>CM065725.1:68944223-68954223 GCA_033310375.1 Conus canariensis
CTTTCTTTAATGCTCTCTCTCTCTCTCTCTCTCTCTCTCTCTCTCTCTCTCTCTCTTTCCTGTCCCTGGTTCTCTCTGTCTGTCTGTTTGTCTGTCTGTGTCTCTCTTTGTGTTTCTGTCTGTCTGTCTGTCTGCCTCTCTCTCTCTCTCTCTCTCTCTCTCTCTCTCTCTCTCTCTCTTTCTCCGGTCAACAGAAATCAATGGGGCAGAGAGATAGCAACATTGTTACCCAGCTAACGATTTCCAGGCCAGTACATCAGGCCTTGTCAGTCAGCAAGTCCCCATCCTATAGATCCCAAACCCACCCCACCCCTTCCACCCCCACGCCAAGACATCAGGCATTGTCTGTCAGTTAGTCGCCAACCTATAGATCCTCAGCCCCCGGCTCTTCTTTTCGATCGCAGTGATGCTTTGTCAGTCAGCGATCCATCATCAACTCCTCCTTGTGTTCCATGAAGGGAATACTCTTTTCCCCTCTACAGGGCCCCTAGAGACAGGATTAGTTCCGACCGTCTTGGCTGAGGGGGCGGTGGAGGGATGAGATAAGGAGTGGGGGTGAAGTGTCGGTGGAGGAAGGGTGGATGAGAAGGGCGGTGAGTGTGTGTGTGTATGGGGAGGTGGTTTAGGGTGGGGGGTGGGGGGGGGGGTTGGGGGGGGCGGTTAAGCATTGTGGCTTCAACCTCATTGCATTGTAAGTGTTCAATGTGTAATGAACAATCACTCGTGCATGTGGATGATGACGACGTTATCAGAATGTATATTTGAGGAGGGGGGAGGTGAGAGGGAGTTTTGGGGGATTGGGAGGATGTCAGGTTTATGAATATGCAATTGTGTTTGTCATGAACAAATCATTCCGTTTTGACAAAACAACATGAAAGAATTGCCTTATCATCATCATCATCATCATCATCATCATCATCATCTATCATCATCATCATCGTCATACATGTTGTCATTATCGGCGATGGTGACCATCCCCTTTCACTATCATCATCAGCATCATCACTATAATCATCATTATCGAATACATAACCACTACTACTGCAAGAGCAATGACGACGATTACAACGATGATGAGAGCACCGTAGCTGCTGCAGTTTCTGGTGTCTGTTAGTGCCATTGCTAATGTTAGAGTTCTCTTCGCTGTTATTGACAGCCATTGGATATCCCTATTTCCTTATACTCACTAAAGTAAAGACCAAACAGGTTGCTTCTGTCTATTTTGTTCCTTTTTCAAGTACCTATATATTGTCTTTTCTGATGTTGATCTAAACAGTCGTGTGATTTCGTGAGAGAGAAGTTTGAATCTCTACCGTACTGTGTGGATACTTGTTTTCTCTACTTGTAATTATGTGAGGAAATACTTATCTTGAAACGGGCGTAAGACATTTTGTTTTCATACAGGAACTGTGTACTTAAACATCATTATTTCACCAGCTTCTCTGCCTAATTGCAAACCTTATTTAGTTTCCTCTCAAATCTCCATACGTAGTTAGTACTTTTCAATGCCAGATCTGTCCTGAACCTCACATGTAATACTATTACTACTTCTACTATTATTATTACTATTGCCGCTTTTGCTGCTGTTGCTGCTGCCGCTGCTGCAATACTACTACTACTACTACTACTACTACTACTACTACTACTACTACTACTACTACTACTATTCAGGGCCGGAATAGCTCAGTGGTAGAGCGCCGGACTCTTAATCTTGGTGATCCTGGGGTTGCGGGTTCGAATCTTCGCTGGGCCGTTTCGGTACAGAGAATTTCCCTCCCCTGAGTGAACATTAGTTCTGACTCCAGAATTTCCCTCCCTGAGTGAACATTAGTTCTGACTCCAGAATTTCCCTCCCCTGAGTGAACATTAGTTCTGACTCCAGAATTTCCCTCCCTGAGTGAACATTAGTTCTGACTCCAGAATTTCCCTCCCCTGAGTGAACATTAGTTCTGACTCCAGAATTTCCCTCCCCTGAGTGAACATTAGTTCTGACTCCAGAATTTCCCTCCCCTGAGTGAACATTAGTTCTGACTCCAGAATTTCCCTCCCCTGAGTGAACATTAGTTCTGACTCCAGAATTTCCCTCCCCTGAGTGAACATTAGTTCTGACTCCAGAATTTCCCTCCCCTGAGTGAACATTAGTTCTGACTCCAGAATTTCCCTCCCCTGAGTGAACATTAGTTCTGACTCCAGAATTTCCCTCCCTGAGTGAACATTAGTTCTGACTCCAGAATTTCCCTCCCCTGAGTGAACATTAGTTCTGACTCCAGAATTTCCCTCCCCTGAGTGAACATTAGTTCTGACTCCAGAATTTCCCTCCCCTGAGTGAACATTAGTTCTGACTCCAGAATTTCCCTCCCCTGAGTGAACATTAGTTCTGACTCCAGAATTTCCTCCCTGAGTGAAATTAGTTCTGACTCCAGAATTTCCCTCCCTGAGTGAACATTAGTTCTGACTCCAGAATTTCCCTCCCCTGAGTGAACATTAGTTCTGACTCCATTTCCCATACAACCCTTCAAATCAGACTGTAAACTGAGGTTCTGTGTGTGAACGCACGCATAACATCTTGCACACATGTAAAATCCCATCACCAACTTTCGGAAGAGAAGGCCAGTTCGGCCGTTGGTATGGATGACACGTTACATATAGCATGCCCTCTGCTTGAGAAATGGAAAGAAAGAAGGAAGTAAGGAAACTGAGTGAGCGATATTGAACGATATTGACTGGATGACACGGGAAACGACTGAATAAAGCCCCAGCTGGCAGCTCTTCAGTCGGCACTACCCACGTAGGCAGCCCGTTGTGCAAACGAGTGTGGATTGTGAAGCGCTTAGAGCTTGGTCTCTAGCCGAAGGTAGGCTTAATGTAAGTATTCCTGCTGCTACTACTACTACTACTACTGCTGCTGCTGCTGCTGCTGCTGCTGCTACTATCACTACTACTACTTATATACCCACTTACTTTCTCATGAGTGTGCCGAAACGCAGGTACAGCAGTTTTATGTTGTTTATGTCCATGACTGTGTCGTGTCTATTCCTTAGAGAGTTTTGCCCTAGCTGAAAACAAAAACTCACATAAACACACGCACATGCGCGCACGCATGCGCACGCTCTCTCTCTCTCTCTGTTGCCTACTGCCAGGGCAATTAGGAGAATGCCCGGACTGTTTAGATAGGTGTGAGGATATGCCTTGGCACCATTCGCTGGAATCCATCATATGTGCTAAGGTATGAGGGCCCCACACACTGAGAGGAGAAAAAATTGACAGCGGCCTGGCAGATGTCTGTCTGAAAGCTACCAGCCACGTTATGCACGTGCAGCCCTTAAACACGTGGGGGGCAGAGAGAGAGAGAGAGAGAGAGAGAGAGAGGAGAGAGAAGAGAGAGAGAGAGAGAGAGAGAGAGGAGAGAGAGAGAGAGAGAGGAAGGCACCCTAGTGGCGCATGAGGTGGAAAGGTAAGGGAAGGTAATGTTGCTTATTGCCCAGCCGACCGCAAAGTGCGGTCAGAGCTGTCACCGCTTTGAAGTCAACTGACAAGTCATATACAAAACAAACAAACAAAAGAAACTCATCCACACAACCCTTTAAAACACACCTTCTAAAACCACACCAGAAATTTAGTTTAAAATCTTTCTTCTGTCAAATCTTAGATCAGGTGAAACACGTTAATCTCTTTCACTCATTCAAAGATCACATCGGGTGGGACATCTCTGAACAAGGTTTTCTAATGGGGTCTGCTGTGAAATGTTTATGCCTCACATCATGCAAGTTCCAACACTCTAAAAGAATATGTTTCACTGTGAGTGGTACATGACGTGGAATGCGCCAAGACGGTCTGGTGAATGCAGTGGAAAGGTGGTCTGGTGGTGAATGCGGTGGAAAGGTGGTCTGGTGGTGAATGCAGTGGAAAGATGGTCTGGTGGTGAATGCAGTGGAAAGGTGGTCTGGTGGTGAATGCAGTGGAAAGATGGTCTGGTGGTGAATGCGATGGAAAGGTGGTCTGGTGGTGAATGCGGTGGAAAGATGATCTGGTGGTGAATGCAGTGGAAAGGTGGTCTGGTGGTGAATGCAGTGGAAAGATGGTCTGGTGGTGAATGCAGTGGAAAGGTGGTCTGGTGGTGAATGCAGTGGAAAGATGGTCTGGTGGTGAATGCAGTGGAAAGATGGTCTGGTGGTGAATGCAGTGGAAAGGTGGTCTGGTGGTGAATGCAGTGGAAAGATGGTCTGATGGAAAAGGTGGTCCTGGGAGTGAACTGGAAAGGTGCTATGGGAGACGAGGTGGAAAGATGGCATACTGGATGAGGCTGAAAACTGGTACATGGTCTGACGTGAAAACAAACTTGTTAAATAAGGTGGAATAATCTGATAGATGAGGCGGAAAGGTGGCTTGATGGATGAGGTTGGAGAGGTGGCCTAGTCAATGAGGTGGAAAGATGAGTTAATGAGTGAAGTAGAAAGGTGGATATACAGATGAGGTGGAAAGTTAGCCCAACGAACGATGAGGAAAAAGTGGCCTGACAGATGAGGTCGAAAGGCTGCTTAATGGATGAGGCGAAAGGATAAAATCGATATGGAAAGGCAGCTTTCGGGATGAGGTGGAAAGTTGACATAATAGACGATGTAGAAAGGTACCCTAAGGGATGAGATGAAATGTTGGCGTGTTGACCGAGATGAAACGATGAGTTTGTACGCGAAGTGGAAAGGTGGCTTTCTAGATAAGACTGAGAGATGGCACCACACATAAGTTGAAGCAGCAGCCTAATAGATGAGACAGACAGCAGGCCCTGTAGATTAGGTAGAAACGTGGCCTTATGCTTGAGGTGGAAATGTAGCCCAGGAAATGAGCTGGAAAGGGGAGTTAGAGTGCAAGGTGGAAAGGCCGCTTCATAGATGAGGTGGACGTAGGCACAACGGATGAGACAGAAAAATGGCCAGTCAATGAGGTAAAACGGTAAGTGAATGAGATGGACAATAGCCTGTTTAATGAGGTGGGAAGATGATCTACTGTGATGAAAAGGAAACTGGCATTTTTGATGATTTCAAATGATGGCCCAGTGGAACAGTCACCTAGTGAGTGAGAACGAAAGTTGACCATGTGACTAAAATGAAACCATTGCCCAGTGGATGAAATTTAAAGCTGGCCTGCTTTAGTACATGGAAAAGCGACCTACCGACTTAGTTGTGAAGATGGCCTACCGCATGCTGTATAATGATCGCCTGGTAGGATGAGATGTAAAAGGTGGCGTGGCGGAAAGTGTTGAAAGGTTGTCCAGCGGATTGAAGTGAACGACGGCCTGGTGATTGGAATGGAAAGGAGGGCCACTGGATGAAATGGAACAGAGGTGGTCATGTGGACGAGTTGGAGAGTGGCCTCACACACACGTTGGGCAGTGGCCTCACAGACAAGTTGTATAATGACCTCACAGACAAGCTGCAGGCTGGCCTCACAGACGAGTTGGAGAATGGCCTCACAGACAAGTCGGAGAGTGGCCTCACAGACAAGTTGGAGAGTGGCCTCACAGACAAGTTGGAGAGTGGCCTCACAGACGAGCTGGAGAGTAGCCTCACAGACGAGGTGTAGAGTGGCCTCTCAGACGAGTTGGAGAATGGCCTCACAGACAAGTCGGAGAGTGGCCTCACAGACAAACTGGAGAGTGGCCTCACAGACAAGTTGGAGAGTGGCCTCACAGACAAGTTGGAGAATGGCCACACAGACAAGTTGGAGAATGGCCTCACAGACAAGTTGGAGAATGGCCTCACAGACAAGTCGGAGAGTGGCCTCACAGACAAGTTGGAGAGTGGCCTCAAAGACGAGTTGAAGAGTGGCCTCACAGATGAGTTGGAGAGTTACTTCACAGACAAGTTGTAGATGTGGCCTCACAGGTGAGTTGGAGGGGTGGCCTCACAGACGAGTTGGAGAGTGGCCTCACAGACAAGTTGGAGACATGGCCTCACAGACTAGTTGGACAGGTGACCTCTCAGACAAGATGGAGTGGCCTCAAAACGAGTTGGAGAGTGGCCTCACAGACAAATTGGACAGTGGTCTCACAGACGAGTTGGAGAATGGCCTCACAGACAAGTTGGAGATGTAGCCTCACAGACGAGATGGAGAGTGGCCTAACTGACGAGTTGGAGAGTGGCCTCACAGACAAGATGGAGAGGTGGCCTCACAGAAAGATGGAGAGTGGTCTCACAGATAAGTTAGAGAATGGCCTCACAGAGAGATGGAGAGGTGGCCTCACAGACGAGGTGGAGAGTGGCCTCACAGACAAGTTAGAGCGTGGCCTCACAGAGAGATGGAGAGGTGGCCTCACAGACGAGGTGGATAGTGGTCTCACAGACGAGATGGAGAGTGGCCTCACAGACAAGTTGGAGAGTGGCCTCACAGACAAGTTGGAGAGAGGCCTCACAGACAAGATGGAGAGTGGCCTTACGGACAAGATGGAGAGTGGCCTCACAGACAAAATGGAGAGTGGCCTCACGGATAAGTTGGTGAGTGGCCTCACAGACAAGGCCGAGACGTGGCCTCAGAGACAAGTTGGAGAGAAATTCTAGCAGACGTGTTTGAGAGTGGCCTCACAGACGAGTCGGAGGGTGGCCTCACAGACAAGTTGGTGAGTGGCCTCACAGACAAGTTGGGATGTGGTCTCACAGACAAGCTGTAGAGTGGCCTCACAGACAAGTTGGAGAGTAGTCTCACAGACAAGCTGGAGAGTGGCCTCACAGACAAGTTGGGGAGTGGCCTCACAGACAAGTTGGAGAGTGGCCTTAAAAACAAGTTGGAGAGTGGCCTCAAAAACAAGTTGGTGAGCGGCCTCACAGACAAATTGGAGAGTGGCCTCAAAAACAAGTTGGAGAGGAATTCTAGCAAACGAGTTGGAGAGTGGCCTCACAGACGAGTCGGAGAGATGTTTTAACAGACGAGTTGGTAAGTGGTCTCACAGTCAAGTTGGGGGTGGCCTCACAGACCATTTGCGGAGTTACCTCACAGACAAGTTGGAGAGTTGCCTCACAGACAAGGTGGAGATGAGTTCTGACAGACGTAGGAGACTGTCCTCACTGAGGAGTTGGAGACTGGCTTCACAGACAAGTTGGAAAGTAGCCTCAAAGACGAGTTTGAGAGGTGGCCTCACAGAGGGGTGGTCTGATGGAGGAGTTGTTGGGTTTGAAACTTAACCTGGAGGATTAGGAGAAAAGGTGGATAGGGGATGCGGAGAAAAAAAGGTGTTCCGGCAACTAGCTATACAGGTGGATAAGGAGGAGAAGTGGTCTGGTAGGCTAGACCAGTAGGCTAGATGGGAACATAGCCTGAAGAGGCGAGGAGAAAAGGGGAGATCGTGGACCTTGACCACATGGAACAACAGACCATGGATTTCCCCCTCTGAACCAGACTGGCATGATGGATTGACACCCAGAGTTGCAGGGCTTTGTTCTTGGGATACATTGAGTCTGTGCATCAGGTTTAATTAAAATTGGTCAAGTAGTTTTTGGTTGATATTTATGACAGAAAACAAAAAAACACAACAAATTTCCAGACGCGAGTAAAATCATAGCCTCTTCGTTGGGAGGAATAATGAAGTTGTGTTTGGCTTGATTATGCAAAAATCCGCTTTGGGGAGCGCAAAATATACGCAGGCAGAATTGAAATGTGTTATTGGCTATAAAACTATCTCTCTTTCTCTCTCTCTCTCTTAATTAAACTGAAAGAAAAACTGTCATGATATGGTTTCCTTCTATCGAAGATCATACTAGGAATAACGAAGATGAATATGATGTCGACCAGGCTCGTTTATATCCTTTTCTTTATCATTCATGCTTAAGGATTCCATAAATCTTATCACAATAAATCAACATGCTTCATGTTTTTTTCTCTGGTTATTTTGAAAATGTGACCACAGGGGGATGTTGAAACAAGAATATAACATTTTGGTATTCTCTCTCTCCCTCTCTCCCTCCCTCCCTCCCTCCCTCCCTCTCTCTCTCTCTCTCTCTCTCTCTCCCCTCCCTCTCTCTCTCTCTCTCTCTTCACGTGCTTGTGTTTATGTGTGCGTGCGTACGTGCTTGCGAGCATGCGAGCGTGCGTGCGTGCGTGCGTGTGTGTGCGTGCGTGCGTGCATGTGTGCGTGCGTGCGTGCGTGCGTGCGTGCGTGCGTGCGTGTGTGTGTGTGTGTGTGTGTGTGTGTGCGTGTGTGCGTGTGTGTGTGTGTGTGTGTGTTTGGCATGTGCTGGGGCCCTGCGCGTTCCAATCATTTTGGAGTTGGCATGTGCACACAGAATGTCACGCGTCTGTGTGGTTTTTCACTCGTGTGCCGATTTATTTTCGGTATTGTTGTTTGGTTTGTTGTCAGGGGAAGATTGCATTGTTCATGTATTGTTGTTTGCTTTGTTGTCAGGGGCAGATTGCATTGTTCATGTATTGTTGTTTGCTTTGTTGTCAGGGGAAGATTGCATTGTTCATGTATTGTTGTTTGCTTTGTTGTCAGGGGCAGATTGCATTGTTCATGTATTGTTGTTTGCTTTGTTGTCAGGGGAAGATTGCATTGTTCATGTATTGTTGTTTGGTTTGTTGTCCAGGGCAGATTGCATTGTTCATGTATTGTTGTTTGCTTTGTTGTCAGTGGAAGATTGCATTGTTCATGTATTGTTTGTTTGGTTTTTGTCAGGGGGAGTTGCATGTTCATGTATTGTTGTTTTGGTTTTGTCTCTCAGGGGCCAGATTGCATTGTTCATGTATGTTGTTTGGTTTGTTGTCATGGCAGTTGCATTGTTTCATGTATTTGTTGTTTGCTTTGTTGTCAGGGGAAGATGCATTGTTCATGTATTGTTGTTTGGTTTGGTTGTGTCGGGCAGATTGCATTGTTCATGTATTGTTGTTGTGGTTTGTTGTCAGGGCAGATTGCATTGTTCATGTATTGTTGTTTGCTTTGTTGTCAGGGGCAGATTGCATTGTTCATGTATTGTTGTTTGCTTTGTTGTCAGGGGCAGATTGCATTGTTCAATGTATTGTTTGGGTTTGTTGTCAGGGGCAGATTGCATTGTTCATGTATTGTTTTTGCTTTGTTGTCAGGGAAGATTGCATTTTCTGTATTGTTGTTTGGTTTGTTGTCAGGGGAAGATTGCATTGTTCATGTAATGTTGTTTGGTTTGTTGTCAGGGGAAGATTGCATTGTTCATGTATTGTTGTTTGCTTTGTTGTCAGGGGAAGATTGCATTGTTCATGTATTGTTGTTTGGTTTGTTGTCAGGGGCAGATTGCATTGTTCATGTATTGTTGTTTGGTTTGTTGTCAGGGGAAGATTGCATTGTTCATGTATTGTTGTTTGGTTTGTTGTCAGGGGCAGATTGCATTGTTCATGTATTGTTGTTTGGTTTGTTGTCAGGGGAAGATTGCATTGTTCATGTATTGTTGTTTGGTTTGTTGTCAGGGGCAGATTGCATTGTTCATGTATTGGTGTTTGCTTTGTTGTCAGGGGCAGATTGCATTGTTCATGTATTGTTGTTTGGTTTGTTGTCAGGGGCAGATTGCATTGTTCATGTATTGTTGTTTGCTTTGTTGTCAGGGGAAGATTGCATTGTTCATGCTCGCATTCATCAGTTTCCCGCCCCAGACTCGCTTTTATGACAGATATCTTTGTGATGAATAAATCGATAGGTGAATAGATAAATGAGCAAATAAACAAATAGATTAATAGATAAGTAGATGAATAGAAACATTCATTCATTCACTCATTTATTCATGCATTCATGCATCCACTAATTCATTCATGCTTTCATGCATTCATTCTTTATTCTTTGATTAGCAAATAGATAGATAAAGAAATGAACGAATATAGTAACTGATCAATTAATCAATTAAACAACACATACATGTATCAATCAGTCAATCAATCGATCAATCAATAAGCAAACATACAGATAAATAGATAAATCAGAAAATAAACAAACAGATAAATAAACAAAGAAGTAAATACATGCATAAATAAATAGATAAATGAAACCATG
>CM065725.1:68959223-68966723 GCA_033310375.1 Conus canariensis
TTTTTTTTGGGGGCGGGGGGGGGGGGGGGGGGCAAAATTAGAGGGTGGTCCTGAGACAAGAAATAATCAGTTCACAAAATGGTCCCAAACGAGAAGTCTAAGAAAGATGTAACATCTCAAACTATTGCCTTTCTGCCTCAGATATATAGCTCAGATAATCAATATATTCAGGTTAAACACATGGAATATAAACTTCTCTCCTGATGCTAGATGTATATGTTTGAGAAAAAAAAGGTCTGCTCATCATACACTACTAGACTGCTCAATTTTCAGGGGGCGATACAAATTACAAACTGAAAGTTTGAATACTGCCTATTTTGGAAGCATTGACCATGTCTTCTATGAGGCATACATTACGGACATGAAACAAGTTATTGCCCGGTCAGATTTGGGCAGACTGTTGCGATATTTTTCAAGCATTGTCAGAAGTATTCTGAGTGGAGTGTCTAGATTCTAACATATAGAGGACACAGGTGAGAGAAAATAACCAGAGACAATAGGCTGACAATATCAGTGATCTCTGTAGCCTTTTTTTTTTTGTTTTTGCTGTCCCAACCTCTGCGCCACCTCAGAGGCAGTGCACCCACGCCGCTCATTCCGACACCCCGTCCACAGCCACAGCCCGGTCGGCCCCGCCGCAGCCTCAGCACCAGCAATCCACAGGGAGCAGTCAATGTCAAGTCGTCAAGAGGCAACCCACCGGAGGAGACACTGCAATGCTGCCGAGTCACTCCGGTGGTGTTCAGTGGCGCCTGTTCTGATCTAACATACGCAGGACACCACCTACTAAGCCCCCTACTGACGACAATAATTGCTTAGTCGCGGAGCCGGCGTGAGTGAGCTCTCCCTCCGGAGGGCGCCACCACGTCCGTCCAACGACAGCCCCGATGGACTCGCCGATACTGGTGACCCCGACGGAACCAAACCAAAGCCACAGACGTGGAGAGGACATCGAAATTGAGGTCACCATGAGAGCAGGGCATGAAGGGCCACAGAATTTGAGACTTTTTTATGCTGATCGATGAGAATGAGGATGATTAAGATGATGCTACGGATTTCCATTTCGGTCTGAGACTACATGACAGGGCTGTACTCTACGCTTCCTTTCATAATATATCCCGCGTCAACCAGGCCCAAGAGATACAGGCACCTGCAGTGTTGGTCAGGAAATTTGAGCAACACTCCCAGAAACGCATCCATTAAGTGGATGAAACTCGACTGTGTGGTCCCAGTCTTCCCAACTGAGTCCGCAGCAACTCAACTCTGGGTAGGAGCCGGTCGGGGCAGAAAAACCCACATGACTTCTGATGGGATTCGAACCCACGACCTCCGAGCCGGGAGTCCGCGACGCTAACCACTTCGCCACGGTGGCTGGGCTCTGTAGCCTTTTTAATATTGTCTAATATCATTCATGACGAACAAACGTTAAAATAACAACTGAACTGAACTGAACTGAACTGAACTGAAAGAGTATACTTGGCAGCTGATCTGGAAATCAACCACAAAAAAATAAGTCCCTTGGGGAAGGAGTGTATGTTAATTGATAATGAACAATCACGTTTTGACCCAAAACTTTTGAGTTAGTCAATTCACAATAAAACAAAACTTAAATGATAAATAGATATTTTGATTAACTGGATTTTTAGGGAAGGAGTTGTATATTAAGTTAGACAAAATCTAAAGCACGTAGTTGTAGAATTTTTTCGTCTATTGATCAATAGAATTCAAAACTGTCCACAGCACATTTTTCGATAACGAGTTGTCTCGCTGAAAATTAAATATACCTCTGATCTGAAACGATTCGAGTATGATAGAAATCGGATGTAAAGTTACAAAGTGGAGATATCCCCGGAAGTTAACGTGAAAATGATACATCATGCGTCAATATAGGGAATGCTTATGAACTATATATATATATATATATATATTGGCGTGCCCCAAAAGACATCCTGATGATAGCAAGGCTTGAAACAAGCTTGTAGATTTTACTACTTCATTTTTAAAAATATTTTTTAACAGATGTTGCTCCCCAAGGGGTTGAGCACCTTCAGATTTTTTAAGGACTTTTTTTTATATTGTTCATATATATATATATATATATATATATATATATATATATATATATATATGCAAAGACTTTTTACCTTATCTATGTTTAAAATTCAGTGCATCGAACCTTTTATCAATATTTGAATTCAATGCATCGAACCTTTATCTATGTTGAAATTCAGTGCATCGATCCTTTTATCTATGTTGAAATTCAGTGCATCGATCCTTTTATCTATGTTTAAATTCAGTGCATCGAACCTTTTATCTATGTTAAAATTCAGTGCATCGATCCTTTTATCTATGTTAAAATTCAGTGCATCGATCCTTTTATCTATGTTAAAATTCAGTGCATCGATCCTTTTATCTATGTTTAAATTCAGTGCATCGATCCTTTTATCTATGTTTAAATTCAGTGCATCGATCCTTTTATCTATGTTTAAATTCAGTGCATCGAACCTTTTACCTATGTTTACAATCCAGTCCATTGAACCTCGCATCTCTGTTTAAAATGCAGTGCATCAAACCGTTTATCTCTGTTTAAAATTCAGGCATAGAACCATTTATCTATGTTTAAAATTCAGTGCATAGAACCATTTATCTATGTTTAAAATTCAGTGCATCGAACCTTTTATCTATGTTAAAAAATTAAGTGCATGAACCTGTTTCTTTTCATCTATGTTTAAAATTCAGTGCATCGAACCTTTTATCTATGTTAAAAAATTAAGTGCATGAACCTGTTTCTTTTCATCTATGTTTAAAATTCAGTGCATCGAACCTTTTATCTATGTTAAAAAATTAAGTGCATGAACCTGTTTCTTTTCATCTATGTTTAAAATTCAGTGCATCGAACCTTTTATCTATGTTAAAAAATTAAGTGCATGAACCTGTTTCTTTTCATCTATGTTTAAAATTCAGTGCATCGAACCTTTTATCTATGTTAAAAAATTAAGTGCATGAACCTGTTTCTTTTCATCTATGTTTAAAATTCAGTGCATCGAACCTTTTATCTATGTTTAAAATTCAGTGTACCGAACCATGTATCTATGTTTACATTCAGTGCATCGAAACTTTTATCTACGTTTAAAATTCAGTGCATGGAAACCTGACTTGTAAGTATGTATATATCACCAATGTTACACTGCGCCCGATTTCACATCTACACTTATGTGACGTCTCTCTCTCTCTCTCTCTCTCTCTCTCTCTCTCTCTCTCTCTCTTTGTCTCTCTCTCTCCCTCCCTCTCTCGCTATCTCTCTCCCTCCCTCTCTCTCTCCCTCCCTCTCTCTGTCTCTCTCTCCTCCCTCCCTCTCTCTCTCTCTCCCTCCCTCTCTCTCTCCCTCCCTCTCTCTCTCTCTCCTCTGGAAAAATTGTGTCAAGTGTGTCATGCTACACTGATTGTTCTCCGTGCTGTCCCGTGTCCGAGTTGCCGAAACCGTGAACAGTCCTTTATCGATCATGTGCTGTATAAACGTGTTTTCTTGATTACATTTTAATGGATACCGCCTCTGTGGTACACGACAACAAATTAAAACCCACCTTAGACATTCTACAAAAGAGGTTTTCCTGTCCTGAAAATGAACTTCTTGCCTGGAGAAATTCATTGTTCTACCGTTACTCATGTATCACTAACGAATCAATTGTTATCGAAAAGAACGATTATGACTGTCAGGAAAACCCGCTTTCTCTTACCCTGTGGATCAGTGAACCCATACCCTCCTGTCTCTCTAAGTCAGTCATTCGTGTGTATAGTGGCACATCGAAACGTATTACACTGACTTTTTATTTCACTCGGCAAGGAACAGGAACATTACTGTGCCAGGGTGCAGACTGTGAAAAATGGGACAACGATGAATGTGAAATCCTGAAAGAGACAATTCCCAATTGCTGTAAAAGTGATGACATACATGCACTAAAAACAGCATTGACCTCTCTTCCTTTAACTTTTCTGACAGGGAATGACAACATTCTTTTTACCACCCCGTGTGTGACCAGAGCGAAATTTCTTCATCCTGTCCTACTTATTCCCAACCAAGTCTAGAGGATGATGTGACTGACGGCAGTGTTGTGCAAGATCTTGTTGGTGACATCTCTGAAACATCTCCGTTGGCTGTGGTGGATAATCTGACTGAAGATTCCTTTGAAACTCAACGAGATGACCATGGCTTTGCAAAACAAACTCTAGTGAGTGAAAATGAAAACTCCGTTTCCGAGGACAATGTGTGCAAAACCCCGCCACAAACAGGCGTTAAATCAACACCCAAATTATCCCGAACTAAACGTTATCGTAGACGGACATTATGTCCCACTAAACACTTGCAAAATACGTCGTCTGAAAAGCTTACAAACATTGAAAACGCTTTAGATTTCGTGTTAAATAATCAGGCTGATCGTGATGCTGACTTGGTGTCTAAACTAGAAGACTCAAAAATTTCTTTGAAAAAGGATTTAAAACTCCACATTGATAAAAAGGTGGAATCTTTACACTCCAGTCTTGATGAATTAAAAACTATTATTTCCAAACTCGATGCCACAGTTGCAAATTTGGTCAAAGAAAACCATTCCTTAAAAACCCATCTTGGCACACTTCAGTCAGAAGTACGACTGATTAAGAAAAAGTCAATGTCTTTAGCAAGTACATCTACCCAGACTATTGATGAAAATCAAAACGAGTTTTGTGGTGGCCCAGTTTCCTGTCCGCCTTCCTCACATGCAGAAGTGAATGGTAGCGTGTCCAACAGTCCAACAACTCCAAAGGAGACCATTGATGGACTTTGTCAGGACAGCACGCCCCAGCCTGTGCCGGTAGTTCTACATGGTTTTGATAGCAAGGATGTGCCTGTTCAAAATCGGTTTGACATACTGGCTAATCTCAGCCAAGATCAATCAAATGATAACATTCAGAAAAACTCTCACTCCCCCAAAGCTAACGGTATATTCAATACTGGTAATTCGCCCCAATTCCATGATTCTCATAAACCATTGGTTCATAAGAAAACCCCTGAACAAATTCTTGGTGAAATCAAAATACCAAATGAAACGCCTTCTCTTTTAGTTGGTGATTCTGTCATTAGGTACATTGATTCAAGGAGACTACAGACAAATAATGACCCTCTTTTTAAAATTTGTGTTCCAGGTCTAAAAATTAGTGATATTATCCAGTGGCTGCATGGACTGGACAAACAGGAACAAATAAAAACTCTCATTGTGCATGTTGGTACAAATGACTGTCCAGCCGGTCCAGTTCCAACTGAGGTTTGGCAGAAGCTGATTGATTTGTGTCAGACTCGTTTTCCTTCAGCTTATATAGCCTTAAGTTCTATAGTACCTGCTCGTGGCAGGAACCCATTGAATAATGCGATAGCACCTTCAAATAGAAATTTATATACTGCCTGTACTAGCATGAAAGTAGACATGATCGACCACCACAGCGCTTTTATTACTGCAAGTGGTGCTCCTCGACAGGCATTATATAAAGACAGTACTCATCCCAGTATGAGAGGGACTGCTAGTCTGGCAATAAACTTTAAAAAAGTTCTTCCTCATGACAGACGAATTGGTGTCCATGGTCCTCCTCATAAGGCGCGTGTAATACCCAGGTTCACAGGAAGAACTTTCCAGGTCAGCACTGAAGCTGATGGTTCCCATCCCCAAAACTCCCAACAAGCTGGTGTTCCCCCTTATCATCCTCATCCCACTTCCCTTTATTGCCCTCCCGGAATGATAACCAGACTGTGGTTGACAGGGCTCAAGCATCACAAGGCCAAACCCATCGGCCTTTACCCCCACATCAGCTGGGGAATGATGGTATGTGTGAGGTTACTTTTCCCCCACAAAACAGCCAGTCAGGAGGTCCACACCCCACATTGAACCCATCGTCATTCCCCAATGCCTCCTATCCCCTTCCCATCTCGGGACAAATGAACCCTTACTTCCCATATCCCAGATATCCAGACCCATACCCTTACCATACCCCTGATCACCGTGGAAGACAAATTTTCCAGAGACAGTTTCCGGTGTCGGATCCTGTCAATGTCATAAATACGATGCCGGGCTCCATCTATAGTATCCCAAGTTGGCCCGCCACTAACAGTCCTGTTAACCAGTGTGCTCAGCAACTAATGTCTTTGGCATCACAGCTGGTGTACCAACCTGGACACCAGTGATCTTCACTAGCTCTGCGACCACCACCTCCATAATGTATGGTCTTTCCATACATATGCTGGTGATACGAGACGTCAGACAATTGTGTTCGACCCACAAGGATGAAGCTGTGGGGTTTTTTTTGTGCATGAACATTTGAACATTTGTCTACCTTATATAAATTTTCTCTTGGTCATGTATCCAAAAGTATGCTGATAGACTCTGTTTATGCTTGTTTTCTTCTTCTTAGATGTGAGGTGTACCAATTTAAAAAAAAAACTCGTTTCATGTGTGACAGGCGTTCTCGGAAAACTCGGATAGGGACAGTTCGTATTATGGCGTAAAATATATATATTTTTTGCGCCGAGATTGTGTCTTGCCCCGGAGTGAATGTTCAGGTTGCTTCTCTTACTTTCAGCCTTGTGTTCAACTCAGCTGGATAGAATTGGTATTTCTCACTTGTTTCCTGTAGTTTTTCTGCTTTAATCTTGCATATCGTTTGTATTGAGTGTCACATTTCATTGTATGTGTTAATTTCCTCTTAATAATCATCCGTAATTGTATTGTTTTGTCATGGACAATAACGGTAGCACATCAAAGTGGCTCCGTAAAGCTGGGTTTAAAATAGGTCATCTCAATGTATGTCACTTAATGAACAAATTATCAGATGTTTCTTCCATCCTATCCAATTCAAATGACTGTTTTCATGTCTTTGGTTTTTCTGAATCACGATTATCTAGTACAATTTCTGACAGTATATTATCGATCCCAGGATACAACCTTCTTAGACAAGATGCCACAGCAAAACTAGAAACGGGTATGGTGGCTTATATTCACAAATCTGTTAATTATAGACGGCTAAACTTGTTTGATACATATAAAATTGAATGCTTGTGGCTAGAGATTCGCTTGAAAGGAACAAAGCCAATCCTGGTAGGTTTCTTATACAAAAACCCAGAAGAAAGAGTTGAGTGGTTCGATCGTTTTGAATTAATGCTCGAAGACGTATTAAGTTATTCTACGGAAATAATCTTGCTTGGAGATTTTAACATCGATTTATTGAAATCACATAATAAATGGAAACAAACTTATGAAATGTGCAATTTAACTCAATTAATAAATTCACCTACACGGATAACATTACAGACGAAAACGTTAATTGATCATATTTATGTCACTAATTCTAACAACGTAGTAGAAACTACTGTACCTGTCTATGGTCTTAGTGATCATTTTCCAGTGTGTTTAACATGGTCAAAGAAAGGAATTAAAATACCCAGATGCACTCATAAGTGTATATCGTTTCGCAGCT
>CM065725.1:68971723-68976723 GCA_033310375.1 Conus canariensis
CGGGCCTGTTTGACGCCGGGATATATTATGAAAGGAAGCGTAGAGTACAGCCCTGTCATGTAGTCTCAGACCGAAATGGAAATCCGTAGCATCATCTTAATCATCCTCATTCTCATCAATCAGCATAAAAAAAAAAAAAATGTCTCAAATTCTGTGGCCCTTCATGCCCTGCTCTCATGGTGACCTCAATTTCGATGTCCTCTCCACGTCTGTGGCTTTGGTTTGGTTCCGTCGGGGTCACCGGTATCGGAGAGTCCATGGGGGCTGTCGCTGGACGGACGTGGTGGCGCCCTCCGGAGGGAGAGCTCACTCACGCCGGCTCCGCGACTAAGCAATTATTGTCGTCAGTAGGGGGCTTAGTAGGTGGTGTCCTGCGTATGTTAGATCAGAACAGGCGCCACTGAACACCACCGGAGTGACTCGGCAGCATTGCAGTGTCTCCTCCGGTGGGTTGCCTCTTGACGACTTGACATTGACTGCTCCCTGTGGATTGCTGGTGCTGAGGCTGCGGCGGGGCCGACCGGGCTGTGGCTGTGGACGGGGTGTCGGAATGAGTGGCGTGGGTGCACTGCCTCTGAGGTGGCGCAGAGGATGGGACAGCAAAAAAAAAAAAATGAAATAAAAAAAAAAAAAATAAATGTGACGTTCTGTTGGGTGCCCTCACATTGTGGAATCTCAACAAATGAGAAAGTTGATCAAGCTGCCCGGAGAGCAGCTCGAAATATTGAAGGCACGACTGCACTGAACATTCCGCTAGACCTATCAGAATGTTATACTTTGATTAATAAAGCATCTCTTAACAGTTTCAAAAGGTTATTGAAAGACACAGATAGTCAATATTATCACAATTGCATACAACCAAATCCTGACATTCACCCCAAGACTCAATTAGACAAATTCAAAAATCCGATATCTAGAGAGGTAGTAACCTTAATTCATGGATGCGTTTGAATTCACTTCGAACCAAATACAGCAAAAATGTTAAGTGCGTATGTGGGGAAATTCTTAGTGAAAGTCACCTATTACTAGATTGTCCAAAAGCAAAGAACACAGTGCACAAGGCTGGTACTAATATTTCACATGATAGATCGACACCACTGACATTACCTTACATGTTAAATAATTATGCATTTCTTTGTTCGTTATGCCCACATTAATTACGCAGTCCAGTAGGAATTTATCTTTAACTTTTAACAACCCCTCATTTATTTAAAAAAAAAAAAAAAACGCACGCGCACACACACACACACACACACACACACACACACACACACACACACACACACACACACACAAGCGCGCACGCACACACACTCACACGCGCACGCACGCACACACACACCACACACACACACACACACACACACACACACACACACACACACACACACACAACAAACACACACACATACATACACACACAACACACTACACACCCACACCCCACACACACACACACACACACACACACATACATACACCCACACACACACCACACCAAAACACACACACACAACCACAACACCACACACACACACACACAATCTGTCTGCAATCACGTTAAGTGGGAAGACCTTAAACTGAAGAAGAAGAAGAAGAAGAAGAAGAAAGAAGAAGAAGAGAAGAAGAAGAAGAAGAAGAAGAACAACAACAACAACAACAACAACAACAACACACACACACACACACACACACACACACACACACACACACCGCGCGCGCGCGCATTCACTCAGAGAGAGAGAGAGAGAGAGAGAGAGAGAGAGAGAGAGAGAGAGAGAGTTCAGCGATTTCCATCTCTATATATTTTTGTCCTCACCTTTGGTCTGTAAAGGTTTTTTTCTTCTTTTTTTTTTCTTTTTTTTGGACTATATGTTTCTTCCTCTCTCTTCTGGTTCCTACTCATTTATTATTTCTTTGCTGTTTTTTTGTTTGTTTGTTTTTTTTTTAATCCCTGGTCTTTTCTTCCAAGCCTCCTTCTTTTCTCTTTCTCTTTCTTGTTATCTGGGTTTAATTGGGGCGCAATTGGTCACTAGAGACTGTTAGAACATATCTTTGAAGCACGAAGAAGGGAGGGGTAGCAAGCAGGGGGTTTCCATTAAGAGGGGGGTGGGGGGACGTCCATACGTTGAATTCATAGCTTTTTCCCTTGGCGTTTTCTTTCATGCATGCATGTGTGTGTGTTTGTGTTGTGTGACTTATCCTTATCAACCATGTGCTGTATCTTTTTTGATGTTATTTTTACCTGAGCGATATCTTCTGTTCCTATCTGCAGTAGCATGCTAATCACCACTTCTCGCCATCTTCTTTTCAAAATGAGGGAGTATAACCTGAAACAACAACAACAACAACGCCAAACAAACAAACAAACAAACAAACAGACAGACAAACAGACAGACAAGAACAGTCGTCTCTAGTATTTTGTTTCTCAGTTGCTGTTAACGACTGATACCTATAAACACAGTCTGAAACTAAGACAAGAAGGGGGAAAGAAAGAAAAAGAAACTTAAGAAAGAATCCAAAGAAAAGAAGTAATTGTATAACTTAAGAAAGAATTCAAAGAAAAGAAGTAACTGTATAACTTAAGAAAGAATTCAAAGAAAAGAAGTAATTGTATATCAAAAGACAAATAGAAATACGAAACTAAAATGTTTGTGTAAATACAAAACTAAAAGAAACTAACGAAAGGACAGGGGAAAAGAAAAGAAATAAATAGAACTATGCATTCAAAGATGCATGTAAATACGAAGCTAAAAATAACTCTACATAAGGAATTTTTAAAAAGACCTAACGAATTTAATGTAAAAAAAGAGGGAAAAAAAAGAAAAGAAAAAGCATGCATTGAAAAGTATGTGTAAAAAGAATAAAAACAATAATCCACTAACCCACCGCGCAGCTTCACATCAAATCCGAGGGAGAAATCCAGAGAGAGACATACAGTTCCTCCCTTTGACAAAATGACCACTGGCTACATTCATTCATACTCTCGGAGACCACAGTACAAACTAAACGCCACCGTGCCCGGACGCGCTACGGTGTCGCTAAAACCTCCGCGCCAACAGTAGCACGAGTAGCAGCAACAGCAACAGCGTCAGCAGCAGCAGCAGCAGGAATAAACCTACCAGTCTCGACCTCAAACGCACGCAGCGACAAGTGGCAGACCCCCTCCCTCCCCCTTCATTTGTTGATGCCGTGCCGCGCTGTTACGGCTGCTGCTGTTGTTGCTGCTGCTGCTGCTGCTGCTGCTGTTGCTGCTGTATCCTGCGCGAAGAAGAAGGCAGATGGTTGATGTGGCGTTGGCGTGACAACAGATTGCTTGCTTCTCGTCCAGTTTTCTTTGCCCACTGTTGTGATTTTCATGAGACTTGTAGTAGGCTGTACTGTTTATTTTTCCCCCACTCTTTTTTTTCGTGTCTTATTCCTCCTCTTTCAGATTTTTTTTTCTTTTATTCTCGCCTTTCAGAGTTTGAAGGAAGAGGAGAGAGAGAGAGAGAGAGAGAGAGAGAGAGAGAGAGAGAGAGACAGAGAGAGACAGAGAGAGAGAGAGAGACGTAGACGTAGACGTAGACGTTTTTTTATTCGTAAAGGCCATAGCCCCTTCGAAGGGGGTAAATACATATCATACCGCGCAGGTCAATTCATTTAACTAGGTTAGCACATATTTTATGGTCTTAACATATCATTTCGCATTCTAAATGCCTTATACAAATACAAAGCGAACTGTTTAATTGTGTTTTCATTCAATGATGCCATTAACATAATCAGTGTGAAGAAACAAGGTTTTCTTAAGTACTTAGATGGGATTAATTGCTGTCGAACAGCTTGTAGTTTAGAACAAGTGAGAACAAAATGAATTTCATTTTCATCATCTTCGTAACAGAGTGGACATGTAAAATTACGATCATTCAAAGGCCTGTAACGGTTAGAATGTACACAGATATCCGATACACCAAACCTGAATTTTGTGACAATATATTTAATATGTCTGTTAATCTGCATTGATAAGTACCTTGGAATACAATGTGAAGGATTTAACAATCTGTAAATATCAAACCGGTGACTGTCTTCAACATGGGAATTCCATCTTTGCCAATTACAATCGATTAACCTTTGCCGAAACACGCGAATAAAACTATGTATGTCATCTACACCCTGATTCTCCCACACAACACCAAAACCAAATTCGGACAGTTTCAACCTAACTTTAGTAGCCCAATTACTCTTACCCCTAGCGTCTAGCTGAACTAACATTTTGTACGCTTTGTGAGGTAATCTTTCTGGGGGCATTCGAGTTACCTTAAGCCAGTAACGAATACATCTAACCACCGAAAGTAAATGAATTGGATATCTGTTAGTCTCCCCATAGACCAGGTCATTTGGTGTTTGTAGTGAAACACCGAGAAACTTTTTTAATGCATACAAATGAATCTTTTCAATTTGTATAGAGGCAACTTCGAGGCCCCATAACTCAGCTCCGTACTGTACCATTGGTTGAATCTGAGAATCGAATAACAATAAAAACAATGTCAGAGACTCATTATCGAGCATACGCAGTTTCTTTAGGATACAAAGTGAACATTGTTTAGCTCTGCTTATAAGGTCATTGCAGGCAAATCTGAAACTTAAACGGGTTGAGAAATGTATACCCAAGTACTTATAAGCGTTCACCACTGGCATAGCAATTCCATTATACATCCATTTTTCCCGTGCAGCAAGATATCCACCTTTCCTAAACACTATAATATTACTTTTTGCCATGTTTACCTTCAACTGGAGAGATTCAGTAGCTCTTTCTAAACTATTTAACTGATTTTGCAGACCAACTATTGTTTCTGATATCAATACAACGTCATCAGCTAACAGGAGAATAAATATCTCCAAAGCATCATTTAAAAAGTGAGCTCCGTGCCTACCGTTATGTATTACTTCTAAAGTTAATTCGTTAATAAATAGAGAAAAAAGAACGGGACAACAGACATCCCCTTGTTTGACTCCCAATG
>CM065725.1:68981723-68989223 GCA_033310375.1 Conus canariensis
ACACACGCACGCACGCACGCACGCACGCGCACGCACGCACACACACACACACACACACACACACACACACACACACACACACACACACACACACACACACCAACAAGCACGCACGCACGCACGCAAACACACACACAGGGTAAATCCCGGATATAATTAAAGATGCTCTACCGTCGTGCGTGCGTGCGTGCGTGCGTGCGTGCGTGCGTGTGTGTGTGTGTGTGTGTGTGTGTGTGTGTGTGTGTGTGTGTGTGTGTGTGTGTGTGTGCGTGTTAATGTGTGTGTGCGTGCGTGTGTTTGTGTGCGTGTGTGTGTGTGTGTGTGTGTGTGTGTGTGTGTGTGTGTGTGTGTGTGTGTGTGTGTGTGTGTGTGTGTGTGTGTGTGTGCGTGCGTGCGTGTGTGCTAGCGTAGCCTGTGTGGCGGCAGGTAAAAGAAGGTATTGTAAGGAAGAGAGGGCACAGGGAAGCTGAAAGGAAGGGATGGGTAAGAGGGATAGGTGGAGAGGAGGTGAATATGGTCAGATAAATTGATTGCATGCTTTTTTTGTCAGAAGTGGATTTATCGCAAATCGAACAATAACACATCCTTCTTTGTGAGGCTATGTTCAATCATGTTCCCCTCGCTGGAAGGAATTAATTGCCAATTGAAGAATAAATCATCTCTCTCTCTCTCTCTCTCTCTCTCTCTCTCTCTCTCTCTCTCTCTCTCTCTCTCTCTCTCTCTCTCTCTCTCTCTCTATTCTTAAGACAGGAGATGAAGTATATGAAAATGGAGAAATAAATGATTAGCCCAATCCATACAAGTCTTCTACCTTCGTTCATTTTTATATATCTTTCATTCGTGTTTTTCTTTCTTTATATTTAATCTATACCTAAATGCTTTCGTCACCTTTTCCCTCTTCACATTAGAGAAAAAAAAGTCTTTCACATTTGTTTTTTTGTTAATTGTGTCTTCTCTTCGTCTACTGCATCTCTTTAAGGTTAAAAACTAAAGTTCGTGAGACATTTACTCCTCCTGGTCCTAAAAGTAATGCACACGCATTCTGTATTTGAGAAGAGTTTGGGTAGATTGAATGGGCTAGGGGTCCGTATTGTATTTTCATGGACGCTGAAGAGGAAATATGGATTTCTACAATCCGCTTTTGGATTTGTGTGCATGTGTGCGAGCGTGCGAGCGAGAGTTCATGTACGTGTGTTGTGTGTGTGTGTGTGTGTGTGTGTGTGTGTGTGTGTGTGTGTGCGTGTGTGTGTGCGTGTGTGTGTGGTGTGTGTGTGTGTGTGTGTGTGTGTGAGTCGAGAGGGACGGAGGTGGGTAGACAAGGGATTTTTTTAATCACAGTTTCAGTATCTGTGTGTGTGGGGGGGGGGGGGGGGTGGAAGAGGGGGATTATAGGAAATGTAACACAATTGTGGTTGAGCCATGTCAGTGTCTGCAGTTGTCATTCTCAATGTTGGTATAGCTCATCCAGTCACACTGGGCCCTTTTAGACCTGTCACTATGTGAAGAGAAAAGAGAGATAACTCACCCAGATAAGTGCACAAAGAAACAGACTCCTTCACAGACTATCAATTCATGACATAGTCTTCAAGCCGATAAACCTGGACTGTGTAGCATTCCACCTGGTCTATCGGAATCTTTCCTTGTACACGTAGTCAAGGAAAGAAGACGACAAACGTGAGTGAAGGTGAGAGGTTGAAAATGTAGGGTCTAAGGCAAGGAGAGGGGTGGGGAGGGGGGCAGTCAAATGCTTAGAGCCTTTGTTTGCGGTGATGAGGGTTAGGAGGTTTCATGGGGTCAGATTTGTAGGGCTTGAAGACTTCCTCTGTCCACCCAGCAGTACATTTGTGCCTGACACAGACCAGGGAACGTTGAAACGGCCATGAAGGGAGAGGTACGATATTCGCCTTCCTTGAGTTCCATACTGCGGTGAACTTCTAACATGTTCACAGCCACCTACGGCAAATTCGACTGTATGACTTTAAACTTAATCTTTAGCTTAAAAAAAGGGGGGAAAAAAAAAAGCGCAAGAACTGCCTTATCATTCGAAAGTCCCAGAGGTTAAATCTTACCGTCTAGTAGCCAGTTTACAATAACTCCAAGACTAGCATGTTGTAAGTTGTAGTTTGCGAAGATAAGTGTAACGCCATTTAACACAAAGGTAGAGTACTGGCGACGAATGCAAGAGGACAAAATAACGGACCGGAGTAAAGGGGTTGGGCACAAAGGCGTTAAATTGCTGTTTGAAATAGCTGACAGAAGAGAGGAAATGACTAATACAAAATTTACAAAAGATGAATACAGTTTACAAAAGATGAATACAGTTTTGTCAGATTACTCCCCAGATCCACCCACCCCAGCATTCCCATGGGGAGAAGGAGAAAAAAAGTTAAAATATTTCAACAGTTAAAAAAGAATTGTGGTGAATGACAAGAAGGAAGAACAAATTCAATGAATGTTAAACAGGGTTGAAGAAAATGAGAACAAAGGGGAAATTACTAGTATGGAGTTTCCAGCAGACAGGGACACAATGTACACTGGACCATCCCCGCCATTCCCTTAGCGGGTATTGCGTGTTTATTGTGCTGATTCTAGAATTTGCGTTAAAATTATTTGAATTATTCTTCAAGACCGCTTGATTTGGAAAAAAAAGAAAAGAAAAGAAAAGAAAAACAGAAAAAAAGAAACAAGACAATTGGAACTGCTATCATCAGAAAAATAACCAGGATAGTAAAAGAGAAAAAAAAAACGTAATGGTACTGATATTACATAGAAACAGCAAGTCTGGTGGTATTTCAACAGAGTTCTTACCCATTCATTCGGTGCTTACTAAAAAGCGAAGAAACAGACAAAAGTGTTCATAGTAGCGATGATGTCATGGTAATTCCCACGGAAGAGTCATCCAAAAATGTATTCAGTGAACCATGATATAACGGACATCACCGTTTTCGTCCATCAAACAATAATATATCCTATTTCTAGACATCGATTCCAAGTCCTGGGCGGAACATTTTTTATCTGAGAATATTTCACCTACTCTCTGCTTCTAGTGGCATTTGACCAAAACTGAACACTACTGCATTTTTGCATTTATTCTTTCTTTCTTTCTTTCTTTTCCATCTTTCTTTCTTTGTTCCCCTTTCGTTTTCTGTATCTGCTTTATCTAGTTATTTAATTCATTATGTTTGTATTAGTTTATCGTTTCATATTAAATATTCGTTCGTTTATTTATGTTCCTTTTTCTTGGAATCAATGTTTTTTTTGTTTTTGTTTTTTTTATTCATGATTTCACTATTTACTATTTGTTTGTCTCTTTCTTTATTTTCTTTTTGTTGCGATCAGTGCAGGCTTTGGCCATTCCCTCCGCTGCGCCCCACCGACATCACAAAAATCCTCGTGTCACAAAACAGGTACGCTCAATAACCAATATTAAAGTGATCGTGTTTTATTTTTTGTCTATCAGTTTGTTTACCTATCAGTAACACCACGTGAAATCTTGATTGATCGGTAGGTTTTGTTGTTTTTATTAAGTTGTACCCATTGTAAAAAAAAAAAAAAAGAAGAAAAAAAAGCATTATAAGCTCTTCAAACTAATTTTCCTGACGCAAAACATTATTTTAGCTGTTTTGTTTTTCTTTCAGTGAGAGGCTTTCGACCAAAAACTGAATACAGTTTTATTGTATATTCCTATTCATTTATATATTTTATCTATCTGTTTGTTTATTTATTCATTAATTTATTATATACGCATTCATTTATGTGTGGTTTATTTATTTATATCCATTATGTATCTATCTATTTATTCATTTATCTATTTACCTATTAACTTATTTATCTATCTACGTTCATATAGCATCGGGATCTCTCTCTCTCTCTCTCTCTCTCTCTCTCTCTCTCTCTCTCTCTCTCTCTCTCTCTCTCGTACCACTGGTTCTATCTCACGGATAATTTCGCTTAAACACATAATTGTTTGCGTTAGTGCACGACGTAGTACATCTATTTGCTAGACTTGTGCATTGCGCCTTCCTCACATCACAGATGTGATGGCAAATCTGATATTACAAGAAATCTGAAGAATCATTTTAGCAAACAAGAGCAAAGCCACTATGCCACAGACCATCTTTCAGATCTGAACATCAAGAGAGGAAGTGGCCGCATATCCAGACTTAAGGGAACAGCAAGAAACATCACCAACCAAACAAACATTGGAATAATCTCAAGGCCAACACTGTGAAGACTTCTAGAGATTGGGGCAAACTCATACTGGGCCTTTCCAACAACATACACAAATGATCTAACACATGTCAACTGAGATAAGACTTTGAATCTCTCAGGGCCCACAGCGTATACTGTAGACGTGTGTGTGCTGGTGTGTGTTCATCAGTGGGGTGATGCAAGCGTGTTGATTAGAGAGTCCACGGACGTGAGTGTGCAAGGTTTGGTGTGTGAGTATGTGTGTGTGTGGGGGGGGGGGGCAGAGAGAGAGAGAGAGAGCGAGAGAGAGAGAGAGAGAGAGTGTGTGTGTGTGTGTGTGTGTGTGTGTGTGTGTGTGTTGTGTGTGTGTGTGTGCGTTCGTGTGTGTATGTGAGGTGGGGAGGGGGAGTTGTTGTTCTTGTAGTTATGTGTGTGTATGTGTGTGTGTGTGTGTGTGTGTGTGTGTGTGTGTGTGTGTGTGTGTGGCGCGCGCGCGCGTGCGTGTGTGTATGTGAGGTGGGGAGGGGGAGTTGTTGTTCTTGTAGTTATGTGTGTGTATGTTGTGTGTGTGTGTGTGTGTGTGTGTGTGTGTGTGTGTGTGTGTGTGTGTGCGTGCACGTAAATATTATATGTACATATATGTACATAAACACATGCAGATACGTGTGTATGCTCACACAAACCCACAAATCACACACAGACACACACATGCACAGGAACTATTGCACACGTGGGCGCGCGCGAACACACTCACACACACACACACACACACACACACACACACACACACACACACACACACACACACATGCACACATGCGCACATGTACACCCGCACATACATTGGCCCGTGCCCACACATCCATACACACATGTATACATTCACTACACACACATACATAAAAAGACACGACCAACATTAGGTAGGCACTCAAGGTCTGATCAGCGCATTGGACTAATGCGTAGGTCAGACATCTGCTAAGTCGTAGCCACGAGATCCTCTTCAATTCTCTCATCTTAGTTACATTTAGAAAGGGAGGGGGTTAGTTACCGCCAAGGACACAGACAAACAAAGTACAGGACAATATATACATGCATCATACATACATGATGGATTCTCCCGTCGTGTCCAACGGATGAGTAGGCAGGCAGGTCATCTGCTGATGTACGTCTTCATGTAGGATTTAAGACCAGTTCTTGAGGCACAAAGTCTTTCACAGACGCGGCATGGAATGGAGTCCTGCAAGGATGGGCCCGGCTATCTGCGGTTCCTCCCTTCCTGGATGACACTCGCTCTGTTGCGCCCAAATGTCCTTATGCCCTGGGTACCCTGTTGCCGCCACTGAGTTCTATCAAAGGCGACATCTTCCAAGGAGGCAGTGTCGATGGTGCAGCTTCTGAGATAGGTATTCAAGGTGTCTTTATATCTCTTCAGAGACCTTCCTTCGTCACGTTGTACTTCTTTCAGTTGTCCATAGAACAGCTTCTAAGGAATTCTGCTGTCCTACATACGGGCAACGTGTCCTGTCCATCGGAGCTGGCTTTTGATGAGTATACACTCAATGCAGGGTAAGCTACACTTCTTCAGGACCTGTAGGTTGGACACTCTGTCTTGCTATTTGATGCTGCAGATCTTGCACAAGCATCATTGACGAAACTGTCCGAGTTGTTGGTTGCGTTGGCGGTACGTGGTTTACGTTTCACAACAGTAAAGGAGAGCACTCAGAACCACAACTCTGTACACGGCAACCTTTGAGCGCAGTCTGATGCCATGGTCTTGCTACAGACTCTTTGAGAGTCTACCAAAGGCAGAGCTGGCCTTTGAGATGCACAACATCACTTCGGCATCCAGACATCCATTGCTGCTTACAGTGCTGCCCAAATAGCAGAACTTGTCCACAGTTTTGATCTCTGGGTTGTTGATGACGTCATGTGATGGTGGAGCACTGCCAGCAGCGGACGGTGAAGGTTGGAGCATGGCCTCGGTCTTACCAAGACTGATCGTAAGTCCAAAGCGTTGACAGGCCCTTGCAAAGCGATCTGTGGTGCATTGGATGTCTTCATGGGAGTGCGCGGCCAGTGCACAGTCAGCTACAAAGAGGAACTCTCTCAAAAGGGCATCAAATACTTTAGTCTTGGCCTGAAGTCGTCGAAGGATAAAGAGTTTGCCATCTGAACGTAACTGGATGTATGCCTCCTTGTCACAGTCCCGGTATGCATCAATCCATCAATCAGTATTGCATCAAACACAATGGAAAAGAGGGTGGGAGCTAGAATGCATCCCTGCTTCACTCCATTTTTCACTGGGAATGGGTCAGAGGTACCTCCATTTTCTTACACCCTCGCCTGCATGCCATCATGGAATGAAACTATCAGTGAGATGAGCCTTTCCGGGCAACCAAACTTGTGAAGGATCTTCCTCAAGCCGGTCCTTTTAACGGTGTCGAAGGCCTTGGAGAGATCAACAAACACCATGTGGAGTTCCTGATTCTGCTCATGACACTTCTCCTGTAGCTGGCGAACAGCAAACACCATGTCAGTTGTGCCCCTGCCTGCGCGAAACCCTCACTGTGATTCAGGGACGATGGATTCAGCTATGTGGGTGAGCAGTCTGTTCAAGATGACCCTGGGAAGAATCTTTCCCGCAATACATAAGAGGGAAATCCCACGATACATACATGCATATACACATACATAGATACATACATACATACATGCATGCATGCATGCATACATACATACACACATACATACACACATATACATAATCATACATAAATGCAAACATACATACATACATACATACATGCATGATTCCTCTGAAACACTGATTTAATCACCAGAAATACAACACTGTACTGATAAGATAAATGTGTACTTGTATGATTTTTACTCAAACAATGCTTGTGTTTTGATCATGTTCATGTCAATCACTGTGCATAAATCTTATGCAATCCATGTACATGATTCTTCAAAAAACGTTTATATCAGACTAAGGTAATCAATAAATGATTTCATGCGTACGTACGGGAATCTTCTAAAGAATGCATTGGAGTCATTTCTTTTCCAGAAAATTATGAGTATATCCTTAAAAATCCTGCCATGGTCATGCGTGTCTGTCCGTCTGCCCGTGTGTCTTTGTGTCTGTCTGTCTGTCTCTCTTTCTATCTCTGTCTCTGTCTCTCTATGTCTTTGTCTATCTCTCTGTCTCTGTCTCTGTCTGCTCTTGTTCTTCTCTGTCTCTGTCTCTGTCTCTGTCTCTCTCTCTCTCTCTCTTCTCTCTCTCCTCTCTTCTCTCTGCCTCTATGC
>CM065725.1:68999223-69001723 GCA_033310375.1 Conus canariensis
ACACACACACACACACGCAGTGAGAGAGGAGAGAGAGAGAGAGAGAGAGAGAGAGAGAGAGAGGAGAGAGAGAGGGAGAGAGAGAGTGTGACACCACAAAATATATTTCAAATCAACAATCAGTAGTATGAGATACACCAACACACATTCTTCAACAATGTATCCGTGTACTTGCTGCCTGTACAGCATAATAAAGGCATGGTTCAGAGGAAAGGTGAGGGTAAGGCGCATCACCAGCAGTCTCGATGAAGGATTAAAAGATCGAACTCTTCTTCATAATGAAAGCTGACAATTGCTGTCAAACATAAATTTCAAATCGTGGAAAGAGGATGGATAACTGCAAATGATGTGGGTTGAAGTTGGGCTAGGAGAGAGAATGAGAGAGAGGAAGAGAGAGAGAGAGAGGGAAAGAGAGAGAGACAGACAGACAGACAGAGACAGACAGGGAGACAAAGAGGAGAGAGAGAGAGAGAGAGAGAGACAGAGACAGAGACAGAGAGAGACAGAGACTGATTGACAGACAGACAGGCAAACAGACTGACAAACAGACAGATTGACAGACAGACAAGAAGAGGAAAAATGGGTGAAAGACAGACAGATAAACACAAAGACAGACAGACAGACTCACTGACAGACAAAAAGACAGTCAGAGAAACAAAAGTGAAACAAAAACAGAGAGAGAGAGAGATAATGAGAGACAGAAAGAGAGAGACAGAGAAAAAGAGATAGAGAGAAAGACAGAGAGAGAGAGAGAGACAGACAGACAGACAGAGACAGACGGACAGAAAGAGAGACAGACAGAGAATGAGAAAGAGACTCAACTCAGCGCAACTAAACTCAACTCAAATACTCTAATTGCAGAGGCCAACGACCTATCTGCGATGATGTCAAGAACAAAAGTAGAACGCACGCGCGCGCTGGGCGCTCAGCTGTGTGTGGACAGCCATAACAATCTACAGAGGCGAACGTCTAGTACGCTGACTGTACAGAGGTACAAAAAGGGGGAAGGAAAAAAAAGAGGATGCCAGGACTCTTCTCCTTTTGTATTTGCAGTGCTTCCGGCCAGAAGCCATGTCAATTAGCCCTGGAGGAGGGGAGATTAGGGATGGTCTGGTGTCACTCATGCTGATAGTGAAACCTTGGATGGAGGTATTAAACACTCCCTCTGTCTGTCTGTCTGTCTGTGTGGTATCCCCTGTCTCTGTTGTCATCGTCTTGTCACTGTTCATGCCACTCTGTCTGTCTGTCTGTCTGTCTGTCTGCTGTCTGTCTGTCTGTCTTTTTCTCTGTCTCTCAAAATATCAACACAATCATATAACAATCCACTCTGTGTGTGTGTGTGTGTGTGTGTGTGTGTGTGTGTGTGTGTGTGTGTGTGTGTGTGTGTGTGTGTAGATGGGTAGGAACGTTGGCGATATATAGGTACAGAACACACAATACAGTACAAACACACACCACACACACACAACACACACACACACACACACACACACACACACACACACACACACACACACACACACACACACACACACACACACACACACACACACACACAGAGAGAGAGAGAGAGAGAGAGGAGAGAGAACCTCAAGAAGGTATTCTGAACAGCCGTGTCTGGACAGCCATAAAATTTCCACAGAGGCGGGCGTCAAGTACAAAAAAGGGAAAGAAAAGAAAAAGAAAGAAAAAGAAAAAAAATAGAGAGCGATAGAGAGAGCGAGCGAGCGAGCGAGAGAGAGAGAGAGAGAGAGAGAGAGAGAGAGAGAGGAGAGAGAGAGAGAGAGAGAGAGAGGAGAAAGCGAGGAAGAAGATGCCAAGACTGTTCTCCTTCTGCACTTGCAGTGCTTCCGTCAAGAACTATCTGTCAGCGCTGGAGGAGTCGAGGTTAGGGATGTTCTGCTGTCACTCATGCTGACATTGAACACAAGGATGGAGGTATTAAACACTGAACTGTTTTAATGAGGCTTTCGTCCCACTGTTCCTCTGTCTGTGTCTGGCTGCCTCTCTCTGCCTTTCTGTGTGGAATACCATGTCTCTCTTGACTTTGGCTTTGTTACTGTTCACGTTTTTTTTTTCTTGGTCTCTGTCTTTATATCTGCCTGCCTGTGTGTCTGTGTCTGTGTGTCTGTCCTTCTGTCCTCTCTCTGTCTGTCTTTCTCTCTCATTCGTTCATCCATTCACTCATTAATTCATTGATCTATTCATTCATTTATTCGTTAATACGTGCATGTATTCATTCATTCATCCAGTCATTGATCCATATCTGTCATCATGATGACTATCATTTCATTCCTTCTGCCTCCCTCAGTCCGGAGATTTCATTGTACTGAGTGTTGTTGCTCTTGGCTGAAGGAGACCTAAGAGGTCGAAACGCATCGTGGTTTGTCTTCTGATTCGTTTCAAAAACGGAGTGACTGAGGGCGGAAATGAAGCAAAATGTATAAAGAGAGAGGGTTAGTTACCGCCGAGGACATAGACAAACAAAGTACAGGACAAG
>CM065725.1:69014223-69021723 GCA_033310375.1 Conus canariensis
TGCAAGAAATATGCACGCAAAGTTTTCTATCCCCCTAATATCTGTTAATGAAGTGTTTTTATATCTATCAACTTTGAAAAATAAAAGTTCATACAGCTTTGATGGAATCAGTCCCAAGATATTAAAACTATCTGTACCATATATTGTAGATTCTCTTACATACCTCTTTAATCTATGTTTATCTAAACATTACTTTCCAGAAGCATTTAAACATGCAAAAATTATCCCTCTGCACAAAAAAGGGAATTTAGATGATCCAAATAACTACAGACCAATTTCGCTGCTATCGTCCGTCTCAAAGCCATTAGAACGTCATATCCATCACCATCTATCATCTTTTATTGAGAAACATAAACTGTTGTATATCAATCAGTCAGGATTTAGGAAACTACATTCATGTGAAACGGCTTTGTGTCGGATCACAAATTTGTGGCTAAAAGATATCAACAACAGGAAAGCAGTTGGTGTAGTTTTTATTGATTTAACAAAGGCTTTTGATTTAATTAATCACAATATACTGCTAAAAAAGCTTAATGTTTACGGCGTCGACAACAATACGGAATCATTTTTTAGATCTTATTTGTCGAACCGTACGCAATCTGTTTTTTCACGAGGTGTTATTTCTTCTAAAAGACTGTTGCCAAGAGGCGTGCCACAGGGGTCAATCTTAGGTCCCCTGTTGTTCTCCCTCTACATAAATGATCTCCCTTTATCAATTCAAAATGCAGTGTGTGATTTGTTTGCTGATGATACATCTTTACAATACTCTAGTCATAGCATCGATGAAATTAATTATCATTTAAATGCAAGCATGAAATCAGTGGAAGGCTGGTGTGATTCAAATGACATGCTTGTTCATCCTCATAAAACCGAGTCTATGTTAATATGTGCACGTTAAAAAAGACAAGTCATAAAAGAAGCAAAATTAAAAATAATGTACAAAGATAAAACAATAAAACAAGTTACAAAGCACAAATTATTAGGCATCATCATCGATGAAAATCTTTCCTGGCACGATCAGATCCATAACCTAATCAAACAAGTCTCGTGTTGTGTGTTCCAGCTGTCACAGATAAAACACTTTCTCAACGAACATTCACGAAAAATGTATTATTTTGCTTTTGTTCAGGCTCGATTAGACTACTGCTCTATTATCTGGGGTAAATGTGCGCCATCTACTTTAAAACCACTTTGTTCATTACAAAAACGAGCCATTAAGATGATCAGCTGTCAGAAACAATCCGATCCTTCTATGCGTGATGTATTTAGGTACAATAGAATACTGCCTCTTCACTCATGTATAACATTCAACACTCTGATTCTTATGCACAAAATTGTTCATGACGCATGCCCAGATTATTTAAAATCAATAGTACATTTACATCACCATCATGATTCGCTCAGATTCGTTATTCCTAAAGCTAATTTAGATTTATTCAAAACAAGTTTCTCCTTCTGTGGCTGTAAAAAATGGAACACACTTCCAGCAAAACACAGGAATATTTCCCAATTATCAGCTTTCAAAAATGAAGTAAAGTTACTTCTTTTTGATACTCATGACTGACCTATGCGTAGACATTAGCCTGACTATACATACTTACCGGAGACAAAAAAAGTGTATTGCTGATAAACGATGCAGTTGATTGAGATGTGTGTGTGTGTGTGTGTGTGTGTGTGTGTGTGTGTGTGTGTGTGTGTGTGTGTGTGTGTGTGTGTGTGTGTGTGTGAGAGAGAGAGAGAGAGAGAGGGGGGCAGGGAGGACAGAGAGAGAGAGAGAGAGAGAGAGAGAGAGAGAGAGAGAGAGAGAGAGAGAGTTTTTAAGCATGAAATCGTTATATTGATGTTATTTTGTAATTCGATGTTACCTTACTTTTTTAAATTGTAGTTGTTGTTGGGCAGAATTGTAAAAAGGCCTTCAATGAGCCTAATTCTCAACCCATTAAAAGATTCATTCATTCATTCATTCTTCTTCTTCTTCTTCCTCTTCTTCTTCAGCCCACTCTCCTTCCCCTTTCCAGCGTTATATCTTCTTCATTTTCCTGTCTTTCCTTTTAGATTCAGTAACATTGGACGATACCAAACATGCCAGACAGTGTCTTTCTAGCAGATGGGACGATAATGAGGACAGCTGTGTGGGAAGCAGTGAAACAGACATAGAGTGAGGACTGTGAGGTGGTGTTGTGGCCCTGACGTGCTACACTGCTGAATGTATTGCTGTCTAGCCACTGATCCCTTCTGTTCCGTCTTGTCAGTTCAGCTGTTGTTGACACTTTGTGATGTGTGACCTACTGTTGGCAGGTACGGTGTGGGTGGTATGTTATGTGTGCGTGCGTGTGTGTGTGTGTGTGTGTGTGTGTGTGTGTGTGTGTGTGTGTGTGTGTGTGCGTGCGTGCGTGCGTGCGTGCGTGCGTGCGTGTGTGTGTGTGTGTGTGTGTGTGTGTGTGTGTGTGTGTGGTATAACACCTTTCTGCCATGTTTCATTCATTGACTGCAAATGTTTTGTCTCTCAAAGGATGGAGAGAGAGAGAGAGAGAGAGAGAGAGAGAGAGAGAGAGAGAGGAGAAAGAAAGAAAGAAAGAAAAGAAAGAAAGAAAGAAAACAGAGATTCACTTGAAACGAACAGGCACACACTCACACACATACAAGCACGCGCGCGCGCACGCACACACACACACACACACACACACACACACACACACACACACACGCACGCACGCACGCACGCACGCACGCATGTACGCCCGTACGCACGCACGCACGCACGCACGCACGCACACACACACACGCGCGCGCGCGCATGCACCTCAGTATTCCATTGTCCTTGACCATCAAACCATGAAAAAGACATTACAAGCGCTGAATGTGGATTCATACACCTTCACAAAATTTAATTCAACAATTTGTTTCTTATATCCTTCCTTTGAAAATCACAAGCTTCTGCTATATATCTGTTAATTCGTATTGGATAGAGCAGCTATGAAATATTTTCTCTGCGCAGCTGGTTCACTTTGAATATGCTTTGAATATCCGCATAAGCAGGACAATTAAAAACAAAGTGCGCTTCATCTTCATTGTAGTATTTTTCTCTAAACACACGGAGCATGCATTATTGTCCAATACTTCAAACCATTTTTGTTTGCATTCAGGCCCATTGTTTTGTTCGAAATGTTGTCAAGTTATATGTATTTACTATCAGAGAGAGAGAGAGAGAGAGAGAGGGAGCATGCATTGGTCAAAGACAGTAAAAACGCATCCCCCAGTCACTGTAGGTTTGCAGTGGGTTGATAGGGCTTTGTGGACTCGGAAGATGTGTACTCCAAATTTCACTAAATCATTTCTATTCGCGCGGACAAAAATATTTCAAGTACGCCAAGATCTATTGTGGCTGTTTCAATCTGCAAGTTGAGGAATAACAGGGCCGTCGAGAGGGTGGGGGTGTGCAGCAGACATTAAGTGTTTTGCAGAAGATGTTCTGAGAAGTGATGGGAGTCTGAAATAGATGCGCGTGAAATGAGAGAGAGAGAGAGAGAGAGAGAGAGAGGGGGGGGGGGAGTTAGCAGATCGTAATTATAACAGGCAGTGTGGAGCTCGAATACAATAAGCATTTCAGTGTGTGTGTGTGTGTGTGTGTGTGTGTGTGTGTGTGGACAGAGTGCAGGTGAGTAAGTTGGGAGAGGGGAAGGGGTGCTGGGGAGAGAGAGAGAGAGAGAGAGAGAGAGAGAGAGAGAGAGAGAGAGAGGAGAGAGAGAGAGAGAGAGAGAGAGGCGTACATTTGTCAAAGACAGTTAAAACATTTCCTTCAGGCAGACTGTGTGTTTGCAATTGGGTCGAAACCACTAGGTCTGCTCTAAAGAAGTGTGCACTCCAAAAACTTACTTAAAGCATTTCTATGCTTGAGGAAAACGTTTCAAGTACACCGATAACTAATGTAGCTGTTTTTCATCTGAAAGATGTACATTTGGATAAGGGGACGAAAAGGTGTACAGGAGGGTGGGGGTGCGTAGCAGACATTGACTGTTTGCAAAGGGTGTACTCAGAAATGATGGGTGTCTGTTTGAAACAGGTGTTCGTGAAATTGGGGTTGAAGGAAAGAGAGAGAGAGAGAGAGAGGAGAGAGAGAGAGAGAGAGAGAGAGAGAGAGAGAGAGAGAGAGACTGCTATTTACAGATGGGGAGAAAAGTAATTTGCCTACTCCTGCGAGGCGCACGACACATCGTGTTCAGCTCCATGGTCGTAGAAATCGGTACCCACACACATGTGCATTGGTAGTTTATTTATAACAGACCTCGTCACCCTCAAGCAGTCTGCCACTCTGGATAACTGACACTGGAGAACAGGGAGGAGGAGCAGGGAAGGATTGACATTGATGTCAGTGTATGTTGATACTTGGAAACCATATGTTTCAAAGACAGATTGTGTGGACAGGAGAGAGAGAGGAGGAGGGAGGGAAGAGAGAGAGAAGAGAGAGAGAGAGAGAGAGAGAATTAGAGATAAAGGGAGAAACAGACAGTCAGACAGACAGACGGGCGGGCAGACAGACATACAGAGGGACAGAGAGAAGAGAGAAAGATGATTAGTGTGAGGAGAGAGAGTGAGAGAGAGAGAGAGAGAGAGAGGGGAGGGAGAGAGAAGAGAAGTGGGGAGGGAGAGACAGAGAATTGTGTGAAGAGAGAGAGAAGAGAAGGATGAGAAGAGAGAGAGAGAGAGAGAGGAGAAGAGAGAGAGAGGTAGAAGAGAGAGAGAGAGAGAGAGACAGAGAGAGAAGTTGTGTGAAGAGAGAGAGAGACAGAGAAGTTGCATGAGAAGAGAGAGACAGGGAGAGAGAGAAGAGGTATGAAGAGAGAGAGAGAGAGAGAGAGAGAGAGAGAGAGAGAAGTGTGTATGAAGAGAGAGAGAGAGAGGTTGTGTGAAGACAGAGAGAGAGAGAGAGAGAGAGAGAGAGAGGGGGATGGTGTTAGGAGTGTGGGGGTGGGACATCATTCCAGCACAGCCAAACCACTCTTGGCAGCGAGACACTGCTATCTGCAGATGGGGAGAAAAGTAGTTCGCCTACTCCTGTGAGGCCCACGACACATCTTGTTCAGCTCCATGGCCACAGAAATCGGTAGCCACACACATGTGCATTAGCAGTTGGTTTTTTTTTGTGTGTTTTTTTTTGCTGTCCCAACCTCTGCGCTACCTCAGAGGCAGTGCACCCACGCCGCTCATTCCGACACCCCGTCCACAGCCACAGCCCGGTCGGCCCCGCAGCAGCCCGGCGCCGGCAATCCACAAGGAGCAGTCAATGTCAAGTGGTCAAAAGGCAACCCACCGGAGGAGACACTGCACTGCTGCCGAGTTACTTCGGTGGTGTTCAGTGGCGCCTGTTCTGATCTAACATACGCAGGACACCACCTACTAAGCCCCCTGCTGACGACAATAATTGCTTAGTCCCGGAGCCGGCGTGAGTGAGCTCTCCCTCCGGAGGGCGCCACCACGTCCGTCCAACGACAGTCCCCATGGGCTCGCCGATACCGATGACCCCGACGGAACCAAACCAAGGCCACAGACGTGGAGAGGACATCGAAATTGAGGTCACCATGAGAGCAGGGCATGAAGGGCCACAGAATTTGAGACATTTTTTTTTTAATGCTGATCGATGAGAATGAGGATGATTAAGATGATGCTACGGATTTCCATTTCGGTCTGAGACTACATGACAGGGCTGTACTCTACGCTTCCTTTCATAATATATCCCGGCGTCAACCAGACCCGAGAGATACAGGCACCTGCAGTGTTGGTCAGGAAATTTGAGCAACACTCCAGAAACGCATCCATTAAGTGAATGAAACTCGACTGTGTGGTCCCAGTCTTCCCAACTGAGTCCGCAGCAAACTCAACTCTGGGTAGGAGCCGGTCGGGGAAGAAAAAACCCACATGACTCTGATGGGGTTCGAACCCACGACCTCCCAGCCGGGAGTCCGCGACGCTAACCACTTCGCCACGGCGGCTGGTTGTGCATTAGCAGTTTATTTAGAACAGACCTCTTTCCTCTCAAAGATTCTGACTGTCTGGATAACCGGAAACGGGGGAGAGAGGAGGCGGAGGTACAGGGAATGATTGACAGTCACGTCTGTGTACGCAGATGCTCAGGAATGTTTCAAAGGAGGATTTTGTGCAGAAAAAAAAAGACAGAGAGAGGGAGGGAGGAAGGGAGAGAGAGAGAAAGAGGAGAGAGAGAGGAGAGAGAGAGAGAGAAGCAGATAGCCAGGCAGATGGACAGATATACAGACAGATAGGCATGCTAAGAGAGAGAGAGAGAGAGAGAGAGAGAGAGAGAGAGAAGCAGATAGCCAGGCAGATGGACAGACAGGCAGGCAGGCATGTAGAGAGAGAGAGAGAGAGAGAGAGAGAGAGAGAGAGAGAGAGACAGACAGACAGACAGACAGACAGACAGACAGACAGACAGACAGACAGACAGAGGAGAGAGAGGGCAGAGCGAAACCTCGTCTGTCAGCCAGATAGTGCTTTGTGCAACTGAAAAGTAGTTCCTCCGGTGTTGTGAGGCACACACCTCAAACACTGATCTCCATCGTTTCCAGTGCCCCTAGTAATCAGTTCCAGCAACCTCTGCAGTGTCAGTGCACTTACACTTTCTCGCGGAAATAGTCTGCGTCTTCGGATGATTGGATAGATGGGGAGAGGGGGTTGGCGGGGCACTTACACTTGCTTGCTGAAGTAGTCTGCATCCTTGGATGATAGGATGAATGGGGAGGGAAGGGTGGTAGTGCAGGAGGATAACCATCACAGAATACACGTGTTGTAATGGTGTTGGAGATGATGTATGCATTAAAAAATGAGTGAAATAAACAAACAAAATAAGATCACACACACACACACACACACACACACACACACACACACACACACACACACACACACACACACACACACACACACACACAGAGGGAGGGAGGGAGGGAGAGAGAGAGAGAGAAGAGAGAGGGAGAGACAATGACAATGAATACTGTTTAATATCATCAGCAAGAAACATGCTATTTGACATGGGGTATACAGTCTTCTATGAAACCACCATTAAGAAGAAAAGGGGAAGAAAAGCAAAAAAGGCTCCAAAATGAAACAATCCAATAACTGAACGAAAGGCTCCTGGCCCTAAGCAACATCAAGGGCGACCAACAGGCCTCCAAACCAACTGGGAAGATATCATCGCTGAAAAACAGCCATACTTTATTTTACACTCTTTTTTTTTTTTTTTTTTACTTTCTGTTATCATTTTTTTTTTAATATTTGTTTTGTTTTGTTTTAGGCTGCAATGTCAAGTTTTTTTCTTACGCCTACTAACTGCTTCGGCAATAAACATTGCCATGGACCTTATATATTCTGTTTTATCTGTTTGTAGCAAAGCGACCAAGTTACACCTCCTTGCAAACGGTGTTCTAAAAACATCATATTTCTCTCGTATGTCTTTATATTCTTTACAACAAAAGAAAAAGTGGAATT
>CM065725.1:69026723-69029223 GCA_033310375.1 Conus canariensis
GAGAGAGAGACTCACAATGACTATGACACTGACAATGATTTATTGACAATAGTTAAACGACCCTAATTCCGAGGCAGCATATTTGCAGTTTCCATTTAGTGTTTGCAAATCTCTGCCAGCAATAGAAATGTGAGTCACAAAATAGGTGTACACACAAAAAGCAGTTGATCAACACAAACTACAAAAAAAAGAAGAAAAATACCATTCATCGAACAATAAATTACGAAATGATTGTTCTACCCTCTGGTCAAATTCAGAACTTCTCTGGTATTTTATCCTCTGAAAATATAGACATTGTAAACTCATTTGCTAAGTTTATGGCCGAAGCTTTTCGATTTAGAGGGGAGAGAAACCTAATAATTATGTAAGCTGTGTTTCTAAGTCATGAGAGAGAGAGAGAGAGAGAGAGAGAGAGAGAGAGGAGAGAGAGAGAGAGAGAAGATCGTTATTTGTGAGACAGCATGGAACTGGGGAGGGATGGGGTACGCTGAGAGGGGGGGGGGATGATACTGGGATTAAGAGAGAGAGAGAGAGAGAGAGAGAGAGAGGGGGGTCGTGAGCGTGAGAGACAGTATGGGGATGGAAGAGAGGAGGGGGTACTGGAATTGAAGAAGAGAGAGAGAGAATGAGAGAGAGAACTGATAGAGAGAGACAGAGACAGTGAGATGGGCATATAGACAGAGAGAGAGGGAGAGTGAGAGAGAGGGGAGAGAGAGAGAGAGAGAGAGAGAGAGAGAGAGAGAGAGAACTGACAGACAGACAGAGAGAGAGAGAGAGAGAGAGAGAGAAGAGAGAGAGAGAAAGAGAGAGAGTGAGAGAGAGAAAGAGAGAACTGACAGACAGAGGCAGAGACAGAGAGAGAGGGAGAGAGAGAGAGAGAGAGAGAGAGAGAGAGGGGGGAAAGGGGAGGAGTGGAGGGGGCACATCATCCAGCACAGGCAAACCACTTTCATCATCCAGACACTGCTATTTGCGGATGGGGAGAAAAGTACTTCGCCTACTCCTGAGAGGCCCACGACACATCTTGTTCAGCTCCGCGGTCACAAAAATCGCTATTCACAGACATGTGCATAGCGAGATTATTTATAGTACACCTTTGTTCGCTCGAGGATTCTGGCAGTCTGGATGATCGAAAGTGGAGGAGGAGAGGGCGTGCAGGGAATGATGGACATTCATGTCTGTGTACGTTGATGCTTGGAAACGCAGGGCGTTCAAAGGGGGGATTTTGTGTGTGTGTGTGTGTGTGTTGTGTGTGTGTGTGTGTGTGTGTGTGTGTGTGTGTGTGTGTGTGTGTGTGTGTGTGTGTGTGTGTGTGTGTGTGGAGAGAGAGAGAGAGAGTCAGAGACAGAGACAGAGTGAGACCGAAAGCAAGAGACAGAGAGAAAGAGAGAGACAGAGAGAGATTGAGACTGAGACAGAGACAGAGTCAGAGACAGAGACAGATAGAAACGAGGACAGACAGACAGACTGTCTGAAAAAGGAGAGAGAGAGAGAGAGAGAGAGAGAGAGAGAGAGAGAGAGAGAGAGAGAGAGAGAGAGAGAGAGAGTATTCATTAATAGACCACCCCCTCATAGAAGCGGTGCAGCTGAACAGTCATAATTATTATATTGCAATACCAGTCCAGTTGATTGAATGTTATACATTAAGAAAAAAAAAAAACAGGTCATACCTGAGTTGCTTTATGTAAATAGATGGACAGATTCACAACTCTCCGTTCATTATTAAATGCCAGAACTACATTTAATTGACAAAGACTCGGATATTAGTTCCAATGTATACATCGTATTCATATATATTTGGTACAGGTAGAAACACCTTGTACCTCCTTCACGTGTTTACATAATGGACCAACGGAATGAAGAGAAGTGTTATTTGTATTGATATTAATAATCTGAATCTTGCTGCAATAATGTGAAGAGGCGTATCTAGATTCCACACAATCTACATTTTATGAAGAGCTTCCCTGCAGAGAATATCTAATATTAACTCAATCTCTTACAATTCTAAAGTAAAGTCCCATTATTGCCATATACAGAGCACCTGTCTTTCTTTACAGTCTGCGAAAAACTGACTTACTCTTTCAATGGCTTGGTTTAGACATACTTTCCTGAAACCAAACATATATCATTTCCAACGATTGTCAGATACCCTGTTGGTCTTGCCATGAGGACTTAAATCAAATAATATTCTAAATGCTTTTTGTGGTCTCAACTCATCCAGTTCAATATAACCTCATCCAATTTCGTCAACATTGTTCAAAACCTTACAGCAGAACGTATGTAAACAGGGTATTTATTCGTCTCTCCATTGCTGAAAATGATTGGGTGTTTTTTGTTTGTTGGAAAGTCTAAAAACTTTTAAAAGAAAACAGATGCACATTTTCTCGGTTTGCGAGCTGTACCACTTAGAGAGAGAGAGAGAGAGAGAGAGAGAGAGAGAGAGAGAGAGAGAGAGAGAGAGAGCATCATTCCAGCCGAGCAAAATCACTGTTGTCTGCCA
>CM065725.1:69036723-69039223 GCA_033310375.1 Conus canariensis
GAACATCAAGAGAGGGTGAAATGCGGTTCCACAAGAAGCCGCCAGAGTAGTGAAGACTGGTTTTAATCATATCCATTCTTGGACGGGGTATTACAATTTTATGAAAATGGCGATTTTCATTAAATCTAAATTTCTCTGTAATTGAAGGGGGAGCACGACCCGAAAGAATCTTAAACATGAAAAAAGCTTTATTGAATTTAAGCTTCAAGTTTAATGGTAAAATATCCAGATCTGTATAGTCAGAGTATCATAACGTAACCGATTTTAACAAAACTAATTTCAGGGAACGTCTATAAAGACTAAACAAAGGTTTGATTATTTGATTACTTGCTGAATCCCAAATTGTAGATGCATAATTATATGGGATTCAATATAAGCGTGAAAAAATATTTTTCGTGAATGGCAGTCTAGGAAATGCTTTATCTTGGACAGCTGGTATATCTTTTTTGAAACCGTTTTGCACAATGACCGTACATGTTCTGACCATGACAGATTGTTGTCTATAACTACTCCTAAGACATTATGACAGACTATAAAAAAGTTTTGACTGCCTGAATCTGAAGGGGAGAAAAAGATCATCCACCATCTGGGTACTACAGCGCCAGGTGGCCTCAACATTAAAGACTAGATCAAATCACAGCTATCCCTAACCCCCCCCCCTCCATTTTTCCTATTTGCTCCCCTCCCCCCCTCATCTTCCCCAATCCCCCTTCCCCTCACTATCTAGATTCTTTCTCACTTCTTTTTCCAACTACCACCACCACCTTTCTGCAGTGACAGTGATTTGTGTTTATAAAAAAATATCAGTGAGTGAACACAATTCAACAACCACAGAAGCTGCACCCGCTCTCTTCAGTTGCTTTGAAGGTTCTACGAACCGAAGTACTCAACTTTTCTCCTCCCAAGTGGGTTTAAGTGTTTTCTCTACCCTTTTTTATATCCTTTATAACAGACTGTTTCTTCGATAGTTATACCATTGATAGAAAGGGGTGTGCTCGTATAAGAAAAGTTTTGACGTTTTTTGTCTTGTGGTTATGATCATATGTTTGGTTTTGACAGGGTTTAGACACATATGGTTCAATTCAGACCATTCGGTTAGCTGGTTAATACTTTGCTGTAATAACATAGATACTTTTTCTGCTTTGCGATCACACGCATGAACAGTAGTGTCATCGGCGAACATATCACAAAGCGCTGGGAGAAAACAGGGGGAGATCATTAATATATATTGAGAAAAGTATGGGTCCTAGGACGGAGCCTTGAGGAACACCATGTTTGAGAGGCAAATAGAAGACTGGCGTTCATGAATTGAGACAATTTGTTTTCTGTCGCTTAAAAACGAAGAGATGAGTTGTAGAGCATTATTGGATAAACGGTACAATTTTAACTTTTTTAGAAGCAGTGTGTGGCCAATTACATCAAAAGCTTTTGCAAAATCAATAAAAAGGACACCGGTCACCTTGTTTTCATTGATATTTGTGAGCCATTTGTCTACTAGGTTGGTCAGTGCAGTGTGGTAGGAGTGATGTTTCCTGAAACCAGACTGATTAGGGTGAAATAAGTTATATTTGTCAAAATGGTTAAGAATGCATCTTCTTAGATGATCCTCTAAAGGTTTTGATACCACAGTCAGGATAGAAATTGGTCTGTAATTACAAGGATCCGAGGTGTCACCTGATTTATAGATGGGTCTTACCCTAGCAATTTTGAAAAATTTTGGAAATTGGTTTTTAGATCTACATAAATTGAAGATGTAGGTCAGTGTATCAGAAATAATTGGAGCTGCAAGTTTTAGGATTTTGCCATCAATACCGTCTAAGCCATGAGCACATGTTTCTTTTAGACGGATCAGGGCATTATATACATCATGGACTGACATTAAGGGGATGTCTAAGTCTGAGGATATGGCTTTTGAATCACAGAAATCGTTTAATAATGTAAGAGTGTTATGGGCAGATCTATCTGATTTTATTGTTGTCGTAGCAATATTACAAAAATGGTCATTAAGTTTCTCGGGACACAGGTCTTCATGAGATGTATTTTTACTGATGTTTTTGTTTGTCAGCTGATTGATAGCATTCCAAATTGCTCTGCTATTGGTATTAGAAGAAACAAGTTCTTGAAAGTACTTTTTCTTAGCTGCTCGTTTTACATAATTAACATGATTTCTTTGATTTACAAATTCTGTCTTCGTTCCCGTAGACAAAAGGTGATTTCTTTGGTTCATAGCGTCCTGTACATCTTTTGATAACCATGGTAACAGAGGGCTGCTTCTAACACGCTTGGTTTAGAAAGGTGCATGTTTATCATAAATATTTTTTTTAATTGTGGTACCAAACTTCCCAGGCTTCATCAGGATTTGTAAATTGGTAGACTAGGAAAAGATGTGAATTGCTCAAACCAAACAAAAATTTATTTTTATCAAAATTCCGTAAGCACCTGTATCTTATAAACGTGTGACCATTCTTCGGAATTTTAACTCCTTTTTTCGACCAAGTGA
>CM065725.1:69049223-69051723 GCA_033310375.1 Conus canariensis
GAAGAAGAATCTGAAGAATTTGAAGAAGAAGAATTTGAAGAATTTGAAAGAATTGAAGAATTTGAAGAAGAAGAAGAAGAAGAAGAAGAAGAAGAAGAAGAAGAAGAAGAAGAGGTGGAGGAGGAGGAGGAGGAGAAGAAGAAGAAGAAGAAGAAGAAGAAGAAGAAGAGATGGAGGAGGAGGAGAAATAGGAGGAGGAGGACGACGAGGAGGAGGAGGTGGTGAAGGAGGAGGAGGGGAGCTGTCATGATGCCATCCTATTATCCTAATAAGCAGCCAGCATATACTCTGGCACCACTATCACACCAAACTAATGAAGCAGGCAGGCGCTCAGCAAACAGCACCATTGTTTAAATGACACTGTACGTCGTGGCAGGTTGGGCTTGATACCAGCGAGAAAACAACAACAACAACAAAATATGAAGCCATTTAGGGGCTATGACGAGACACATCGTTTTTGTTTTTTTACATGGAAGAGACATGGGCACACAGAAGATATATTGCGAACATGACTGTGTGAAATGGTTTTCTGCGACTTCAGAACTAGCTTTGGTTCGGTTTAAATTGTATGTGGAAAATGTAGCATCCGCATAGCCCGGCACTGTTCCTGTTATTTTTTTCACCTGGTGCTTCCTAAAGCTGCTTTTCTTTTGAAGTATGATTAAGTATTGACACGTTTTGGCTGCAGCTTGTGGCACTGCCACTGTATAATTGGCTTTGATTCTTATTATACCTGGTTCTCATAGTTGTCTGTCTGATGTCTGTCTTGTCTGTCTGTCTGTCTGTCTGTCTGTCTCTCTCTCTCTCTCTCTCTCTCTCTCTCTCTCTCTCTCTCTCCTGTACACACACACACACACACACACACACACACACACACACACACCACGCACACACACACACACACACAGATAGACACACACACACACACACATACACACACACACACACACACACACACACACACACACACACACAACCACACACACACACACACACACACACTGACGCGCTCGTACACACACACACACACAACACACACACACACACACACACACACACACACACACACACACATACCCACACACACACACACACACACACACACACACACACACACACACACACACACACACACACACACACATTATTTTTGGTGCATAGGAACAAATAGTACTTTACTACTATACCGTTTTTTGTTGTTTTTTTTGTTGTTGTTGTTGTTGTTGTTTTTTGTTGTTGTTGTTGTTTTGTTGTTGTTTTTTTTTTTTTTTTTTTTTTTTTTTTGGGGGGGGGGGGTAGAACCTCTACTTCAGTATTCGTCTTTGTTTGTTTGTTTGTTAATTTCAGCTTATGTCTCTTTTACTTATCAACACAAGTCAGGCCACGTGATTTTCCGAACTTTGCCATCTTCCTTACGATTGGTAGAAGGAATTGTCGGAGTTTATCTGTGGAACGGCCCATGTGAGTAACTAGCAGAACCAGGGGAGAGTACTTAACGACCCGGCAAATTGCGTGCACTGAGTGACCTTTCCCTCTTTATCACCCCTCCGCCCCTTCACCTCCACCTCTACCACCACCCTCCCCCCACCTCTCTAAGTCATCGGCTTGGGGAAAGCTAAAGTCATCACGGGCCCAGGGTAAAGTGTTGTCCTCCGCTTATTTACGAAGACACACACACCACACACACACACACACACACACACACACACACACACACATCCACCGATTCTCGTATGCACTGGCTTCCCTCTGCTCGCATGAAAACTTCAGGCCAGCGATCTTTCTCTTACCTGGCACCTGCTCTGTGGAATGGTCTGCCTTCTTGTCTGCGTAACATGGACTCTTTAAAGACTTTTAAAACCTCCCTAAAGACACATCTTTTCCCCCGGACTGATTAACGATATCCACTTATCTCTGTGCGCGGGTCTGCTTGTTCTGACGCGCTCGTGTGTGTGTGTGTGTGTGTGTGTGTGTGTGTGTGTGTGTGTGTGTGTGTGTGTGTGTGTGTGTGTGTGTGCGCGCGCGCGCGCGTGTGTGGGTGTGTGTGCTTTGCGTCAGAATTAGTGTTTTATCACGTTTCTGTAATATGCGCTTTAGGCTCTCGCGAGGTAAAGCGCTCTATAAATATCCTTTTACATTACATTACATTTACACACACACACTCACGCGCACGCACGCACGCACACACGCACGCACGCACACACACACACACACACACACACACACACACACACACACACACACATACACATGCACAGCTCGCGCACAAGCACACACGCACGGACAGCAAGAGAGACAGACAGTCAGTCAGACAGACAGACAGATAGCACAAAGACAGACAGACAGACAGACAGACAGACACAACCGACAGGGTCCAATTCGTTTAATGAGAAACGGAAGAGTTCCCAGCAAGTAAATTGCCCCAAAGTAACGAACTGAGTTACGGAAGAGACAAGGTCTAACTCGGTTAATAGAAATGGAAAAGCACTAGCGCCGAACT
>CM065725.1:69056723-69061723 GCA_033310375.1 Conus canariensis
CCTTTTTTTACAATAATGTTCTAAACAATTTATCTTCTTCTGTAAATCTGCCACTGAATCTGAGACAAGAGCAATGTCGTCTGCATACATTAGAAAGAATATATCAAATGGATGAGCAAACACGTCTATTCCTCTAGTACCAAAATTATTAAGTTCTTGTTCCAGTTCTGAAAGAAAAATTGAAAATAACATGGGACTCAAAATGCATCCTTGTCTAACACCAGAAACACAATCAAAATACTCTGTTATATTTGTTCCAATTTTCACAGCTGCTTTTACACTTTTGTACATGCTTTATAATGATAAGAATAGTTTACCATGGATACCCCTTTGCAACAGTAAATACAACAACTTCATTCTATCAACACAGTCAAACGCCTTTGAAAAGTCAACAAAAAGAGTATAGAAACGGCCACCTTTTCTTGTGAGGTACTTTTGTATGAGAGATTGCAGAGAAAAAATGTTGTCAATTGTACTGTAACCTTTACGAAAACCTGCCTGGGCTTCCGGGATCAAATCTGCTTGACTGCAGAATTTTGTTAACCTTTCATTCAATATTGTACTATATAATTTACCGATAATGTTTAACAGTGATATGCCCCTGTAATTCTCAACTTGTTCAGTGCTACCTTTCTTGTGCAGTGGAAAGATTACCGCCTTAGACCAACATTCGGGGTAAATCCCAGTTGTAAAAACTTTGTTAAACAGAGGCAACAAAAATTTGGCATGGATATCAGTAGCATGACGGAAAAAGTCTGAAGATAGACCATCCGGACCTGGTGCTTTGCCACTGTTGATATTATTCAGGGCATTTAAAACTTCACTTTCACTTATCTCCTCATTCATGCAAGAATCAATGCAATTCTCACAACTGTTTGGGTCATGCGTAGTTACTGTGTCTTGAACGGCCTCATTAAATTCTGAACAAAAAGAAGACATTTCTAAGTGAAATAATGATTTAAAGTAGTCAAACCATGTGCGTGGTAGAATTTTATTTGACCTATTCATCTTTGATGAGGTAAGATTTTTCAGTTTTTGCCAGAATGCCTTTGAATCTTTATTGCTACAAGAAACATTAAGCTCATTCAGAAGTTTTTCATTATATTCAATCTGTTTCCTTTTGCATAAATCCTTGAAACTTTTCTTGAGACTAAGATAATTTTCCAAAATCGGTTGTGAGTTTGTATATCTAAAAGTGTTCAGTACGCTATATTTTATTTGTTTACTAACTTCACATTCAGCATCCCACCATGGTGGCTGCAATGGAGAAACTAAGTTTTTTTTCTTTGTCAATTTCATTTTCCCTGCGGCACTTTGAAGAAAAGAGACATAAATCTGACATGCTACATCAATGTTTTGATCCAATGCTAGAATGAATTCTTCAAATTCAGACTCTACCTTGTCACGTAATTTAGAGTAAAAGCTGTCTCTTAAGTTTTCTTTCCAAACATATTTGGGCATTTCCTCCAAGACAATACTTTCTTCTTCTCTAATCTCTTCAACATATCTTAAAGGGGTGGAGATAGCAATTGGAAAATGGTCAGATTCAGATCTATTCGCAACATACATATCTGTGATCAGTTCAAATAAGGAAAACGAGCAAATAAAATAATCCACAATACTTTTACCTCTGTTTGCTGTACATGTGATCTCACCTTCTTTGTCACTGTTGGATCTTCCATTTACAATGATCAGTTCAAATTCTCTGCATAATTCTATCAATTTTCTACCAAAATTATTTACTGCTGTATCTTTAGACTTGCGACTGGTTAAAAACTGATCATTTATCAATTCATTCAAGTCATCAAACATTTGAATATGTCGGTTACTGTTATCAATATCCACATCTGAAAGGCCGGAAGTGCGAGCATTAAAATCTCCACATAACAGCCATGGTAAATCAGGATAAGTAGTCATTATTTGCGTCACGTAGCTCTCAAGAATGTCAAAACCTTCAATATTGTCATCATTGTATATAACCGAACGTTCAGGTGCAATATAAACAAAACATGTAAGAATATCAGTGGACAAGTGCAAAAGAGACTGACTTACTTTCAGAATGACACAGTCCTGAGCCGTTTCCAGTAACCTTTCCACATAACACGAAATATCCTTTTGAACACAAACAACCACACCTCCTTTCATTCGTTTCTTGCGTGGGCAGAAAAAAACTGTATAGTTAGAGAATGCAAGTTCAATGTCACATTTTTTACAAGACCACATTTCACAGAGTGCGAAGATTTTGAATTGAGTACAAAAAGATTTGAAAGATGGACATCTTAGTTTTCCAAAAAGACCTTGAATGTTCCAAGACATTATCTGAAACTCAGAGAATATATGTGGAGAATGCGGATGCGTTGGATGAACGACAGGATCCTCAAAACTTGTTGCTGACAAGGCCAAAGAAGAAGGGGGTCGTTCGGGACTCTTTCTTGCCTGGGAAGTGGGCCGGCCTGATCTTCATCTTCGTGGTCGTTCTTTCAGTCCCTGGGTGGCTCTGTCGTAGTCAAACGTCTTGCCGTCAATCATGAGTGAGTCAAACTTCAAGAATGCCTGTTTCTTTTCCGATTTTGCCTTTTTCAGAAAAGGCAAGAGCAGACGGCGGGTATCTCGCACTCTCTTTGAAAAATCTTCACCAATGAAGATCGATTTTCCCGTCTGACTTTCTTTTAAGTTCTTCTTTTCTTTCAGAACTCGTTGCTTGTCCTTGAAGTTTGAAAAACATGCGATGATGGGTGAATCAGGGCCACTACTCAATCGGTGAACGCGTTCAAATCCTATGTTCCCTTCAATTTTCAAGTGGTTATGAATCACATCTTTCACAAGTTTCTCACAATCGTCCCATGATTCATTTTGAGCCGTGCGTTTCAAACCATTGAAAATCAAATTGTTTCTTTTGGATCTGCCTTCCAAGTCGTCCAATTTCTTCTCCGTCTCCTCCAACCTGTCCAGTAGTTCTTGATTCTGTCGTTTCAACACTTCATTCTCTTTCTTGACAGCACTGACTGTCTCATACAACTGACCGACTTCTTCCCGTATCCCAGCGACGGAGTCACCGAGGGAATCCAGTCGTACGTTCACGGAGTCGAGTCCACCTGCAGATCTTGTTTCATGCCGGTAAGGAGTTCCATCATCGAAGTCAAAGTAGGCTCCGTTTGCGGGGAGTCTTTCTCGCCGGTCTTCTTCCCTGTTGTTCTATCCATTGAAGCGCGACGGACGGGGGTATCCAGATTGGTTTGTTTGACAGTTTTGTTTTTACTTCCAGGGCCAGGATTCATTTCCACATCGCCAGCCTGATACAAGAGAGTGGCGACAAGTGTCACTAACGCCAGCGACAGTCGCATGCTGCGAAGTTCAACTGTCTTCACTGCACTCTCTCTCACTCGCTTGGCACGCTTGTACATGAAATTTTGATAAGTCCATAGAAAATGTCCACAGATCGCTCTGAAATTCAGAGGAGATGCTGGCATATTCTTCACAAAGATGTGTACAAAAAATCTTGATGAAATCTTGAGATATTCACGGCTAATTAGCAATTAATGGCAATTTCAAACAGAGCAGAACCAAAAACACGTCCGCCTGCTGTGATGAACGAAGTTCACCCCTCTGTGTGTGTGTGTGTGTGTGTGTGTGTGTGTGTGTGTGTGTGTGTGTGTGTGTGTGTGTTGCATCTACGCATTATACGCCATTCTTCTTCTATTTCTTTTTATCCTCTCAGTCTTTTTCTCCTTCTTCTTCTTCTGCTTCTCTTTTATCTGTGTATATATAAACTCCTGACCACATAAAAAGGGATGCACAAGTACTCAGGCTTATGACATGTAGCACAAACTAGTGGACGAAGTGATGTTAAGACACCAAAGAAAACCTATTGTTAGTGACATATGTGTGTGTTGTTGTTGTTGCTGTTGATGATGATGATGATGACAATGATGATGATGATGATGATGATGATGATGATGATGCTGACTCCAGCAGTATTAATGAACATACTATGACCAGCGTCTTGTCAAAGCAAGAAAATGTTTTGACAGACATGAATTCCCAGACATGCAATACACCTTTATCATTCAGTTATGAAGATGTCTGCAAAGGAATTATGTGGATCTATGGTCTATTTTAACATCAAAGAGGAGCCTGGAAGTACTCCGTCAAAATAGCTGATGCATACACAATCCAAGAACTGTCTAGACATGTTGATATGGAAGGCACAAAAGGCTGGAAACAAACTCCATTTTTGCAGGCGTCACTCGTTTCCTCCACTGATGTTGGGAATCTTTCGTAATGCCATTGTGGGCAAAAGAATAGTCTCAGTTTATCGCTTTGTTGAACCTGTCAAGAAAAGTAAGTAGCTGCATTGTAAGCTTTTTTTCTAATGACAAAAAAGTTGTGCTATTCTAAAAATATTTACCTAAAGAAGAAATATTAATCGAAAAAAGACCTTTTTTTCAAAGGAGGGTGGGGGGGGGGGGGTTATGCAGTGGTGAAAATGCTTATAGATTCCACACTTGCAGGAATTCAAAAGCAGTGCTGCTCTCTTCAGTCGACATGAAGCATATGTTTGATATTTCAATGAACCGTGCAATTCTTGGATATGGGAATTTATATTAAAGCACCGATGGTTTAAGCTATGAATCAAAAAATCTGGCAAAGAGCAACAAGAGGAGACATATTTCTGCTTTATTTTATTTTTACATACATGTAATACACGTAAAAAAATCTTTTTTCGACTACATTTTTCTCTTTCGAGTAGTTAAACTGCAGTTGTATATTACTGACACCCTTTTGTTTTGTGAGGCACGAGAGGTGCACGTTCGTTCTTAAGTTGAAGCACCTTCTGTGCAGCGCAGCCCGATTCTGGAACGGCAGCGCGTGCTGCAGGCGCTGGAAGCGGACGCCATATGTGGTTCTGATGGTGCAGATGCTGTCCTGTGGTGTCTCCAGTTCATGCGTTCCTGCAATTGTGCTTCCTGTCTTTCCGGTCGTTCTTCTGATGCCAGGGC
>CM065725.1:69066723-69079223 GCA_033310375.1 Conus canariensis
GTCATACCTAGTCCCTTAACGGGGCAAGGGCCGGATGAAAAAAAGCATGTGTTTGCTTATCTGTTACCCTTGGAAATAAAGATTATCATCATCATCATCATCATCATCATCATCTCTCTCTCTCTCTCTCTCTCTCTCTCTCTCTCTCTCTCTCTCTCTCTCTCTCTCTCTTCCGGAGTGATGCAGCACTTAATTCTCTCTCTCTCTCTCTCTCTCTCTCTCTCTCTCTCTCTCTCTCTCTCTCTCTCTCTCTCTCCCTCTCCTGTGTTGTCCAGTTCTAGAAGACATCGGCCAAAGATGTATCCTGCAAAGGCAAAAAGAGAAGGAAAAAGAGCATTTTTTCAAAAGGGAAAAATGGTGGTGGGACCAAAACAAAGTGGCAGTCGATCGTACTCGGATGTAGTCAAACACGGACTGGTGCGGAACGGAGTGACGTCAACAAATAAACAAGAAGTTATTCCTGGGCAGCTGGCAGACGGGGTTCACGGGGGCGGACGGGGGAGCGAGCGGACCGATGACGTGGCGGAGACGGATGGGCCTACTTCAGACATTCACGGGGGCGACGCGATGGAGGGTGCGGATTTCACAGTACGCTACACGTGCAACGCGCCGGTCGTGCATGATGAACCGCGGCAGCTTGACGGGGGTGTGAGTGGGGCCTCTGTGTCTCCTCACGGTGACCGGCGCGTCGCATCAGGTGTGCAGTCTGATGGCAGTGGGACTGACACTCCTCTGTCTGACGAGCGTGTCAGGCGGGGTGGGCAAGGTAGAGAGGGCGTGGCTGTTCCCTCCAATCGGCGCCCCTCCTCGGCGGGTGAAGGTCACAGGACAGTCGCTGACAAGAGGGCTTCCCTTGACTCGGCTACACGGGCTTCCCCGAATCCAGTGAACAGCTCAACCTCGGCCAGACAGACTGAACTCCGTGGTTTTCTGAGTCAAAACAAGAGGCAGACTGTTGTGGGGCGTGAACGGGGCAAAGAAGGGGGTAGCAGGGAGAGAAGTTTGCGAACCAGAAAACAATAGGACAGGCATGGTCACCCACAGCAGTTTACATTTTTGAATTACAATGTGGAAAACTTGTGTTCAAAACTGAAAGACGTTTCTTTCGTTAATTACGTTTCATCGTTTGCTTTTATTTGTCTTACAGAGACTTTCACTGATTCTACTTTTGTTTTAACTGATATATTCACTGATTTTATAAAATTTCATGCTCCAGCGAGGAAATTATCTCATTTTGGAAGACAGTCTGGGGGAGTACTGTTATTGGTGAAAAAGACTTTTGAGAATAAGATAAAAGAGATTAAGTTGACATCTGATAATATGATTTCATTAAGAATAGACAGGAGTCTGTTTAATTTGGATAAAGATTTGATTTTAGTTGCTTGTTATATCCCCCTGAGGGTAGTCCATCATATCACGACTTAGATATCAAAGATGGGGTTTTACTTCTGGAAGAAAGTTTGCTTCAGTGCACTGATAGAAAAGATGTTTACTTTTTAGTGTGTGGTGATATGAATGCAAGGACGGGTGACAAACAGTGTGAATTGGAAGATATGGTTAATTACTCACCTGTTGACTTGGATTTTATAGATAGTTTGGGTAGCACTCGCCATTCTAAAGACGCTGTGATTAATAATTTTGGAAATTCTTTGTTGGATTTTTGCTTCCTCTTTGATCTTGTGATTTTGAATGGATGTTGTGAAGGTGATGAAGAAGGGGAATGTACTTTTATTTCCTCTCAAGGTAGTAGTGTTATTGATTATTTTCTGATATCTAGTGATTTGATGAAAAATTGTTGTTTACATGTTGCTGATAATTTACATTCCTGGCATTTACCAGTTGAGTTGAAATGGGGAGAGCTTAGTGAAGCCAATGAAACTGTTTCTAGACACGGGGCTGAAGAGAAAATCATATGGTCTGCTGAACATGTACAATCGTACCTAGATGAACTGCACACTGCTGACTTTACGGAATGTCTAAATGATGCATATAATTTGTTAAATACTGATGTAAACTGTGCTCTTGAAAAGTTTGTTCAAGCTTTATATGGGGCGGCTGCATGCATGGTCCGCACTGTTGGGAAACGTGACAAGAAAAGTAATGATTGGTTCGATAACGAATGTGAGAAAAAGAAAAGAATAGTGAAAAGATGTTTAAAACAATTTCAAAGGTGTAAAACCAAACAAAATAAAGAACGGAAAAAGAAATGTATGTGCAAGAGAGAAAAGAATACACAGAACTTAGAAGAAGGAAAGAGAACGAGTTTAATGAACTGAGAATGAAAAAGCTTAAGGAATCAATGAATGACTCTAAAACGTTTTGGTCCTTGATACGAAATGTAAACAGGAAGAAAGTAGTGTACCATGAAATTTCTTTACAACAATGGTATGATCACTTTTCCAGCGTTTTCAATGAAGGTGAGAGGTCGCCTGCTGATGAAATTGATAATGATAACATCAATGACGATGATGACGACAATGTCGATCCCTTATTCAGTGATCAGATTGCTGAAGAAGAGGTTATTGCAAGTATTAAGAAACTTAAGTCGGGGAAAAGTGCGGGTTCGGATAAGATCATAGGAGAAATGCTAAAACACGCCAGTCGTGACATCATTCATTTCCTTGTTACTCTATTTAACAAACTTTTTGAAACTGGATCCTTTCCTTTGGAGTGGACAAAATCAATTATTATACCATTGCATAAAAAAGGTGATGTGAATAATCCTGACAATTATCGCGGAATATCTCTTACAAGCATTATAAGTAAGGTGTGTACACATATTTTGATCAAGAGATTAACAAACTGGGCAGAAAGAGAAGAAAAAATTGTAGAGGAACAGGCGGGTTTTAGATCTGGATATAGTACAGTGGATCATATTTTTACATTGTTTGCTTTAGTACAGAAATATTTGTCAAACAATAAGAAACTGTATGTGGCTTTTGTCGACTTTAAAAAAGCGTTCGATTCCGTTAACCGTAATTTACTGTGGAATACTCTACGAAGAAATGGTATTAATGGTAAGCTTTACAGAGCCCTCAAAGGGGTGTATGATTCAGTGCTTCTATGTGTGCGTGATAGACATGAATATACAGATTTTTTCCCGTGTTACTGTGGAGTGAAACAAGGATGTTTGTTAAGTCCAAATATGTTCTCCTTTTTCATTAATGAATTAGCAATCGAGTTATCAAGAAGAGGAAGACACGGTGTCCAACTTATTCCGAATGCTGTAGAACTATTTTTGTTATTATTTGCTGACGACATAATTCTCCTGTCTGGAACAGTCTGGGGACTACAGAACCAGTTTAATGTACTGAAAGAAGAGGCAGATAGTTTGGGGTTAACACGAAATTTAGATAAAACAAATATAATAATTTTTCGCATGGGGAGTCACTTGTCTGCTTGGGAGAAATGGTACTACGGAAATGTCGAAGTAAAAGTTGTCAACTCTTATAAATACCTTGGAATGCTGTTTACAACAAGACTTAGCCTTAATTTAACTTGGAATGAAACTTGTCAAAAGGGGAAAAAAGGTGTAATGGAAATACTTAAGACGCTAAGAAAACTAAATTGTATTGATGTTTCTGTGTTTTGGAAAATGTTTGACATGCAAATTGTACCTCTCCTTACATATGCCGCTGAGATCTGGGGATTATACATAAACAGTCAGATGGAGAGAGTGCATACTTTTGCAATGAAACGTTTTTTGTACGTTCCAATGCACACTTCAAACAAAATTTTATATGGCGAAACTGGGCGATACCCTTTATATGTAAAAACCTACATAAAATGTGTTAAATTTTGGTTTAAATTGTTGACACTGCCACAAAGTAGATTCTGTAGACAGGCATATGATATGGTGTTAATACAAATGGAAAGAGGTACAGAAAACTGGGCTTCTCCATTAAAAAACGTTATGTCAGAAAACGGTTTTGCGATTGCCTGGATGAGCCAAGGTGTAGGTAATGAGCTGTTGTTTATCTCAGAATTTAAAACCAGATTAATTGATTCGTTTAAACAAAACTGGCATTCAGACATGGAGAACAAAGAAAAATATCGTTGGTTCTATTCTTTCAAAAGCATATTTCAACCTGAAAAATTTCTCAAAGTTGTTGTGAATAAATGGCACCGAACTAATTTAGCTAGATTCCGACTAAGAACCCTTGGTTTTAATGCTAACATAAAATGGTTTCAGCCTGGTACGTCTACAGATTCACCTTGCCCTCTGTGTAATTCCATTGTTGATGATGAGATTCACTTCATTTTCTACTGTAAAGCCTATGACAACCTGAGAAAAAAGTGTCCATTGTTTGAAAAAGACATTGTGGTAAGAAAAGATTTGTTTTCTCTGCTTTTATCAGAAGATGACATTATTCTGAATTTGTTGGCCAAATTCATTTCGGAAGCCTGGAATCTTAGATACAAAACAATCATTTCTGCTAGGAGTGCTATGGTAAGGTAGTAATGAGAGAGAGAGGGATGGAGAGAGAGAGAGTGAGAGAGAGAGAGAGAGAGAGAGTGAGAGAGAGAATGTCGTATACATGTATATATGAAGAAAGTAACTGATACAAATATAAGAACCTCAGTATGTTGAATTTTGATATTGTTAAAACAATTTATAGTAGCCTTGGGTGGCCATTTTTTCATAAAGTGTCACTTTCGTTTAGAAAGATGGTTTTCGTTATACTTTTGTTTTATGTTAGTAACCTTGTTTGCTCGTTTGCAACATTACTCAATCATAAGGCTGATCATTCTTTTTGTGTTAAAAATGAAAATGACGCATCACCTATGTCATTAGGACTGTAAGTCAATGACATTAAAGTGTCAAAGTGTCAAAGTGTCTCTCTCTCTCTCTCTCTCTCTCTCTCTCTCTCTCTCTCTCTCTCTCTCTCTCTTTCTCTATCTCTTCCGGAGTGATGCAGCACTGAATTCTCTCTCTCTCTCTCTCTCTCTCTCTCTCTATCTCTCTCTCTCTCTCTCTCTCTCTCTCTCTCTCTCTCTCTCTCTCTCTCTCTCTCTCCTGTGTTGTCCAGTTCTAGAAGACATCGGCCAAAGATGTATCCTACAGAAATAGTATAGGATAGGGCCGATTCCGGCGTTGCCCCAGTTTTCATCGCACGTGTTCAGCAGACGGTGCCATGGTATGCGCTCATTCATCGCCAAGGAGGGCGATAGCGCGTTGGAATGTTTCATCATAGAAATCGCAGTTTCTTTTCAATTATGTTATCTTTACAGTGGATTCCATACTCAGTCCATGAATTAAAATACACACACACGTCTATGTGTGTGTGTGTGTATGTGAGAGAGAGAGAGAGAGAGAGAGAGAGAGGGTGAGAGAGAGAGAGAGAGAGAGAGAGTGTGTGTGTGTGTGTGTGTGTGTGTGTGTGTGTGTGTGTGTGTGTGTGTGTGTTAAATACACAAATATGTCGAAAAATAGACGTGAAAATATTCCACCTGGACCGCTGTAAGGATAATGTGCTGCTGGCAGCCTCAGGGGCTCACACACCAGCATAGGCTACTTCCAGATATGTCTTTCCAAATGTTGTAAAGTAAGACAAGACGAATTAAGCAAGTGCAGACATATCAAACTGGTATTTCAAACTGTCTTTCTGTTTTCAACAACCACAAACCTGCACAGAACTATGTTTGAATTCTCGGTTAATTTTGTGGCTACTGCCAAAAATAATACAAAAGTTAGCTGTGTTCCTGGAAAATCCCGAAATGAATCTGCCAACTCAGCAGATAAGACCTCACTACATGACGTAAAATAAAATGTCATTGTATTCAATGTACTTGGATTAAGCATGTTTATAATGCATCAACATGAAAACGAGGGGGGGGGGGGGAGGGGGGAGAAGGGCTGCAAAATGCTGGTTGAGTGAGGGAGGCGGGAGTAAAGACGGGAGCATGTGAGTGAGATGTGGGGAGCGTGCATGCCGAGTGAAGAAGAGCAGAAAAGGCGAGCAGGGCAACGCGATGTTGCACGTGGCACTCGTGCAGTGTGTCAGCTCGTGTCAAGGTCAGTGCCCTGCTGATGACTTCACCGCTGACAGCTTGGACCAAAGGAACGAAGGCACGCCAGAGATAGGGGCAGGAGTGGTGGGGAGGAGGAGGAGGAGGGGCAATGGGTATTTTGTTATGAGAACGAACGAACGAACGGACGAATTTTATTTTAAGAGGGTAATGGACTAAGCATGAATGCTTTTTTACATCCAGCCCTCTGGGCAAGAAAAAAATCGATATATAGTAAAAAGCAAATCAAACACACATGAAAAAATGCAACAATTGCTTGCATGAGAACCTTTGACAAAAAGAAGAAAACGAAATCAATAAACACCACCACTACCACTACCAACAACAACAACAAGAAAACAAAATGATCAGGGCAAGAGGGGGAGGGGGGGGGGGTGAATGGAGAGAGAGAGAGAGAGAGAGAGAGAGAGAGAGAGAGAGAGAGAGAGAGAGAGACCAACGGACCGACCGACCGACCGACCGACTGGCGATAGATAGTCAGAGACAAAGGAAGAGAAAGACAATGAAGCAGACATGGAGAAACACCCGCGAAAAGCTTTGAAAAACACATTAATGGCATAGGTTGATCAGTGCAATTTGCGTAGAATGGAGTCAACTTCGAACATCACATGTTTGTTAAATTAAATCTGAATTGAGAATTCTCAATACATTTTAGGATATAGTGCAGTCAAATCTGAGACATTCATAAGATATTTTTGAAAATAAGACTTGAAGTTTTTAAAGTTTGATTGATTTTTTAGTTCTTGAAGAATATAGTTCCATAGCCAACCTCCGGAATATGCCAAACTAGACTTGTATAGATTAATCATTGTAAACGGGAGGTTTATTTTATGTGAATGTCGATAGTCGTTAAAAGTGAACATATTTGTTAGAGAAAGTGGAGCATTTCCATGGAGTACCTTATGCATAAAGAGTCCCTTATTGTATAGAAGTTTGGCTTTAAATGGGAGAATGCCTGATTGCTTATAGTCTGAATCTACCAGTGAGGATGGTCGACCTAACGTTACTTTGACAGCTCGTTTGTGAAGGCTGATTAGAGGAGGTGTGAGTGATGTATTGTGTGAACCAGTAAAATAGAAGAGCAGAATTAAACCATCAAACGAGTCTCTATCGCATTGCAATGCTGGGATGTGCACATTCTTTTTGCAGGAAGGGGATAGGCGTTGGTCAGCTGTACGCATACCGTTTCATTTACCAGATATGTCTAGTCCAGTCATGGATGTGACAATGAGCTCTTCCGGAAAAAAAGACTTTAATCATTTCTGAAGGAATGTTTGTCTCTCAGCAATTTAATGTCGGTAGCCTTATATGGAATAGTGGAATGTGGAAGGATGAGGATCGAGGTGTTTCTTCATCTTGCGCACTGTAAACACACGTTACTTTAACATGTTTACATTGGTTTCAAAGTGAGGTGACGCAGGCAGAAACTGAAACAGACACATCAGTCCACATCCATTTTGCGTCCAATGTGAGGAGAGAAGTGATTACTCTTCTTCATTTCCATTTCCCTGAATTGCAAAAAAATCTTCCAAAATCACAACTTAAAAATCACCATTGAAGCAAACAACAAAAATAGTGAACTACTTAGACATAACACTTGACCTCAACAACAACATATATAAACCATACAAGAAACCTAATGACACACCTATCTATGTAAACATCAAAAGTGATCATCCACCATCTGTATTAAAGACCATACCCAATGGCATAAACAAGAGATTATCCACTCTGCCATGCAACGAAAGAGTATTCAACAACGCAGCAGTACAATACCAAGAACCCCTGCAAAAAAGTGGTTATAACTACAAACTACAATACAACCCTGATAACAACATGAACAAAAGCAAGAAAAACAGGAAAAGGAAAATCATTTGGTATAACCCCCCATACGACGGGAAACTTAAAACAAACATAGGGAAAGAATTCTTTAAAATCCTAACAACATCGTTCCCAAAAGAACACAAACTGTCTAAAATATACAACAAAAACACCGTCAAACTATCATATTCATGTATGCCCAACCTCAAAAACCTAATCGATGCATCCAACAAAATTAAAACCAACACAACAAAGAAGGGTGAAGAAAGGAAATCTTGTAATTGCACAAAAAAGAGCTGTGCCCCTTAAGCAATAAATGCCTCTACAACAATAATGTATACCAAGCCACTGTGACATCAGAAAATGAAAAAGAAACATATATAGGCATTACTGAAAACCACTTCAAAACCAGATATGCAAACCACAAACAGTCATTCAATAAAGAAAAATACAAAAACCAAACAGAACTGAGCAAATACATTTGGAAACTTAAAAATGCAAAAAATAAACTATAACATATCCTGGAAAATCATAAAAAGGGCATCATCATACAGTAATATTTCAAAAAGATGCAACTTATGTTTAACTGAAAAATGGTTAATACCATGTAAACCACACTTAGCAACTTTAAACACTAAAACAGAAATAGTAAACAACTGCAGGCACAAATGGAAATCGTTGTTAGTGAACAAACCCCAAACAGCTACCTGAAAAACAAAAAAAATACGTGCAACTAACCCGCACGTGTATACAGTGACAACTGAGCCCCACACGCTGCAAAACACCGGCGGTGGGTGACCCAAACATCATCCTGACGAGAGCAAGAGCTCGAAACAATATTGTAGATCGTAATATTCCTTTTAATACGTGATTTTAAACAATATATATATATATATATATATATATATATATATATATATATATATATGTGTGTGTGTGTGTGTGTGAGTATAGCTGACAAGCCTAAAATGATTTCAAAAGGGCTCAACCCCTTGAGGAGCAACATTTGTTAAAATCAAAATATTAATAAAAGGAATCTTAAAATATCTACAAAAAGATTAATAGAACAAACCGAAAAGTTTGTATGCAATATGAGATGGAAAGCATTCTTTTTCCTGAATCCGAATGCAAAAAAAAAAAAAGAGGACAAAAACACCTACGGCTTCAATTCATGGCGATCGCCGCCAGCCATAGACGAAATGAAATCTTTCGAGAACAAAATGAAAAGAATGATAGCCAACATTGAATTCAAAACATCTAACAACAATTTCCAAGCATCATTAAAAAATCAAATAAAACAAATACAAAATGATAAAAAGGTATTTGTGAAGGCTGATAAAACTAGTAATTATTACAAAATGGAACCAAATGAATACTCCCAACTCCTTGGTAAAAACATTCAGAAAAACTAAAAAAAAAAGCCGACAAAAGAATACACAACAGTATCCGTACTAAAGAAAAAGAACTTGTGCATCGCTTAGACCTGTGTGACAGGGTAGAAGCGACAGCAACAAAAGAAGCCTTTATAACACTCAAAGACCATAAACCTAACTTCCACAACAACCTGACATGTAGACTAATAAATCCATCTAAATCTGAACTAGGCAAAATAAGTAAGAAAATCCTAGAAAAAGTAATAAAAAACGTAAAATCAAACTCTGAATACAACCTCTGGAAGAACACATACGAAGTTATTCAATGGTTCAAAAAACTCAACAAGCAAAGGAATACAGTATTCATCACATTCGATATGGTAGACTTCTGCCCATCCATAGACGAGGAACTACTCACCAAAGCTCTGAAATTTGCTAGTAACCACACAGACATAACAGGGTCAGAAATGGAAATCATCCTTCACACCAAGAAAACGTTACTACACAGAAAAAAATGAAACCTGGATCAAGAAAACGAACAGTAACTCAACATTTGACATAACCATCGGATCATATGATGGTGCAGAAACATGCGAACTGGTCGGACTGTTCATGCTATCCAACATCAAGAAACAACTTGGAAAGCAAGTTGGATTATATAGAGACGACGGCCTTGCTGCACTAGCCAACAACCCAAGAACCATTGAAAACAAGAAAAAAGAACTATGCAAAATCTTCCAAAATCATAACCTAAAAATCACCATCGAAGCAAACAGAAAGGTAGTGAACTACTTAGACATAACACTTGACCTCAACAACCACATATATAAACCTTATAAGAAACCTAATGACACACCTATTTATGTAAACATCAAAAGCAACCACCCACCATCTGTATTAAAGACCATACCCAATGGCATAAACAAGAGATTATCCAATCTGTCATGCAATGAAAGAGTATTCAATAACGCAGCAGTAGAATGGAAGCGCTGCAAAAAAATGGTTACAATTACAAACTACAATACAGCCCAGACAATAACACGAACAGAAATAAGAAAAACAGGAAAAGGAAAATCATATGGTACAACCCCCCATACGATGGAAAGCTTAAAACAAACATAGGGAAAGAGTTCTTCAAAATCTTAACAACATCGTTCCCAAAAGAACACAAACTGTCTAAAATATACAACAAAAACACCGTCAAACTATCATATTCATGTATGCCCAACCTCAAAAACCTAATTGATGCATCCAACAAAATTAAAACCAACACAGCAAAGAAGCGTGAAGAAAGGAAATCTTGCAATTGCACCAAAAAAGAGCTGTGCCCCTTAAGCAATAAATGCCTCTACAACAATATTGTATACCAAGCCACTGTGACATCAGAAAATGAAAAAGAAACATATATAGGGATTACTGAAAACCACTTCAAAACCAGATATGCAAACCACAAACAGTCATTCAATCAAGTGAAATACAAAAACCAAACAGAACTGAGCAAATACATTTGGAAACTTAAAGATGCAAAAATAAACTACAATATATCCTGGAAAATCATTAAAAGGGCATCACCATACAACAATATTTCAAATAGATGCAACTTATGTTTAACTGAAAAATGGTTAATACTATGTAAACCACACTTAGCAACTTTAAACACTAAAACAGAAATAGTAAACAACTGCAGGCACGAATGGAAATCGTTTTTAGTGAACACACCCCAAACAACAGCCTGAAAATCCTAAAACAACACATGCAATTAACCCGCGCGTGAAAACAGTGACAACTGAGCCCCACACGCTATATAACACCGGCGGTGGGTGACCCAAGCATCATCCTGATTAGAGCCTAGAGCTTGAAACAAATTTGTAGATATTTTAAGTTTCCTTTTAATATTTTGATTTTAACATATATATATATATATATAGAGAGAGAGAGAGAGAGAGATGTGGGGGGTGAGTGTGTGTGTGTGTGTGTGTGTGTGTGTGTGTTTTGTGTGTGTGCACGCGCGCACGTACGTACTTTTGCGCGAGGCTTCTTCCATGAGTACAGCGCGCACGATGGTCGTTGGCATCATTCTATCATGTACCCTGTCAACAATTTGACAGGAGACCCCTGAAGCAGTATTGAACACCCAGCATAAAAGAAACTAAAGCTTTGGCAACAAGTTCCATCGGAATTCAGAGAGAGAGAGAGGAGAGAGAGAGAGAGGAGAGAGAAGAGAGAGAGAGAGAGAGGAGCATTTAGTGCAGTTTTAACATTTTATATCTCTGGGAGAAAAAAAAACCAAAGTGCTCCACTTGAAAATGCATTGACTTTTTTTTTTTTTTTTTTTTGCTGGAAAAGAAGCTTTGAAACAATGCGCTTGAAACGTCAAACAAATCCTGGACGCGGAATCCCTCCAGTCTTTAATGTTTTCGTCCTTGACCTATATTCCATCTTTCTACCGGGTTGAGTATAAGTCGGTTATCTGTGTTTATTCTCCCCCCCCCCCCCCTCCCTTCCCCTTCCCTCCTCCTCCGTTATACTCCTTTATTCTTAGTGCAGTGAAAATGAAATTGTACTTTTAGTACGAGTGTATTCTCCCTACCCCCATCTCTCCATCCCTTCCCCTCCCCCCTTTCTTTTTTTGTAATGATTTTCTTTACTGCACTATTGTCACCTTTGTTTTATTACGACTTTCATCCTGCTTATTTCCTGGTTGCTTTATGGTTGTTCATCTTTCTACTACGCTTGTTCGTTAGGGTTACCCATTCGAAGTTGCTTTCGTGTTTGAGTTCCTCTTCGTGGTAGGATGAGACAGGGTCTGTATGGGATGACATTTGGGGCCACTACTTGGAGAATGGTGACTGAAGATGCCCGTTACTACCGTTACTTTAAAATCAAGCAAAAACATGTCAGACTGCAGGATCACTATGAACACGCGCTGATAAATCAACTGATATCCACAACCTAACGAAATGTCCAACCGTCGAAAAATCCATACATCTTTTCTATTTGTTTATTTGATTTTCTACTGATAGAACTATTTACCATATGTTGTTGTTGTGTTGTTTGTTGTTGTTGTGTGGTTGGTTGGTGTTTTGTATACTGAAAAGAAGAAGAAATAAGGAACGGTCATAAAACTTTATAGATTCCATATTTTTGATAATACAACAACAATACAAGAAGAAAGGAAGCGAGGAAAGAACAGAAGAAAGATAGAAAGAAAGAAAAGAGAAGGAAGGAAGGAAGGAAGGAACAACAACAAAAAAACACAAAAAAAGGAAAAGAAAG
>CM065725.1:69091723-69104223 GCA_033310375.1 Conus canariensis
CTTTACAATGGGAACGAAGAAATGCTGTGTGTGTGTCTGTCTGTCTGTCTGTCTGTCTGTGTGTCTGTCCGTCAGTGGTCAAAGTGTGTTCCACTCGCTCCAGACAAAACTACTAGGTCGATCTTTCTGAAAATTTGTAGATATGTTCATTATTGGTCACGAATGATACCCGATATTATATTTCACCGTTATGTCCGTTACTAACGGCTATAACGGCCCATAACGGTTTTTCTTCTTTATGGAATACCTCAGAAAGTACTCGGTCGATCTTTCTGAAAATATGTAGGTATATTCCTTGATGCCCGATGTTTACAAGAATAGCCGATACTAACGGCTATAACGGCCCCAAACGGTTTTTCCTCTTTATGGAACATCTCACGCGTAAGATAAACTGGGAGTACGTTTATATGCTTTGCATCTTGTTCTTTTCTACAACGTCATTGTTAACACAACCGTTCTCCTTCCTCTCACGTTCCCCTTTATTGATCAACCCAAGCTCTTTTTCTTTCTTTTTTTCAGTGGGACTCCCAAGAAGTAGGTTGTACTGTGACGTGTTTTATCGATGTTGGTGATCTTCTTGTTACTGCTGTTGTTTTTAAAGTTGCTGTTGCTGCTGTTGTTGATGATGTTGTTGTTGTTGTTCTCGTTGTTGTTGTTGTTTCTGTTCTTGTTGGTGTCATCCAAACCTTTGTCAATTACTACACGATCTCTTCACTTAAATGCGTCCTCGGAAGGTGACTACATCTTTTCTTGAGGTATTCGGGAATTATTTTTCCATTTACGTTTGGTTTTCAATTTCACACACACACACACACACACACACACACACACACACACACACACACACACACACACACACACACACACACATTGACTGACTGAAACCAATTAATTGTCAGATTAACCCATGGTTGTACTGACAAACACGCGCTCACATACACACACACACACACACACACACACACACACACACACACACACACACACACACACACACACACACATACAGAGAGAGAGAGAGAGAGAGAGAGAGGACGACAGACAGACAGACAGGCAGACAGACAGACATACAGATAGAGAGAGAAGAGAATAGACAGCAGTTTTATCCACATTTCATCAAAGAAGACTGAATGTGACTACTTTCATTAAATGATGGGATTTAAAACAGCCACGTAGCACACATCTACAAAAAAAAAGTAGGACTCTGCGTTCTAATCTAGGACCGAAGAAGAAGAGGAAGAAGAAAAAGAAGAAGAAGAAGAAGAAGAAAAAGAAGAAGAAGAAGAAGAAGAAGAAGAAGAAGAAGAAAACAACAACAACAACAACAACGAAAACAACAGCAACAACAACAACAACAACAACAAGAGGAACAGGACTAGTGGTTCGTTTCTTTTAAAGCGAGCTTAAGAAAGAATGATGCACATTTGTTCAATAGCTGCACTGTTTGGAAAAGCAGCTCAGAATTAATGGAAATCCTCAGTTCTTCTGACGACTCCCCCAGCCTCGTGAAGTTTAAAGTAAGGTTTAGCATTTCCAAACGGTTATTTTTTTAAAATCCGCTAGCCTAACAAGTCGAGGGGAGAAAACGACAGTAGCAAGCACGGTGGGAACGAAAAAATAAAATCGTGTAAAAAAAATCACGAACCTTTTCAAATGAGATTTCTATTCTTTTCTGTTTTCAGGGATTGTAGGCAATCCTGAGAGGAGACGCAGCACAAAAGTGAATAGCAAAGTCACAAAGATGACCTTTCTTTTTCGTTGTTTTGTTCTGTGGTATTATTTCTCTTTGCGACACAAAATGAGACTCTGGTTTAAAAGGCCAGAGCTCTCTCTCTCTCTCTCTCTCTCTCTCTCTCTCTCTTGGGTGCGCTCGCACACGCGCGCGCGCGCGCGCGCGCGCGCCGCGTGTGTGTGTGTGTGTGTGTGTGTGTGTGTGTGTGGTGTGTGGTGTGGTGTGGTGTGGTGTGGTGTGTGTGTGTGTGTGTGTGTGTGTGTGTGTGTGTGTGCCCCTTATTTCTGTGTGTGTGTGTGTGTGTGTGTGTGTGTGTGTGTGTGTGTGTGTGTGTGTGTGTGTGTTGTTCTCCTTTTTGTTGTTGTTAATATTGTTGATTGTGTGGATCTTTTGTCAGCTGAAGACATTTGTTTACGCTTTTTTGTCCTATTCTTTGTTGATCCCCCACCCCTCCCCGGCGCTGTGTTTCTTGAGAATTACTTGAACCTGAAGCTTTTGAAACATTTTTTTTTTCACAATTGAAAATTTAGAGAGCGTATCTGAGTTTCGAGTAACAGTCTAGAAATTAAAAAAAATCTTTGCGTAATCTGCACGTTACATGCGCATGCGCGCGCACGCGCGCGCGTACCACACACACACACACACACACACACACACACACACACACACACACACACACACGGAAGGGGGAGGGGGGCGTATGTGTAACATCAATGACCAAGGAAACAGTTACATTCCGATCAGCTTGGATGATCACGAACAGGATGAGATGATGACGACGACGATGACGACGATGATGACGATGACGTTGGTGATGACGTTGATGACGACGACGATGACGACGATGATGACGATGACGTTGGTGATGACGTTGATGATGATGATGATGATGATGTTGATGTTGATGATGATGATGATGATAAAGAACGCCAGTAATGCCTTCGTGATGCGTTTAACCCCAAGGCTGTAGAAAGAAACTCGTGGAGAGCGTGGCAGCAGAGAGTCCTCAGAAGAGAAGCCCCCTTCAAGCAAGTGTTTCGGCCCTTATCTCCTGACACTCTAGGGGGGTTGGGCCACACCCGGTTCATGACTCCGGATGTCCCTCTGCTGCCCCTTTTTTTCCCATCTTGGGACGAGCCATGGATGGGATTCGAACCCATGACCCTCTGGACATGCTCATTTTCCACTTAATGACTCGCGCTTTAACCACTGAGCCACAGGGACACCTGATATTTGTAGGGAAATTAAGCCTTATGAAGTTCACTTTTGTTCCTCCTTGACCAGATCCAGCTTGAACACCTCTCTGCCGCTTCTGCCATTGCTTTCAGGGCTCTGGTTTTTTCCTTCCCTGCAACTGAGAGCTGTTTCATGAGGCTGTATGCAGACGTTCCTACAAACCCCTAGCTCCAATTTCTGCAGTGAGGACTTTGACCTGATAGCCTTCTCTCCTCAGGCTGTTTGCCAGATCAGCATACTTTTCAGTCTTGTAGATTTGAGCTGCCTCCATTCTGTTCTCATATGGCACCGTGAGCTCGATCATGATCAGCTGCTTGGTTGACTTAGAGTGGACTACTATGTCTGGTCTCATGCCACTCTTGCTGATGATCTCTGGGTGACTCTTCCATTCTGGGAGGTCTGCAGTGCACTCCCAGTCATCTGCCCCGTCCAGCAGACTCTGCCTGCATGTTTCGAGTGGCGCTGTTGTTCTTGGCCATGATTTGCTGCCTCCTGCCGTGAAGAATGTTGCGGGTGCTTTTGGAGTCCTGATTTTCCCTTTTGTGGTGTTGGTACTAGCCCAGACTACTTGTACAATTTCTTTGAGCACTTGGTTGTGCCTCCATGTGTACCTTCCTTGAGCCAGGGCTACTTTACATGAGCTTAGGACATGCTCCACTGTTTGTTTTTCATGGCAGAGGGGGCATGCAGGATCGTCTGTTTTCCCCCACTTCACCAGGTTTGCATTTGAGGGCAGAAGGTCATATGCAGATCTGAGAATGAAGCTGATCCTGAGAGGGGCCATGTGCCAAATGTCATTCCAAGTGAGACTTCTTTGGAGTGCATTCTCCCACGTTGTCCATTGCCCTTGCTGGCTCTGCTGGACTGCTTTTTGGAGTCTTTTTTGGTCTTCTTCTTTTCTCATCTCCTGAATCATCATGTCTCTTTTGGCTTTTCCTTTGGCCTTTGACCACCATTCAGTTTTGGTCACCCCAGTCCCTGTCTGTTGGTCTGTGTGTGTCCTGTTATTTCTCTGATCTTGAGACTTTCTTTTGCAGAATCCATCGCCTCTTGAACTTTCCATTTTCTGCCTGTCTTCAGCTGGGGCTTAATTGCTTCTACCACCTTGTCTCCTGAGTCCTCCAGCATGCTTTGAAGTCTGATCTTCCCTGCTTTGTATTCCTCCAGGATGGATTTCAGGGGTAGTTTCAGCTTTGCTTGGCGACAGTACAGCGCTATGTCAGTCAGACAGGGTGGGACACCAAGCCATTTCCTTGTGAACTTGTTGATTTTGGCTTCCATTGCCTCCACTATGCTGGTGCAGATGTCGTATATCATCAGAGGCCATAGCAGCTTTGGTATCAGCATGAACTGCAAACACCAGACCTTGTATTTGCCAGGGAGCCCACACTGGTCAATGGTCTCCAAGCCTTCCTCCGCCATCTGCTTGGTTTCTTTTGCTCTTTGTGTGTCTTTCAGCGTATCATCATACCATCTTCCAAGGCTCTTGACTGGTTCTTCTGTGACTGTTGGAATGGCCTGGTTGGCAACACTGAAGACCACAGATCCGGCCACTTTTCCTTTCCTCAGTGAGAGACTCCGTGATTTCTTTGGCTTGAACTTCATTCTGGATGAGGCAACTATGTCGTCCAGCCTCTCCAGCACATGACGTGTCTCGTCTTCTCTGGATGAAATCACTGTAGTGTCATCCATGAAGGCCTTGAGAGGAGGCATCTTGTATCCATCGCCAAGGTCTGTTTGTCTCGCGTTGTTTGTTGCTGCTTTCAAGATGAGTTCCATTGCCAGCACGAACAGTATTGGGGAAATTGCACAGCCCATTGCAATACCCACTTCCAAGTTGATCCAGTCTGTTGTGTACTCCTTGGTAGAGAACCGCATTGAGAAGCCATTGAAGTACTTCTTGAGCATGTCGCGGATGTTCTTTGGCACATGGTACATCTCAAGAGCCAACTGTATCATCTCATGGGGCACAGATCCATATGCGTTTGCCAGATCAAGCCACACTACGTCCAGGTCTCTCTTTTCTGTTTTTGCTTTTTGGATTGCGTCCCAGATCATTGTGGCGTGTTCTACACAGCCCGCCACGCCTGGGATGCCACCTTTCTGGACTGACACATCCAAGTACTTGTTTTCCATCAGGTACTTGGTCAGCCTTGCTGCCATGACAGAGAAGAAGATTTTCCCTTCGACGTTCAGTAGTGATATTGGCCTGAACTGGCTAATGTCACTTGAGTTTTGCTCTTTGGGGATGTACACACCATCTGCCGTCATCCACTGGCCGCTGATCTTCTGGTTTCTCCAAGCCGATCGCAGCAGCCTGTGGAGCCACTCCAGCACCTTGGGACATTTCTTGTAAAGCTGGTAAGGTATTCCGTTTGGCCCTGGTGATGATTTGGCTCTGGCTTTGTCGACCACCTTCTTGATTTCCGCCAACGTTGGAGGCTTGCCATTGAACTGTTCCTCAGGGTTGGTTGGCCACACCAGACCTTGAATGTCGAGTGGTGCTTTGCTCTGTGGGTCAGAGTATGTTTTCCTCAGATGCTGCTCAAGAACTCCTTTGTCCACACTTAGGGTCCCAGATTTTGGCTGCTCAAACAGTGTTCTGGCAAACTGGAAGGGGTCTCTGAAGAAGCGCTCTTGTGTCTTCTTCTTTTTGCTCTTCCTCTTCCTCGCAGATTCCGCTTTGCTGAGGGCACTGTGTTTTTCTTTCAGGTCTTTCCACAGTTTTTCCAAGCCTTGTTTTTCAGCTGGCAGTGCGGTCTTCATTTGCATCTTGAGGTTTTTCTTTTGGACCCTGATCTTGTCCATCTTTTCTTGGCGTCTGGATTTCTTTGGAGGTGTTTTCTCTTTGGGTAGTTTTGCTCCATAGGCGTCTCTACATGTGGCATACACAATGTCCCCATATGTGGCTAGTTTGTGTTCCAGGGTGCTTTTCCCTATCAGTGCATCGAGTCTTTGGACGATTTTTGCATCCAGTTTCTCCCAATCTTCAGTTTCGTTTGCTCGTGGCAGGTTGAGTTTCAGGCGCCTGGCATCGAGGGCCTGTGCAAATTCCTCATCCGAACCAACAGCGTGGATGTCCTTGGCACTGTGGTTTAAATCCTGGCCTTGGTCTTCCGACGTCTTATCTGCTGATGCAGTGCGCTGCTGACTCTTACCCCATCGTAGACAAGGTGTGGACTCGCCGACCGCGAGAATGCTGCCAACAGTCCGAACCATTCCGATGACGACGTCTCTGTTAATGGTCTACAGGATTTGATTTATTTTACATTAAAAGAGTAGATGGAGGACACCGCCTTTCTGACTTCTGGCCGCTAAAGACAAATTGATCTTTCTTTGGAAGATTATCATGATATGGAAGATTATCATGACTGTTAATGAAATATGCTGAATTACACACTGATGTCTTTCTCTTTATTTTTCATCTTATCCCGTTTAAATGTATTGTTCTATATATCTACCTATGTATGTATGTATGTATGTAAGTAAGTATGTGTGTATGTATGTATGTATCTATTTATGTATCTGTCTATATACCTTATGTATCTATCTGTCCATCTGCTGATGTATGTATGTATGTATGTATGTATGTATGTATGTATGCATGTACGTATCTACCTATCTCTCTATCTGTCTGTTTATTCAACTGTCCATCCATCCATCCATCTATCCATCTATCGATCAGTACATACATGCTTACATACATACATACATACAGACAGACAGACATACACGCATACATAAAGACATACCTACCTACCTACCTACCTACCTACATACATACATACATACATACATACATACATACATACATGCATGTATACACGCGTGCATGTATGCATACAGACAGACAGACAGAAAGAAAGTGGAAGACAGACAGACACACAGAGAGACAGAGAGTAAGAGGCAGAAAGAGCTTCTACTCTAGTATTATGTGAACATTTTCCTCGAAGCCACCGTGCTACCGCTTCTATGATGGGATAAAAAAAAACGGTTACATACGCAAAAATCTCAGCAATCGTAGATCTGAACTTTCAATATTAGTAAGGTAGGTAGAAGAAGAACAAGAAAAAGGAGGAAGAGGAGGTGGAGGAAGAGAAAGAGGAGGAGGAGAAGGAGGAGAAGACGATGACAGTAATGATGATGACGATGATGACATTAATAATGTTGTTGTTGTTGTCGTCGTCGTCGTGGTAGTGAATTTCGCCGGAGATTTTATGAGATACGGCACAACAAAAATGGCGGTACTAAAGCGCAGAACGACCTGTTTCCTGTACCGTTTGTTTATTTGTATTTCCTTATACCATAGATCAGACTGTGGTTGAGAGGGTAGAGCGATTTTCACTGTATATCTGTCTGTCTGTCTGTCTGTCTGTCTGTCTGTCTGTCTGTCTGTCTGTCTTCTCTCTCTCTCTCCTCTCTCTCTCTCTCTCTCTCTCTCTCTCTGTGCGCGCGCACGTGTTTGTGTGTGTGTGTGTGTGTGTGTGTGTGTGTGTGTGTGTGTGTGTGTGTGTGTGTGTGGTGTGTGTCTGTATGTGCGTGTGCGCACATGTGTGTGTGTGTGTGTGTGTGTGTGTGTGTGTGTGTGTGTGTGTGTGTGTGTGTGTGTGTGTGTGTTTGTTTTTTTCAAATTGGGGGAATCCTTCAAGAGCTTACGAATATTCTTTTGTCTCTCCCCTTTCGTTATTCTTTACTCATTTGTGTTTTCCGTCTTCTATTCTATTTTCTAACCATGCATATTTGCATCACGGTTTAAGCCTTTTAGGCTGTGGGATACAGCTTTCTTTCGCCAGGGATATCTTAATAGCTGTTTTAAATTTAAATTCTTATTTTGGGTTTCTTGTTCCCATTGTGTCACGGATCAATTTTGACCGTGACTTTATATCCATCCATATATTAACAATTTGTTTTCCCTTCTTGCCATTCAATTTTAATGCAATTTTAACAAAGCCTGATGATTAGAGTATGTTGTTCTTTTCTCATCCCTGAGAGAGTATGGCTATATGGACGACACTCTTCGTGAAGTATGTAAATTCGTGATGCGCTAGTTCACCTTACTCTTTCTTTTTTTCTGCTTTAACTCCTTAGGAAGCCGTTAGGTCACCACGTGAAGAACACTTCACCAGGACCTCTAGTTCTGTCGGTTGTATGTTAAGGTTTGGTCTTTGAACATAGTCTCCTTATCCATTCTGTAATGCTGCATAAAATCCATATTCGTTCTTCTCCTTCCTTTCCCTTAACAGAAGAATATTTAAGCAAATACATGGGATGTTGCTACAAATGCCATACGAACATGGTTTTTCTTTTTCTTTCTGACTGATGTCAGTTGGTTTTAAAGTGAGGTGACTGAAGCCGGAAATGGAAGCAAAGTTTGCATTCAACAGCCATGGTGCTGCAAATATGAGAAGATAAATGGTTTCTCGTTCTTCGTTTTCATTGTCCTAAATGTCGTTTGTTTTTGCCTGAAGAAAACCCAAGAGGTCGAAATGCATTGTGTTTTGTCCTGTAATCTGTTTGTCTGTACTGACTTTGCAGAACTAGTAACCTTTCTCTTTAAAATTTGATGTCAGTTAAATTTTGGATGGTCTAATGTACTGCTTGGTGGTTTGACGCCGTTGGTCATGGGTGAAATGATCAGGGTCTTTTGATGTTGACGCCTTTGGTCATGGGTGAAATGATCAGGGTCTTTTGATGTTGACGCCTTTGGTCATGGGTGAAATGATCAGGGTCTTTTGATGTTGACGCCGTTGGTCATGGGTGAAATGATCAGGGTCTTTTGATGTTGACGCCGTTGGTCATGGATGAAATGATCAGGGTCTTTTGATGTTGACGCCTTTGGTCATGGATGAAATGATCAGGGTCTTTTGATGTTGACGCCGTTGGTCATGGATGAAATGATCAGGTCTTTTGATGTTGACGCCTTTGGTCATGGGTGAAATGATCAGGGTCTTTTGATGTTGACGCCGTTGGTCATGGATGAAATGATCAGGGTCTTTTGATGTTGACGCCTTTGGTCATGGATGAAATGATCAGGGTCTTTTGATGTTGACGCCTTTGGTCATGGATGAAATGATCAGGGTCTTTTGATGTTGACGCCGTTGGTCATGGGTGAAATGATCAGGGTCTTTTGATGTTGACGCCTTTGGTCATGGGTGAAATGATCAGGGTCTTTTGATGTTGACGCCTTTGGTCATGGGTGAAATGATCAGGGTCTTTTGATGTTGACGCCGTTGGTCATGGATGAAATGATCAGGGTCTTTTGATGTTGACGCCTTTGGTCATGGGTGAAATGATCAGGGTCTTTTGATGTTGACGCCTTTGGTCATGGATGAAATGATCAGGGTCTTTTGATGTTGACGCCTTTGGTCATGGGTGAAATGATCAGGGTCTTTTGATGTTGACGCCTTTGGTCATGGATGAAATGATCAGGGTCTTTTGATGTTGACGCCTTTGGTCATGGGTGAAATGATCAGGGTCTTTTGATGTTGACGCCTTTGGTCATGGATGAAATGATCAGGGTCTTTTGATGTTGACGCCGTTGGTCATGGGTGAAATGATCAGGGTCTTTTGATGTTGACGCCTTTGGTCATGGATGAAATGATCAGGGTCTTTTGATGTTGACGCCTTTGGTCATGGGTGAAATGATCAGGGTCTTTTGATGTTGACGCCTTTGGTCATGGATGAAATGATCAGGGTCTTTTGATGTTGACGCCTTTGGTCATGGGTGAAATGATCAGGGTCTTTTGATGTTGACGCCTTTGGTCGTGGATGAAATGATCAGGGTCTTTTGATGTTGACGCCTTTGGTCATGGATGAAATGATCAGGGTCTTTTGATGTTGACGCCTTTGGTCATGGGTGAAATGATCAGGGTCTTTTGATGTTGACGCCGTTGGTCATGGGTGAAATGATCAGGGTCTTTTGATGTTGACGCCGTTGGTCATGGGTGAAATGATCAGGGTCTTTTGATGTTCAGTCATTTGCGTGGCTCACTTCCATGGCTTGGATTATACTCTGCAGATTCGTTGTGGAGGTCTATGTGTCGCATGCATACAGGAAGATGGAATATACCAGTAAGACTAAGAGTCCTGATCTTCTGTTTCACAAAGATGTTAATGCATGGACAGTCCTCATGCTGTCTTTGCTGCCTTTACGTAGACAGCTGGTCTGGACTCTTTGTTGGTCATGACGGATCTCAGGTAAGTAAACTGTTGAACACTCTCATTTCTGTCCACAGACAGATATATCAGTACTGATTATGGTGTTGTGTCTGGTCAACAAACTGATGTCCTTGGAGATATGACATTGCCATATTTCATTGGAGTTTTTCAGCAAGCTTTACAACTGCTTAATCACTGTCTGCCACTGTCTGTTTGTCCTCTGCAAATCGAAGGTTCTTGACTGTACTGTCATAAAATTCAAGTGCATCAATAAGATGTGTTTAAGGAATATGTTGAAAAGAGTGGGAGATAGAATGCAGTCCTGACAAGATCGAATTGTCTTTGTTTGCTATCATCCCGTATCTAAGAATGACTGGTGGATTCTACCACGAGTTTTACAGAGATGATTGCAACGGACCATTTAAAGCAGCACGATTTGTCAGATCTTAATGTATATCGCACCAAACACAAACTGGAGAAACACATAGCAATGTGCCTCGCTCTTAAGCAGCAACAGCTGACTAAGAACAGTTCAAACACTTCCCAGTAAAACTTTCTTCCGCAGAGAAGACATTTCCTGTCAGATTAAATTTCAGTTGCCAACCGCCCCAACGATTAAGACACTTTCAAGAATGAGGCTGAGCGTTCGGGCCCATCAGTGGATAATTGGACGCTGGAGGAAGGGACAATTAAATTCCCAAAGTCTCTTGTAGAACGGCCGAACATTCGTCTCCATTAGAACGAGATAGCGGCAAGCGGCTCCTTATTTTATAGTGGTCGCCCCTTTCTGGTAAGTCACAGCTCGTGTGGCAACACGCCACAATTAAGATTTTGTACAGATAACTATATAATCCATGTAAGTGTTTCGACGCCTAGCATAAATTAGAGCCCGCATTTCATATAGAACTGACGATTGACCCCCCCCCCCCCCCCCAAAAAAAAAAAAAAAAAAAAACAGAAAGAAAAAGAAAAATTAAACAAAACGAAACAAAAGCAACCACCTGTCAATCGTTTCACCTATTCTAGGGGATTTCCTCCGATGTTTTGTTTCACAATCTTCAAACACATAACCTTCCCCTTGGCTGACATCTTCTTCCAGGCCTTTACACTCACCTGTGACCCTATCTTTGCGCCAGCTGGCTTCCCCCAAATATTCCAATTTTCTTGACTTTTAACCTGTCTGCTTGGAATCACCTGGTTTGTCCTTAGATGGCCATTTAACACAAAACAGGAGATTCAATTTTCAGACACGATGACAATTTTCAAAACAATTTAATTGTGCCAGTCTATAAATACTCGACTCCTGAAGCGAGGCTTCGGCGCATTCATTTCTGGTGTGCAGCCTGTGAGGTCCATTCGTTGTTACAAATGGCTTCAGTGGAACGGGTTCATTGACTGGTCCAAGGCAGCTGGTGGTTTTCCTCGTCACCGATTTGATCAGAAATCTGATTGTGACGTGTTACAGTAGCGTTGCCAGGAGGAGAGAAAAAAAGTGTTTTGAACGGAAAGAGTGAAGCCTGAATCGAGAACCTTGTTTTATGATTGTCGGTTACGGTGTTATTTTTGCAAGAACGTTCCTCCGGTCAGTTTCAATGAAAATGGGCAATATATACAGCAAGAAACTCCCTTTGGGATTAACATGCATAGCTCGACTGCTGTCTGGTTACTGGCTATGCCTGTCCTTCTTCCTCGCCCACTCTCGTGTGTCTAAAATCCCGACCCTTCACACCAATTTACATGAAAAAAATAAAGAAACTGTCTCAATACCTGGATCCATGCTAACCTTCGGCAAGATTTAGGTCTGTCTGCATAGATACCAGCTTCCTTGACTGATTCAGAGAGGTTCCGGTACAGTTAACAGCGATAGAACAACAACAAAAATATACAAATGCTGCCGAATCATTTGTGATCATGACTACGCTCTGAAACGAACCGGCACAGAACATGATCGTAGATACTGTGTTATGTGTTTTCTGTACGACAAACGCAGGTAACTGACTTCTCCCCCCCTGGCAAGAACAGCCGACGTCAAACCTGTTTCACGTTTAAAAGAAAAATCACTATTCCGCCGAACGAAAGACAAACAAATCACAAACAGAAAATAAAACGCGTTTTGAACTCTCCTGTTTTCTTCAGGCAAGACAAACAACATTCAAAACGAAGAACGAGCAATCACTAATCTCCTCAAACTGGGCGCAGCATTTGTTGTTCCTTGAAGAGGTCATGTTTTGTCTTGTAGTTTGTCTCTTTCCTTCCCCAGGACAGTCTTTTCTGTCAAGTCTGTTTCAGTTCCCGCCCGCCGTCACCTCACTTTGACACCAACTGTTTCTCTTTGTTCTGACTCTGACCATTGTCATATTATTCAGACCTGACA
>CM065725.1:69114223-69131723 GCA_033310375.1 Conus canariensis
GAGCCATGGCTGGGATTCGAACCCATGACCCTCTGGACATGCTCATTTTCCACTTAATGACTCGCGCTTTAACCACTGAGCCACAGGGACACCTGATATTTGTAGGGAAATTAAGCCTTATGAAGTTCACTTTTGTTCCTCCTTGACCAGATCCAGCTTGAACACCTCTCTGCCGCTTCTACCATTGCTTTCAGGGCTCTGGTTTTTTCCTTCCCTGCAACTGAGAGCTGTTTCATGAGGCTGTATGCAGACGTTCCTACAAACCCCCTAGCTCCAATTTCTGCAGTGAGGACTTTGACCTGATAGCCTTCTCTCCTCAGGCTGTTTGCCAGATCAGCATACTTTTCAGTCTTGTAGATTTGAGCTGCCTCCATTCTGTTCTCATATGGCACCGTGAGCTCGATCATGATCAGCTGCTTGGTTGACTTAGAGTGGACTACTATGTCTGGTCTCATGCCACTCTTGCTGATGATCTCTGGGTGACTCTTCCATTCTGGGAGGTCTGCAGTGCACTCCCAGTCATCTGCCCCGTCCAGCAGACTCTGCCTGCATGTTTCGAGTGGCACTGTTGTTCTTGGCCATGATTTGCTGCCTCCTGCCGTGAAGAATGTTGCGGGTGCTTTTGGAGTCCTGATTTTCCCTTTTGTGGTGTTGGTACTAGCCCAGACTACTTGTACAATTTCTTTGAGCACTTGGTTGTGCCTCCATGTGTACCTTCCTTGAGCCAGGGCTACTTTACATGAGCTTAGGACATGCTCCACTGTTTGTTTTTCATGGCAGAGGGGGCATGCAGGATCGTCTGTTTTCCCCCACTTCACCAGGTTTGCATTTGAGGGCAGAAGGTCATATGCAGATCTGAGAATGAAGCTGATCCTGAGAGGGGCCATGTGCCAAATGTCATTCCAAGTGAGACTTCTTTGGAGTGCATTCTCCCACGTTGTCCATTGCCCTTGCTGGCTCTGCTGGACTGCTTTTTGGAGTCTTTTTTGGTCTTCTTCTTTTCTCATCTCCTGAATCATCATGTCTCTTTTGGCTTTTCCTTTGGCCTTTGACCACCATTCAGTTTTGGTCACCCCCAGTCCCTGTCTGTTGGTCTGTGTGTGTCCTGTTATTTCTCTGATCCTGAGACTTTCTTTTGCAGAATCCATCGCCTCTTGAACTTTCCATTTTCTGCCTGTCTTCAGCTGGGGCTTAATTGCTTCTACCACCTTGTCTCCTGAGTCCTCCAGCATGCTTTGAAGTCTGATCTTCCCTGCTTTGTATTCCTCCAGGATGGATTTCAGGGGTAGTTTCAGCTTTGCTTGGCGACAGTACAGCGCTATGTCAGTCAGACAGGGTGGGACACCAAGCCATTTCCTTGTGAACTTGTTGATTTTGGCTTCCATTGCCTCCACTATGCTGGTGCAGATGTCGTATATCATCAGAGGCCATAGCAGCTTTGGTATCAGCATGAACTGCAGACACCAGACCTTGTATTTGCCAGGGAGCCCACACTGGTCAATGGTCTCCAAGCCTTCCTCCGCCATCTGCTTGGTTTCTTTTGCTCTTTGTGTGTCTTTCAGCGTATCATCATACCATCTTCCAAGGCTCTTGACTGGTTCTTCTGTGACTGTTGGAATGGCCTGGTTGGCAACACTGAAGACCACAGATCCGGCCACTTTTCCTTTCCTCAGTGAGAGACTCCGTGATTTCTTTGGCTTGAACTTCATTCTGGATGAAGCAACTATGTCGTCCAGCCTCTCCAGCACATGACGTGTCTCGTCTTCTCTGGATGAAATCACTGTAGTGTCATCCATGAAGGCCTTGAGAGGAGGCATCTTGTATCCATCGCCAAGGTCTGTTTGTCTCGCGTTGTTTGTTGCTGCTTTCAAGATGAGTTCCATTGCCAGCACGAACAGTATTGGGGAAATTGCACAGCCCATTGCAATACCCACTTCCAAGTTGATCCAGTCTGTTGTGTACTCCTTGGTAGAGAACCGCATTGAACCGTGTTGGTTGCACGTGTTTTGGGGGGTTTTCAGGTTGTTGTACGGGGTGTGTTCACTACCAACGATTTCCATTTGTGCCTGCAGTTATTTACTATTTCTGTTTTAGTATTAAGAGTTGCTAAGTGAGGTTTACATAGTATTAGTCATTTTTCAGTTAGGCATAGGTTGCATCTTTTTGAAATATTGCTGTATGGTGATGCCCTTTTTATGATTTTCCAGGATATGTTATAGTTTATTTTTGCGTCTTTAAGTTTCCAAATGTATTTGCTCAATTCACTTTGGTTTTTGTATTTTTCTTTCTTGAATGACTGTTTGTGGTTTGCGTATCTGGTTTTGAAGTGGTTTTCAGTTATCCCTATGTATGTTTCTTTTTCATTTTCTGATGTCACGGTAGCCTGGTATACAATATTGTTGTGAAGACATTTATTGCTTAGTGGACACTGCTCTTTTTTGGTGCAATTGCAAGATTTCCCTTCTTCACCCTTCTTTGCTGTGTTGGTTTTCATTTTGTTGGATGCATCAATTAGGTGTTTGAGGTTGGGCATACATGAGTACGATAGTTTGACAGTGTTTTTGTTAAATATTTTGGACAGTTTGTATTCTTTTGGAAATGAAGTTGTTAAGATTTTGAAGAATTCTTTCCCTATGTTTGTTTTGAGTTTCCCATCGTATGAGGGGTTGTACCATATGATTTTTATTTTTTTCTATTTTTCTTGTTTTTAGTTGTGTTGTTATCTGGGTTGTATTGTAGTTTGTAATTGTACCCACTTCTTTGTAGTGCCTCCTGGTATTCTACTGCTGCATTGTTGAACACTTTCTCACTGCATGACAGATTTGATAGTCTCTTGTTTATGCCGTGGGGAATGGTCTTTAATACAGATGGTGGATGGTTACTTTTGATGTGTACATAAAGAGGAGTGTCGTTGGGTTTCTTCTATGGTTTATATATGTGATTATTGAGATCCAGTGTTATGTCTAAGTAGTTCACTACCTTTTTGTTTGCTTCAATGGTAATTTTTAAGTTGTGTTTTTGAAAGATTTTGCATAGTTCTTTTTTCTTATTTTCAATGGTTCTTGGGTTGTTGGTTAGTGCAGCAAGGCCGTCATCTCTGTATAGTCCGGCTTGTTTTCCGAGTTTTTTCTTGATGTTGGATAGCATGAATAGTCCAACCAGTTCGCATGTTTCTGCACCATCATATGAACCCATGGGTACGTCAAATGTTGAGATTCTGTTCGTTTTCTTGATCCAGGTTTCATTTTTGCTGTGCAGTAATGTTTTCTTGGTGTGGAGAATGATTTCCATTTCTGACCCTGTTATGTCTGTGTGGTTACTGGCAAACTTCAGTGCTTTGTTGAGTAGTTCCTCATCTATGGATGGGTAAAAGTCTACTATGTCGAATGTGATGAATACTGTATTACTTTGTTTATTGAGTTTTTTAAACCATTGGATAACTTCGTATGTGTTCTTCCAGAGGTTGTATTCAGAGTTTGATTTTACGTTCTTTATTATTTTTTTCCAGAATTTTCTTGCTTATTTTGCCTAGTCCAGATTTGGTAGGATTTATTAGTCTACATGTTGGGTTATTATGAAAGTTGGGCTTGTGGTCTTTGAGTGTTATGACAGTTTCTTTTGTTGCTGTCGTTTGCAATTGCACCAAAAAAGAGCAGTGTCAACTAAGAAATAAATGTCTTAACAACAATATTGTATACCAGGCTACCGTGACATCAGAAAATGAAAAAGAAACATACATAGGGATAACTGAAAACCACTTCAAAACCAGATACGCAAACCACAAACAGTCATTCAAGAAAGAAAAATACAAAAACCAAAGTGAATTGAGCAAATACATTTGGAAACTTAAAGACGCAAAAATAAACTATAACATATCCTGGAAAATCATAAAAAGGGCATCACCATACAACAATATCTCAAAAAGATGCAACCTATGCCTAACTGAAAAATGGCTAATACTATGTAAACCTCACTTAGCAACCCTTAATACTAAAACAGAAATAGTAAATAACTGCAGGCACAAATGGAAATCGTTGTTAGTGAACACACCCCGTACAACAAAATGAAAATCCCCCAAAAACACGTGCAACCAACACGCACGTAAGAACAGCTACAACCAGGCCCACACGCTATATAACACCGGCGGGGGGCAACCCAAACTCCATCCTGACGATAGCCAAGCGCTAGAAACAAATTTGTAGATAATTTTAGCATTCCTTTTTAATACTTGTTTTTACTAATGTTGCTCCCCAAGGGGTTAAGCACTTGTAGAATCATTTTAGGCTTCTCAACTATACTGATCTATAGATAGATAGATAGATAGATAGATAGATAGATAGATAGATAGATAGATAGATAATGTGCGGTTGAATAGTATTAAAAGCCAATGAGAAATCAATAAACAGGATGCGAACAAAAGACTCTTTGTTTTCAAGATGTGTGTATGAATGGTTTAAAAGAGTTATTATTGCATCATTTGTACTTCTGTTCTGTTAGTGTGCAGATTGGTATGTATCACAAAGCTGTTTGACTTGAGGAAGAAGAATTCGAAGGACAAGGCATTCAAAAGATTTCATTACAAGAGATGTCAACGCAACAGGTCTAGATTCATTCAAAATACTAGGGTTTCTTGGTTTTGGTAAGGACAGATTGTTGACTTCTTTCCCCAGACAGAGGGCACAATTCACAGTTCAAAAACCATGAGAACGACCTACAAAAAACATATGGCTATTGCTCTGAACATACTATAGTGGTTCTTGGGCGCCAATGCTGACATGTACAAGTGTACTGGCAAGAGCGCAAGTCTCCCCCGAAGTCAAATGAATCCTGGATTTTTTTTTTGTTTCTGGCGGGGAAAGCAATGGCAGGTGCGAAGTGAAAGAATTTCCTCCCATGAATCCTTTGAAAGAAAACATGTTAAGCGCAAAATATCAGCGTTTAATATTCTACGAACACGTATCATCTCAAGAGAGTCATCATCTCGTAAAGAGTAGCTTCACTGTGATTATCTTTAATCACAAAGGGAAAAAAATCCTGTTGAATTAACCTGAACATAGCTTTCGATCAAGATCTGCAAAACTTCTATCCGTCAAAAATCAATGAGTTTGCCCATGGGCTACATTCCATTTTGTGTAACCAAGTTTAATGTAGTGGTTGTTGAGCACCCATACTGACAGGTACAAAAAGAAAAACAAACTCTGACAAGACATGACCTCGTTGGTTGGAGTCATAATCAGTATTACGCATATGCAAAGCAGCACCCATACGTCAACCATACAGACTTTATCCTATCTTTAAAAGATGTGAAAACGGCCTATTTATCTTATGCTGCAAGCTCTGCTCGTACGTGCGAAAAAGCAAACTTGTGGATAAAATAAACACATGTTTTGTGTTACTATTACATGAATCAATCACTTAATGAATTGGATTTCGATATAACTTATTCATTTTGTTATATATTTTCAGCTTTTTTTGTCCATTCTGCTTATGGATACAGAGATATTTGTTTAGCAGCAGCAGCCAGCAAAAGACCGTAATCATGTCAGTCAGGATCGTAAACAGATCGAAGATACCAATCAGGCGTTTATTCAACATCAGGACTTGGCATGTTTCGGCACAGCAATAACAAAGCTAGCTGCCAAAGCACCATGGTGGCGGAGTGCTCGTTGTCGTACCTTGGCCACCGCCAGTACGGGACCTATTACAAACTGCTCCCTTGCTATGATTTACACTATTGGCAGCCAACGCCACATCCCTCTCTCTCTCTCTCTCTCTCTCTCTCTCTCTCTCTCTCTTGACTGCTATTAGGGGGGTCCTGTTTTGTGCACATTTGCTTACAGTTTATACGGTCTGAACAAGACATCTATGTCGAAAATTTACTTGTCTGTTTCGTATTGTACACAAAATCTGCATTGCTTTACAATGTGTGATGTGAATTTATTAGCATCTTGGCCCCGCAATAGAAATCCCAAGGGAGAAATACAGACCCCCCCCCCCCTCCTCCCACACCTCCTGTCGCCGTGCTTGTACCCCCGGTTTTAACGGAATAGCTTCTGGATTGTACGCTCAATGCTTTATACTGCTGCATGTGATTTTTATATGCCGTTGTCAGGCTATATTGCCTACAAACAGAAGATATTTCCGTGGCCACAAACTTGGTTCCGTCCATCCGAGTTTCGATGAGATGTAAACAACACGCAGAGACCTGTCTTTTTATGACTGTCTCTATGAGAAGAGATCAGTGAACTCCGATTTTTCATAACATTGTTGGATCACATTGTCCAGAAAATTGGGTGGATGAATATCCCCTCAATATCAAGCCCTTTTGCCTTTATTTTTGCCTACAGCCTTCTTCTCTCTCTCTCTCTCTCTCTCTTCTCTCTCTCTCTCTCTGTGTCTGTCTGTCTGTCTACACACATACACTCAAGCACACAACCCTCACCCCCACCTCATACACACATACACACACGCCCGCGCGCGCGACTTCTTTTTTTTTCATTTTTTTTTTCATTTTTTTCTTTTTTTTTTTGTAAGGAAAACCCAAAGAGTTCTGAAGCTGGCCAGACTTTGCTTCTAACGCTTTTCTCCGTCTTCTGCCATTAACCTGCCATGGCGTGGTAACACTGGAACATTAGCTTCCTTCTAAGTGACGGACCAGAGACTGAAAGCCTCAGAGTTTGTCTCCACGTCTTAGGTGCCATTGGTTTCCTCTTCCAGCTCCGTAATGCGTCCGATCTTCCATTTCTCTTCCCTATTCGCGCCTGCCACTCCGCACTTTGCAGTCTTCACTTCCACTGAGTGGGTGAGACTGGTAGTTATTTGTAGGTAATGTTCTTAGGTTTTCTATGGAGTTTCTCCTTCGACAGATTCTCCACGTGTGTCATTTAGTGACAGGCGTCAAACACACGGGGAAGCTGTAAAGTAAGGGAAGCTATCACTAGGTCTCTCTGTTTCTACTTTTCTTTAACACCTGTCTCTCTCTCTCTCTCTCTCTCTCTCTCTCTCTCTCTCTCTCTCTCTCTCTGTGTGTGTGTGTGTGTGTGTGTGTGTGGTGTGTGTGTGTGTGTGTGTGTTGATAGTTGACTTCAACGTGGTGAGAGCCCAGATGCGGGCCTTCGTGGCTGACAGAGGCTACAAACAACATTCTCTCTCCCTCCTCCCCCCCCCCCCCCCCCCCCCCCTCCTCTGTCTGTCTGTCTCCGTATGTGTGCGCGCACGTGTGTGTGTGTGTGTGTGTGTGTGTGTGTGTGTGTGTGTGTGTGTGTGTGTGTATGTGAGTGCGCGCGCATGTGTGTGTGTGTGTGTGTGCGTGTGTGTGTGCGTGCGTGCACGCACATGCGCGCGCGCATGTGTGTATGTGTGTGTTTGTGCGTGCGTGCGTGCGTGCGTGTGTGTGTGTGTGTGTGGTGTGTGTGTGTGTGTGTGTGCGCGGGCGCGACCGCATATGCGTGTGCATGTGAATTTGTTCAAGAACATATTTCGTATTGATTTTAGTAGGATCGTTTGGATGTTTTAGCCGAGTCGTTGATATCTTGCATGACTGTCTTGCACTGAGAGCGTGTGTCCGTACACACGTGGCAGTGAGATGGAGAGGAAGGGCGTGCAGTATATCTGATAGCAGTGACAGGAAAGAACTTCCAAACAGTCCACAGTCCGGATGCTAGGGAGCGTCGGCTGCTTTCCACTTCTCTGGCCTCTGCAATATTGGTCTTGTCAGAAATGCACGTGATACACGTCAGGTCTGCTCTTCAGCCTCTGTGTGAGTCAGACAGACAGGAAGAGTGAACGGAAGCGTGAAAGCTTGGCAGTTTGTAACTACATTTCTCCTGACGATTCGTCTCTCCCCCCCCCCTACCCCCTCCCCGGTGATAGCGTGTCCTGGTACGTATTTTCCACACGCACTTTTTCTCCGCCTGTCACTCAAAATTCCGACTTGTCTTGCCGTTTTGGGGCAGACCCAGTATCTCGTGCAAGTTCAAAGAGAGTGTAGTTAAGGCAATTGCTTTGAGAGAGACAGAGATGCACATAGACAGTAGATATGTAGGCTATATATCTTCCACCCGTCCCTCTTCCCCTACACACTCTTCACACCTCCCCCCTCCCCCCTCCCAACCCCATTCCGCCTACTAATATCTTACTTTATAATTTGATCTTTCGATTGGAAGCCTGGTTTATGTCTGTTATTTGAAACAGAATTCATAGTTTTTCTTTCAGCGAGTCCTCATGTGTAGATCTTTCGGAAATATAGCTCTGGTAGACTGGATGACCCACCTAATGATGGGGGTATTTGTCTGTCTGTCTATCTATCTATCTATCTATCTATCTATCTGTCTGTCTATCTATCTATCTATCTGTCTGTCTGTCTATCTGTTCAGTTAGTGAGTTGCCTGGTTACTTAGTTGGTTGGTTTGGTATTTACTTCACTAGTTAGTTAGCAAGTTAGTTAGCTTGCTAGTTTTTTGTTAGTCAGTTAGTTGGGTCAAAGGTTATATGATAGTTTTTTTTTGTTGTTCATTTATTTATGTATCTGCTTATTTGGTGTATTTAGAAGTGCTTCACGGCAGCAGATAAGCAGAAGCCAGTGGTAAACCCGTTGAACTCCTCATGCAAGTTGAAACAGTTGTGATGTGTCGGGTCATCTTAATCCCCCTCCCCCTCCTTCTCCCTCTCCTCCCTCTTGCCCCATCTCCACGCGGTCTCGCTCTTCCCTTTCTTTTAGCGAAGATTGCTTCCTCCCCCTCCCTCGTCTCCTTTCGTATAACTTTGTCTTAGCTGTAATAATTTCACACCGAGTGGATTCTTGGACATTTCGGTAATGTAATTTTATCGGGGCAGTTTTTCTCATCTGTTTCCTGTCCAGAACGTGACCATGTATTAAGCCATAAACGTAGAGAGAACACCGAAACCTAGGTCTCCATGAGAGCAAGGCATGAAGGGCCACAAATTGGTATGCTGATCGATGAGAATAAGGATGATGAAGATGATGCTACGGATTTCCATTCAGGTCTGAGACTACATGACAGGGCTGTACTCAACACTTACTTTCATAATACAACCCGTCGTCATCAGGCCCGAGAAATACAGACACCTGCATTGTTGGTCAGAAAACTTAAGCAACCCTCTCAGAGACGCATCCATTAAGTGTATGAAACTCAACTGTGTAGTACAGTCTTCCCAGTGGAGACCGTAGCAAATTCATTTCTGGGTAGGAGCTAGTCGGAGCAGAAAATGTCCACATGACTCTGGTGGGAATCGAACCCACGATCTCCCAGCCGGGAGTTTGTGTTGCTAACCACTTCGCCACGGCGGCTGGTGCAGAGCCAGACTTGATATATCATATTGCCTGGAGCCGAGTTTGTTATTACGCCCCACCCCACCCCCTCCTCAGAGACACTCAGACATCTATCGTGGTCATCTCAGTGCCTTTACCAATTCTGGCTAGCAATGCCGCTCCTCTCAGATCTGCTAAAGCCACAATTGCCTTTACGAACAGTAGCATTATTGTCCAAAATCTAAATCCCACACTCCTCCTCTGCTTCCTTCCTCCATTCTACTGGGACTTTTAACCTAGCCTGTGACCTCACCTGAGATGGATATAGACGTTAAACCTGGATTGACTTATCAAGTTTCCGGACCTCTCTTTGTTAATGTTGTTGTTGTTGTTGTTACATAAGGTAAGAAGACAAGAATAACAACAACAGAACATAATCATCATGATCGTCATCACCATGATCATGATTATTATCATCGTCATTATCAACAGGATCACCATGCTATTACTGTGATTATCAACACTACCATAGCCACTGTACCACCACCACCACCACCACCACTACTGCTGCTGCTGCCGCTGCTGCTAAAATGATAACGAGTCCCTTAATAAGCATCACGTCAGTTTCTTTATCGAGTCACAGACATATATAAGCATGCAAATAACTACAAAGGACAACCACAAATACAATAATTTTTAAATAAGTAAAAAATAAAATGGTAGAAACCATTTTTTCACACCTGCCATGGCATTGGACGCTGCTCTGAAGTAGGAATCCTTAGCATATTTCTAAGCGGAAAAGTACTTCAGTTTCGCCGTGAGTGGGAATTACATTTATACATATAACATGCTCCTTCCTAGAAAAAAAATCACAAAGAAATGCGTGAAAGACTGAATGACTGAAATTGGACTAAACAAGACGGGAAACGAAAGATTAGTGCCAGCAGGCAGCTCTGCGGTCAGTTCTACCCAGTTGGGCAGCCCGTTGTGCAATGGAGAGCGTGGTGAAAGACCACGCCGCTGAGGAAAGAGCTACACGCGCCCCACTCGCTGCTGCGTCGTTGAGAGGTGTAACCAGTACAACTCCAGAAAGCTGGTCTTTCGCCACACAGCTGTAGGTATTTTCTTAGGAGCATTAGCAGTTTATGTTTTTCTTCCCCCGCTGTCAACATGACTTTCCCTACGTCCAGTGGGTCTTGCCTCATTATTCCTCGGCCTTTCTCCAGAGTCGGCCCAAAAGCAGATGAGTGGCCACTGTCAGGCTGATTGACGGGATGAAATGGTGGTATATGTAAGGATAGCCATAACGATGTTAGGTTATTTACGCTGTCGACGTGAATGTCGGTGTGCATGTGTACAAACTGAGGTTACACTTTGGTGGTTAAATCTTGTGGATGTCGATCTGTGTGGAAACAATAGATTTAAGGTTGAATCTATTGTGGAAGTGCATATATCAACTAGAAGAGAGAGAGAGAGAGAGAGAGAGAGAGAGAGAGAGAGAGAGACAGAGACAGAGACAGACAGAGACAGACAGAGACAGAGACATTCAGACAGACAGTGGAGAGAGACAGAGGCAGACAGACAGACAGACAGACAGAGACAGACAGACAGAGACAGACAGACAGAGACAGATCACAGAGAGAGAGAGAGAGAGAGAGAGAGAGGAGAGAGAGAGAGAGAGAGAGAAAACGGTGGATGACTGAGAAATGGGAGAGGTCAAGAAAACAGCCAGAAGACTAACGTAGTGTACACAAAGGAGAGCATGAAGAAAGAAGGAAAGAAAGAAAGAAAGACGGAAAGGAAGACAGAAAGAATGAAGGAAAGAAAGAAAAGAAAAGAAAAAAGAAAAGAACGAAAAAAAGGAAAGAAAGAAAGATGGAAAGAAAGAAAATAGATAGAAGGAAAGGAAGAAAGAAAGGAACGGGAAAGAAAGAAAGACAGAAAGAAAGAAAGAAAGAATGGAAGGAAAAAAAGAAAGAAGGAATTAATGAAAGAAAGAAAGAAAGAAAGAAGGAGATAAAAAATAAATTAAGAAAGAAGGAAAGAAAGAAAGACAAAAAAGAACGAGAAAACAAACAAACAAACAAGCAAATAAACAATCACAAAAAGCCCAAAAGACTGTGAGGCTGACACATTAATGCTGCTGTGAGCACGGTGCCAGACTTTTCCAGGCACCGTTATTACCTGCATGATTTGAGCCCAGAGATTACGAGAACGTCAACCTGGTGTGAAGCTGACAGAACTCTTAAGTAATGTGTGTGTACGTGCGTGCGCGCGCGCGCGCGCACGTGTGTGTGTGTGTGTGTGTGTGTGTGTGTGTGTGTGTGTGTGTGTGTGTGTGTGCGAATAATGTAGTGCAATGTACTTTCCTAACTTATACAGTCGATTTTAGTAACCGGTCGCGCGCCCTTGGAAAGTGTGCTGTTGTTGTTGTTGTTGTTGTTGTTGTTGTCGATGATGATGATATTGATAATGCTGCTGTTGCTGTGGTGGTGGTTGTTGTTTTCGCGTTAACCGACCATTTCCGTATAGATCTCGTTTTGTTTTGTGTGTATGTTTTTCTGTCTGTAATATGTTTCAACAGTTGATTCATGCACAAAGGTCAAAATGTCAAAGTGACATTTCCGTGGAATTGTTTTTGTTTAAGTCGAAAAAGTTTTTTTTTCTTTTTTTTTCCTAATTCGTTTTAGAAGCGTCTAGTTTCGCTTTAAACGATGGCACAAATCAGATCATGTCAGGGAATGTCTAAAACTTCCATATCTAACGCTGTTAAAATGCATTTGAAAAGCCGATACATCCAGTTTGAGCTTTCTGCATGCATGTAATGTGCGCGAGCGCGCCCGTGTGTGTGTGTGTGTGTGTGTGTGTGTGCGTGCGTGCGTGCGTGCGTGCGTGCGTGCGTGCGTGTGTATACCTCGCAGGTTTCAAGAAGATTGATTTCATTGGGAATTGTTTAGAACTGTTTTATTGCAGTCAGCAATACACTTTGAGACTGAGCATGATAAGCATTTTCCCCAATGGAGTTAGAGACGGACTTGACTGAAACGCTCCATCTCTGAGAAATGGAATTAGACGTGGATGCTAGAGTCTCTTATCGAGTGTGTGGTTGCTAAGGAATGTTTGGGGAATAGGTCTGAATTTTACATCATGACATTCACTGTTTTTTTGCCAATTTTGTGTGTGTGTGTGTGTGTGTGTGTGTGTGTGTGTGTGTGTGTGTGTGTGTGTGTGTGAGTGTGTGTGTGTGTGTGTGCGTGTGTGTGTGTGCGTGTGTGTGTGTGTATGCTGTGTGTGTGTGTGTGTGTGTGTGTGTGTGTGTGAGTGTGTGTGTGTGCGTGTGTGTGTGTGTGTGTGTGTGTGTGTGTGTGTGTGTGTGTGGTGTGCGTGTGTGTGTGGGGGGGGGGGGGTGCGCGCGCGCTTGTGTGTGTGTGTGTGTGTGTGTGTGTGTGTGTGTGTGTGTGTGTGTGTGTGTTCACTTCATGTAGATACAGACTGTTGAAAACATCATTTCAGAGATGACTGCGTTTACATTCCATGCTATTTAATTCAGTTTGATAATATTTATGATTCCATTTAGTAATTCATTTGTCCTTTGACAGGCCTATTATAAACACCACCTCAGACATAACTCATTATACACGCAGCTGAAGCTTAGAACGAACCATACATTCGAAAAAAAAGTTTAACGAAAATTCACATCTTTCACGGACCTATGCAAATAACAAATATCTCCATAAACACATGCGCTAGTCAACGGTTTAGATACGCACGCGCGCGCACGTTTAAATTTCCATTTGTCTGCCTTTAGACCGACTCTGAGCAGAGGCCCAGTGACCTTGTGGAAAGACCCACTGACCACAGGGAAAGTCCTGTTGACAGCGGGAAAAGTTGCAACCCGGGATCCTCTTCAGAGCACAGGTATAACGTGTAGTGAAATGCAGGTTTTACTGGCTTCTTCTGTCGGCGGAGCAGCAACGAGTGGGGGGCTGCGAGATGCTTGCAGCAGTTTGGTTGGTTGCGGTGTCTTTTGCTGGTGGGCTCTGCAGGCATGATGTACTGGCTGGTGCACTCGCGGGGACGCTTCCATGAAGGTTACGTTGTGTTGCGTCCAGTGGCCATCACACAATGGCATCTGCCAGGGAGCCTCTGACGTCTTAATGGAATACCCTGCGTGTGTTGCACCCTGCGTCAACAGCATGCAGGCTTCCAAGGGTGGTGCAGGATTGCTTCTGGTTGACTGGTTCGGCAGCTGAAGACAGTACTTCTCTGAATCCAGATGTGGCCTTTTCTTTTCTTATGCGCTCGTGTTCCATTCGCAACTTTCAAGTTCAAACGTGAAACAAATCCATGAACGACTTGCCAAACTTGTTTACAAATATTCTGTTTTTAGAATATACGCGCATTTGTGTTCATATTTTCTAAACTAGGGTTAGAGTCACACTCATCATCATTATTACTATCATCATCATCATCATCATATCATTATTATAAACAACATCATAGTTTATCATCATCATCATCATATTCATCATTGTCATCATCAACATCAATAATAACAACAATAGCATCATCATTATCAGCATCATCATCATCATCACTATCATCACCATTCGCAACACGAGGAAAGAAATTAGACATATGCTCAGGTTGTTGACGGCCTATACGAGCATTCAAATCACCCCCCCCCCCCCCCCCCCCCCCCCCCCAAAAAAAAAAAAAAAAAAAAGGGAATAATTATTTTCAGTTAATTCTAGCAATGTACTTTCCAGCATCAAAATCCTGTCTTTGATCACAGAGTGGTTGTAAGTTGACCCTCCCTCGGGCACCACGTAACAGGCATCAGGCAATACATTTCTATCCATATTCAACAATTTTTCTTTACTCTTAAAACTACAATTTTGTCACAATTTACGCTGATCTGAGTCACAAATTCTTTGTAGGTTTTTCTTATCATTAATAGAACGCCACCAGAACTGTGACCTTGCTTCGACAGTATCCTAGCAGATGCATGGAACTTCATAAAGTAATGAAAAACATGAGAAAAATCGAATTTTATGTCGACAGATGTTTCTGTTAAACGCACGAAGTCAAAGCGATTTACGTAATTGATGAACGCTACATCACACAGTTTACTATGTTGATTTTCGACATTATAATTGAAAAGTGCTATTTCTTTTGCCTGATTGTCTAACCTGTCCTATTTCGAATTGTTTTTGGAATGCAGGGATCTGTCACTGCCACTTTTTGCCACATAAGAATTTACACCAGTCTGTGTGCATGACCCACTACCTCGTGTCGCACTGTGTGTGGTCACTCTCCCATGTAGACGCCGTGACCTGCTGTAGTCTGCAAAGCCAGAAGCTGTCCCACGCGCACACTGGGAAACGTTTCCTGTCACCTGTTGACGGGGAACAGTCGGGGTGAAAAGGTCCTGCCACCGCCAGGTGAAAGGTCACCAAGTCCACTGAAGCAGGCACCTGACCAGAAGGCGAGAGGTCACGTGTCACGCTGTTGGTCGACTTAACTGTGCTGATTGGGTGCAGCTTTCTCTGACGTCACGTTGACTGGGGGACCCCCCCCCACCCCCTCATGCCCCCCTCCAGCCCCCGTGTTATCTCCACACTCCGCACGCCGACCCACCTCTGCACCCACGGCCGCCACTGCCTCTGCCGCACTCGATTGGCTGATCCGTGGTCTGTCGTCACGATGACGCCGAGGGGAAACTCCGGCGTCAATGCCATCTGTCACTCGCTGGCTGTTACAGTTTCGGTTCGTGCCAGCCTTGACTGTGTTCATGTTACCGGCTGTGGCCTCCGTTGCTCTTTACCTCTGCATACGTACGTGGATCGTGGCTTCCTTGTCTCACAATCAGTTTGCACCTCTGACGAAAACAAAGCCACCTGTTCTTCTTGCTTTGCCTATGACTCTATCTCTGCCTGTCTTCTTGTCAAACCATTTGCCAGCCTGACACCTTTCTCCTCCAATTCATGGCAAAATTCACGTTCACGTATTAACTGCAGTTTGTCTTTCCATTGTCAGAATTTCACCACCACTGTTTTGGCTTCACCGATTTTTTTCTCTGACATACCCTGTGAGCACGAAAAATGTGTTCTTCTTTCCATGTTTTGTAACCACTAGAGCGAGAGAGAGAGAGAGAGAGAGAGAGAGAGAGAGAGAGAGGGTGTCTTCTGTGAAGAGCGAGCGAGAGAGAGAGAGAGAGAGAGAGAGGGATGAGAGACAGCCTGACAGACAGACAGACAAACAGAGAGAGAAACAGACATACGCAGAGAGAGAGAGAGAGAGAGAGAGAGAGAGAGAGAGAGAGAGAGAGAGAGAGAGAAACAGACAGACAGACAGACAGGCAGGGGATGGGTAAGGATGCTTGCGAAGGTGGATAGAGCTTCAGGAGGTTGATATAGAGGGTAAGGGGGCTGAAACCGAGACATTCCATTCTCTAGGGAATGGCATTGTAGATGAACGGAGCGGGAAAGGGGGGGGGGGGGGGGGGGCACTCTGATTAGCGTGATGGATGATGATGACGTCGAACTCAGATGACGTCGTGAGGATCTGTCTATGCATCGAATTTCGGAATCTCGCACAGACCATCGTACGGGAGCTCTGGTGTTTCTTGAGGACAATGGACAGATATTGATGTTCCAATCCAAGCCGTCTCAAGTGTTGCTCAGCCACAAACGCCTTAAGGTACAGATGACAACTCACACAAACATCATTTAGTGTGTGTGTGTGTGTGTGTGTGTGTGTGTGTGTGTGTGTTTCCCCGCTGAATTTTTTTTTTTCAATGGAAGATATGTTTATTGGGAGAATTTTTACTTGTCAGACATTCTTTGTCACAAGTATTTTGAAAAGAAAAACGCACGAACAAACATCTACACATAACATTATATATCTCCGCTTCGGCAGCACAAATGTAAAAGCAATATCGGGTTTAATGGAGACATAGAAGCATTCAAGATTTTTCTGTTCATTCATTGTCATACGGCATTGTAATATTATAACATTTCAGGACTGGGGGGGGGGGGGGGGGGAGTCAGCCCACCTGTTACATATTGCTTTGAGGAAGTCTACACGTGACGATTTGTTTGGACCTCAATTCAAAGTTCTGTCATGTTCAGGTGATATCAGATGTTGAAATTTATTCGTTTCATGATTTGCAAGGTCTGACCAGCGCGTTGGGCTAATGCGTTAGTCAGACATCCACTGAATCGTAGCCACGAGATTCATTTCTTAAATTATCTCATCTTTGTTGTTAATTCATTTATCCATCAGCTTCAAATCATGCGTAGTGTGGTCTCAAAACGTAGCAGATGTCGTGTAGCGTATATGGACTAGTCCGCACGCAGTGACGCCTCCTTGATGAAACTGAAACTGAAACTGAAACATGATTTGCACGGTGCCAGTAACATAAACAATCAAAGGATGGGTATGGCCTGTGGAAGAAATGAGTAAGACAGGCAGACAGACAGGCAGACAGACAGACAGACAGACAGACAGACAGACAGACTGAGAAGATCACTAGACAATATAGTAGGTTGTGGTACGCATTCTTTCTTGTGGTTGACCTCTTGTGTTCTGTTCTCTGTATCAGGAATAAAAGAATCGCAAAAAAAAGCGTGACTTATGTTTGGTCTCAGTTATGAGTTTTGTTTTGTTTTCTTTCACTGTTGTAGTGACGATAGGAGGATGTACTCAAAGGCTTGGATAGGAGGAAGGTGGAGTGGGGTGAAGGCAATTTTATGAGGAACTTTGTCACGCCTGCAAGCTTAATAGCAATAGCAAATCTTAGAACTGACCTTTCCATTCTGTCCTTGTGTTCAGGGAGATTTCTGTTCTTGACCCGTCATCAAGTGTGGTTGTAAAGGCCAACGGGATCTCCGTGTTCTTTTCTTTTCTTTTCTTTCCTTATCTGTGGGGATTGGGGGATGGAGATGGAGAGGGGAGTCAGCAAAAGTTAACAAGCTGGAGGAGGTGTAAGTTATGGTGGATCTTTCGTGAGTTCACAAGTTTTATCTGAACATTTATTGTAGATCTTTTTCTCGGAGATGTTTTGCTTGAACTTTTAGGTATTTGGATTCTATTTTTGTTTTATTTGGTAAGGATACGCTAGCCAGGGGCTTTGGATATAGGTTGTGATTGAACAAAAAGGGAAAGTCATTCATTTAAAGTGATATCGGTTTTCCTACAATTTCAGAGTAGTGTGTGTGTATGTGT
>CM065725.1:69136723-69146723 GCA_033310375.1 Conus canariensis
TGTTTTTTTTTTTTAAATTTTTTTTTTTAAATGACTTGTGAGTTGATTTTAACGTGGTGACAGCCCTGATGTGGCCCCTTGCGGTCGGCTGGGCTATAAGCAACATTATCTTATTATCTTATCTTATCTCTCTCTTCCCCCTCTCTCTTCCACCTCTCTCTCTCTCTCTCTCCTCTCTCTCTCTCTCTCTCTCTCTCTCTTTAACAATTACAGGGGTATTTCGTTATGCAATATTAGTAGCAAAATTTATAGTACAGTTATTAATCATCGTTTACAAGAGTGGGTGTAGGAAAATATCAAGCAGGGTTCAAAAAGAACTATTCAACTATTGATCACATGTTTACTTTGTTAGCTCTCATACAAAAACAGTTCTCTTTCAGCAGAAAAGTATGTGTTGCATTCATATATTTTGAGAAGGCTTTTGATTCCATTAATAGGAAAATTCTTTGGTCAATTTTAGTTAAAAATGATATAAATGGTAATTTATACAATTGCATCAAAAGTATGTATAATGATGTTAAAGTAAAGATACGGTGTGGACATAAACTAACTGATTTCATTATGTGCACTTATGGTGTTAAGCAAGGTGACGTGTGCAGTCCTGTTTTATTTTCTTTGTTTATTAATGAACTTGCCATAGAAATAATTCAAAATGGTAGGCATGGTGCAATGTTTATGGTTGATTATTTTGAGCTTTTTATTTTGTTATTAGCAGATGATATTGTACTATTATCAGAAACAATCATTGGTTTGCAAACACAGTTAAACAGTCTGCAACGCGCAGCTTTTTCTCTTGATTTGAAAGTGAATTTAAGCAAAAGCAATATAATTGTGTTTAGAAAAGGTGGCTACTTAGCAGCAAGAGAAAACTGGAATATAATAATGCTGTGATGCCTGTCGTAAATGCTTATAAATACTTAGGTACACAGTTTTCAACAAAACTCAGTTTCACATTGGCATGCAATGACCTGGTAAGTAAAGCAAAGAAAGCACTGCTCTGCATTATGAGAAAACTGTATATTTTGAAGAACACTAGTTTAGATTTATTCTTGAAGTTATTTGATTCACAGGTTCAACCCATTGCTCTATACGGCGCAGAACTTTGGGGACTAGATGATGCAGCCCGCCATTGTGAAAAAGTGCACCTCTTTGCATTAAAGAAATGTTTAGGAGTTGAAATGCGAACACCCAGTGACTTCGTCTATGGGGAGACCAACAGATATCCTATCTCTTTAAATTCTGTGTTAAGCCGTATTCGATACTGGGTGCAATTAACAAAAATGAATGATCACAGATTACCTCGGAAAGCCTATATGATGTTATACGACCTAGATGAAAGAGACAAAAGAAATTGGGCTTCAAATGTCCGTTGCAAATTATATCAATTTGGATATGGTTATGTTTGGATAAACCAAGGCGCGCAAAATGATAGATCATTTCTATGAGAATTTAAAGACAGATTGATTGCACGCAGGTGGCAGGAATGGGACTTTCATGTCAAAAATAGGGATAGATTTGCCATGTATCGGATATTTTGTGCGGTACACAATGTCAAACGTTATCTGCAAATGGATTTAGCTAAACACTTGAAGTTGACAATGACCAAATTTAGACTGGGAATTTCAGACATAGCAGAACACCGGTATCGTTACAGTAAATATACTGGGATGGATTTGACTTGTCCATTATGCAAAAATGGAAAGGAGGACGAACTTCATTTTGTTTTATGTTGCTGTAAATTATCCAGTCTAAGAGCACAATATATACCGACAAAGTTTTCCAAGGATCCCTGTCAGTTTCGGTTAAGCCTGCTAATGGCATCTCAGAATGACAGCATAGTAAGAAATTTCTCAATTTACTTATTCAAAGCATTTCAGCTTAGATCAGTCATGACTTCGTGACGGAGTAGTCCATCCAGTTTTTCTTGTGTTCTGTATAATTCTCATATTGATGTTATGTTCTCCATACCTCCCTTCATAAGGGGCAATGGCCTTTATATGAAGTAAACCATCTGAGTTCTGACTTCTCTCTCTCTCTCTTCTTTTTTTCAAATTCCATGTCACTTTGCTAAATACCTTCTACGTATTTTCATGCCTTATGAAAAATTATTACATGTTGTGCCTTGTTCTCTCTCTCTCTCTCTCTCTCTCTCTCTCTCTCTCTCTCTCTCTCTCTCTCTCTCTCTGTGTGTGTGTGTGTGTGTGTGTGTGTGTGTGTGTGCGTGCGTGCGTGCGCGTGCGTGCGGTGTGTGTGTGTGTGTGTGTGTGTGTGTGTGTGTGTGTGTGTGTGTGTGTGCGCGCGCGCGTGTGTGCGTGTGTGTGTGTTTCAAATTATGTACATACTTTGTTATATTCCTTTCGCTGTTTGTTTTTATACATGCTGATTTTTGTACGTTATAGTCCATTTCTATATCCTCCTCCAGCCCACCAACAACGACAAGAGCAACAACCACGACAACAGCAACAACAACAACAGCAACAACAAGAAGACGGTTTAGGAGAAGATGAAGAAGAAGAAGAAGAAGAAGAAGAAGAAGAAAGATGATGATGATGATGATGATGATGATGATGATGATGATGATGATGATGATGACGACGACAATGATGATGGATAGGAAGAGGACGAAGAGGAGTAAGGGAAGATAAAGAGAAGGAATAGCACAACAAAACAAAACAATATCAAAACAAGTAGCCCATTACCTATTACTAGCTTTAAAAACTGCCAATGTCACGCTGGAAAACACACACACACACACACACACACACACACACACACACACACACACACACACACACACACACACGCACGCACACACACACAACGTAACACATATTAGCACTGTTTCTTTCCCTTTCCTGCTGCGATGCGTTGTTTTATTCTAGGAACATTGGCACAGAAAAACTGGAAACAATGACCACCAATGCCTGATAATGTCACTGTGACCTTTACCTCTTCTCACTTGTGATCAGCACCATTCCCGTTGCCAGACACCACCCGGCATGGTTTGAAAGGCCACAGATAGTCCTGTGTTTAAAGGCCACAGAGATTCCTGTGTTCAAAGGCCACAGATAATTCTCTCTTTAAATGCCACAGATATTTACTTTACCGCAACATGAACCAAATTCTGGGCAAAACGAAGACTGCTGTATTTCCCACCAACGCAGATTCCTCAAAACTACCTGATATCTTTTTGAATTTTCTTTCCGAGACAAAATAGTCACTATTCGTAATGCATTTGTTTACTCTAGTCCTTCGCGAGTAACATCCACTTATTCCGGCCCAGCTTTGTCCAAGTTTGAATCAGTTGTCACTCAATTTGTGAAAGAGATTCTCCACAAAACTGCAAAAAAAAATCTTGTGAACTTGATCCTATCCTGACTTCTCTCCTTTATGAAAATATCGACTCCCTACTATCTGTCATCACATATATTTTCAACAAGTCTTTCTTGAGTGGTTCAGTCCCGGATGACTTCAAAACTGCCATTGTGAAACCTCTTGAAAAAAAAAAAAAAAAAAAAACAGAAAAAAACGTCGCTCGATCCAAATGAATTGAAAAACGTCCGACCGATCTTCAATCTCCCTTTCTTGTTAAGAATTCTAGAGAAATTGGTCCTCCATCAATTATCCCAACATCTTCTTCTGAATAATCTTCTCAGTTTCCACCGGTGGGCCTACCGTGCTGGACATAGCACAGAAACTTCTTTCATCCGAATCTTGAATGATACTCCGACATCTCTTGATGACGACAAAGTATCTGTTCTTCTTCTCATCGACCTGTCTGCTGCCTTCGACACAACTGATCACAAAATACTCCTTTCACGTCTGAGCACAAACTTTGGCATATGTGTGACATTGTATTAAACTGGTTTATATCGTATCTGTCAAACAGACAGCAGTTTGTCCTTATTAACGAAAAGCGATCTTCTAAAATGTCATCAAACTTTGGCGTTCCCCAGGGGTCTGTGCTGGGTCCAGTCCTTTTCATAATGTATACAACGCCCCTGACTGAGATCATTAACAGCCGTTCTGTTTATCATGAAATGTTCGCCGATGACACTCAGCTTGAACATTCTGACATGCTAGACAACTATGACAATCTTGTTAAAAATCTTCAAGGCTGTGTCTCTGATATCAAACTGGATGTCTACTAATAAGCTGCAATTAAATGATGATAAAACAGAAGCTGTGCAGTTTGCAAAACACTCTCAAGCTCAAGACTCCCGTCTTCATCTGTCAATAGTCCTAGGCTCCACTGACATCTCATTTATGCCATTTGTTCGTGATCCTGGCTTCTATCTCGACTCTGATCTCACCCTGAAACACCACATAGCCAAAATCTGCCAAGCATCCTTTCTCGAACTCCGTCGCATCAGCTCTATCAGACCTTTCCTTACAGAACAGGCCACGAAGACGTTGGCGTCTTTCTGTATTTTGTCAAGACTAGATTATTGTAATGCACTTCTCCTTGGTGTACCCGCAGCCTTACTCCAGCCACTATAACGTGTTCAAAATTCAGCCGCATGCCTTATTTTCAAGGTGCCAAAACAGCATCATTCTTCGGATTTGTTGAAGAAATTACACTGGCCCCAAATCGAGCACAGAATTCAGTATAAGTCGGCATGTCCATGTTGTAAGGTCATCACAGGTGAAGCGCCTACCTATGTCTCTGATCGCTTTGAAATATATATTCCTACACGTCCGCTCCGTTCTTCGTCTGATGACCGAATTTTTCGAATTCCTTAATATAACTGAAAGCAGCATGGTTCTAGAACATTCTCATTTTCCGCGGCAATACTCTGAAATTCACTGCCTTTCCATTTACGTCATGCCCCTTCTTTACCGACTTTCAAGTCGGCACTTGAAACGTATCTGTTCAAACGCCAGTTGCAGAATACCACCTGAAATATTACTAAATTACTACATGTCACTTGCACACTTTGCTCATATAAAAAATGAGCTGTCGACCGTGTTACATAGTGTGTTTATGTATGCGACATTGTGTGTGTGTGTGTGTGTGTGTGTGTGTGTGTGTGTGTGTGTGTGTGTGTGTGTGTGTGTGTGCGTGCGTGCGTGCGTGTGTGCGTGCGTGCGTGTGTGTGCGTGCGTGCGTGCGTGCGTGCGTGCGTGCGTGTGTGTGTGTGCGCGCGCGCGTGTGTGTGTGCGTGTGTGCGTGTGTGTGTGTGTGGGGGGGGGGGGGCAGGAGTTATGTGCGCGCGCGCATGTGTTGTGTGCGTGCGTGCGTGTGTGCATTCGTGTGTTGTTGTTTTGTTTTACGTCTTTCCACATAACGTGATATTAGACGGGGAAAAAAAAATATATATATATATCGGGGCCGGGAAAAAGGTTAACACAACGAGTCAAAAGAATTAACTTATCTACATCCATAACACAAAAATAGAAAACCACTTAATCAAAGATAAAAAAAAAAAAACCCAACCCAAAATACAAAAACATATAACTCTTCTGTCTCATCTCACCACTGACTATTATCTATTATAAGTATCTGCCAATTGGACTTTTAGCTAAGCGCAAAAAGAAAAGATATGTTTCACTTGCTGACAGGAAAACATTTTGAATAGGCTGTACAGACGTATTTGGAATGAATTTTTTCATTAAGTTACATAACAGAATGTGATCATTTGATATGCTATGACCACATATACAATGTATATTTTTGACATACTTTGTTTTAAAGCAATCCAATTTCCATCTACAGATCAAGGAAATTATCTGTCGTCTACGATAAATGTTTTGATCGTACTTACTTAACTTTTCATGAATATTTTTCATTTCATCGTGTAATATTTTTCATTTCATTCGTGTGTGTGTGTGTGTGGTGTGTGTGTGTGTGTGTGTGTGTGTGTGTGTGTGTGTGTGTGTGTGCTGCTTATATTTTTAGATGTTGAACTGTTAAAACTTGTAAAGCGCCCTGTAGTCTACGTTGTTAGGATAGGTGCTATGGAAATTGTCGTTTTGTTGTTATTATTATTTCTGTGTTTAAAGGCCACGAATATTTCTTGTTTAAAGGTCACAGAGATTTCTGTGTTTAAAGGCCACGGATATTTCTGTGTTTAAAGGCCACGGATATTTCTTTGTTTAAAGGTCACAGAGATTTCTGTGTTTAAAGGCCACGTATATTTCTGTGTTTAAAGGCCACGGATATTTCTGTGTTTAAAGGTCACAGAGATTTCTGTGTTTAAAGGCCACGGATATTTCTGTGTTTAAAGACCACGGACATTTCTGTGTTTAAAGGTCACAGAGATTTCTGTGTTTAAAGGCCACGAATATTTCGGTGTTTAAAGGTCTCAGAGATTTCTGTGTTTAAAGGCCACGGATATTTCTTTGTTTAAAGGCCACGGATATTTCTGTGTTTAAAGGTCTCAGAGATTTCTGTGTTTAAAGGCCACGGATATTTCTGTGTTTAAAGGTCATAGAGATTTCTGTGTTTAAAGGCCACGGAGATTTCTGTGTTTAAAGGCCACGGATATTTCTGTGTTTAAAGGTCACAGAGATTTCTGTGTTTAAAGGCCACGGATATTTCTGTGTTTAAAGGTCACAGAGATTTCTGTGTATAAAGGCCACGGATATTTCTGTGTTTAAAGGTCACAGAGATTTCTGTGTTTAAAGGCTACATATAGCTATGTGTTTAAAGGCCACATAATATTCCTCTGTTTAAAGGCAGCAGATATAGATATTTATCTGTTTAAAGGCCACAGATATTTTTCTGTTTAAAGGCTACATAGATTTCTCTGTTTAGAGGCTACAGATAGTCCTGTGTTTAAAGGCTGCAGATATTTCCCTGTTTAAAAGACACAGATATTTCTTTGTTTAAAGGCCACAGATATATCTGTGTTAAAGGCCACAGATATATCTGTGTTTAAAGGCCATAGATATTTATGTGTTAAAGGCCATACACATTTCTGTCTTTAAAGGCCATAGATATTTCTGTGTTTAAAGGCCACATATATTTCTGTGTTTAAAGGCCATAGATATATCTATGTCAAAGGCCACATATATTTCTTTGTTTTAAGGCTATAGATATTTCTGGATATTTCTGTTTTTAAAGCCACAGATATTTCTGTGCTTAAAGGCCGTAGATATTTATGTGTTTAAACGCCACAGATATTTTTCTGTTGATGGTAAATTGATCACGGATCTTTTGTGGGGCTGTTGAGTATGTTCTTGCTTCGATTTCTCATTTTTTCTTCTTCTTCTTCTTCTTCTTCTTCTTCTTCTTCTTCTTCTTCTTCACAGATAAAACACTTTCTCAACGAACATTCACGAAAAATGTATTATTTTGCTTTTGTTCAGGCTCGATTAGACTACTGCTCTATTATCTGGGGTAAATGTGCGCCATCTACTTTAAAACCACTTTGTTCATTACAAAAACGAGCCATTAAGATGAGCAGCTGTCAGAAACAATCCGATCCTTCTATGCGTGATGTACTTAGGTACAATAGAATACTGCCTCTTCACTCATGTATAACATTCAACACTCTGATTCTTATGCACAAAATTGTTCATGACGCATGCACAGATTATTTAAAATCAATAGTACATTTACATCACCATCATGATTCGCTCAGATTCATTATTCCTAAAGCTAATTTAGATTTATTCAAAACAAGTTTCTCCTTCTGTGGCTGTAAAGAATGGAACACACTTCCAGCAAAACACAGGAATATTTCCCAATTATCAGCTTTCAAAAATGAAGTAAAGTTACTTCTTTTTGATAGTCATGACTGACCTATGCGTAGACATTAGCCTGACTATACATACTTACCGGAGACAAAAAAGTGTACTGCTGATAAACGATGCAGTTGATTGAGATGTGTGTGTGTGTGTGTGTGTGTGTGTGTGTGTGTGTGTGTGTGTGTGTGTGTGTGTGTGTGTGTGTGAGGAGGGGGCGGGGAGGACAGAGAGAGAGAGAGAGAGAGAGAGAGAGAGAGAGAGAGAGAGAGAGAGAGAGAGAGAGATTTTAAGCATGAAATCGTTATATTGATGTTATTTTGTAATTCGATGTTACCTTACTTTTTTTAATTGTAGTTGTTGTTGGGCAGAATTGTAAAAAGGCCTTCAATGATCCTAATTCTCAACCCATTAAAGATTTATTCATTAAAGATTCATTCATTCATTCATTCATTCATTCTTCTTTCTTCTTCTTCTTCTTCTTCTTCTTCTTCTTCTTCTTCTTCTTCTTCTTCTTCTCGTCTCTCTCTCTCGCTCTCTCTCTCTCTCTCGTATTTTTTTTAATCTGCGTGTTAATTCTTATTGCTAGGATAGGTTTTTTTTTTTTTTTTTTTTGCATGTCTGACGTGGAAGGGTATATTTTTAGAGGGATAACGGCGTTCTGTAGTGTAGACGAGCATTGATTTAAACGTTATATGCACCCTCTCTCTCTCTCTCTCTCTTCTCTCTCTCTCTCTCTCTCTCTCTCTTCTCTCTTAAGTCGCCTTTGACTTTTTTTCCCTCTCTTGTTTTGTACATGGTAACTGTAGCATACCTTAGTGACTTTCATATTTTCAGACCCAAAATAATGAACACTTCAGGTGTTCCTGCTCTTTATGCATGCTACATCCGGTGTAAAGGAGTCCTCACTGTGCTGAAGCAATGATGGCTGTAACCTGACTTTAATTAAGCGTGTCCCCCTCCCTCCCCCCCCCCCCCCCCCCCCCCCCCCAGGCACAGAACATTCAGAGTGTCCTTCCTTTCTTTGCCAGTCTTTGCAGAGTACCTCTGTGGACGTTTCATCAAACTCACGTACTTCCGAAGAAACTGACATTTTCTAATGTCAGCTCCAGGACCAACGTAGAAACAACTGACTGCCCTGAATCCTTGTTCTATGAACATCGGTCCTCAGATATTTATAAGTATGTTAACATTGCACACATTTATGATTTTGTATGCTGTCTCCATGACGCTATGGAGAGCACAGGAGAGCAACAGTAATGGAACTACTTCAGTTCTTCTGCAGTATGAGCATGGTACTCATTGATTTTATAATGGAACGATTACTTCAGTTCTTCTGCAGTATGAGCATGGTACTCATTGACTTTATAATGGAACGATTACTTCAGTTCTTTTGCAGTATGAGCATGTTACTCATTGACTTTATAATAGAACACTTACTTCAGTTCTCCTGCAGTATGAGCCTTGCCTTGCCTTGCGCCCTTAACTCCTTATGGAGTCGTAGGGGTGCCGCCTTGATGCGCTGTACACCACTTTCCTCCATCTGTCCCGGTCATGAGCGAGAGCCTGGTTTCAGCAAAGGTTTGCCTGTCCACTCTGCAATATTGTCCGCCCATTTTTTCTTCTGTCTCCCTCTCCTTCTGCTCCCCTCCACGGTCCCCTGAAGGATTATTTTCGATAGGCCACTGGATCTTGTTATGTGACCATACCATCTCAGCTTCCGTTTCTTCACTGTAGTGAGCAGATCTTCATAGGGGCCTAAGTGTTTCTGGATGGTCTGTCGGATTTGTTCGTTGGTTATGTGGTCCAAGTAGGAGATGCCCAGGATGTTTCGATAGCATCTCATCTCCATTGTTTCTATCTTCTTTTGCAACTCTGCTGTGAGGGTCCATGTTTCACAAGCGTACAGGAAGATCGACAGTACCAGCGTACGCACGAGTCGAATCTTGTGCTTCATGATGATGTTTCTGTCCCTCCATATTGGTTTTAACTTGGCGAGTGCAGACATTGATTGTGCAGTTCTTGATAGCACTTCCGGTCGTGATCCATCGTCAGAAATGATTGCCCCTAAGTACTTGAATTGGTTGACAGTTTCAAGTTTATGGCCTTTGACAGCGATTTCAGTTGTTATGGTGCCATATTTGTTAGTCATCAGCTTGGTTTTCTCTGCGCTGATTTCCATCCCATATCTTGTTGAGGTGTTGTCAAGGTGGCTGACTAGTCTGGCCAATTCTTCTTCATTTCCGGCAAGCCCATCGATGTCGTCTGCAAATCTGAGGTTCGTGACCGTGCCTTCATGATCTTCAAGGGC
>CM065725.1:69151723-69171723 GCA_033310375.1 Conus canariensis
ACACAGTCTCTCCCAATTTCGACCAGTTACAGTCCCATTACAACAGTCCACAGGGAGCAATCTATTTCGGGGTCGCCAGGAGACAACCCAATAGAACAGACCCTGCATGCTGGCGAGTCACTTTGATAGTGTTCAGTGGTGCCTGCTCGGATTCCTGGCCTTCTAATCATGTACGCCATCGTTGTTTATGCTTCAGAAATTCTATTGTTCTCTGACTGATGCCAGAAATGCTTATAGTCTCCATTTCCATGATGCTTAGCCGATGGCCAGTCAGAGCATATTTCACAACTGTTGTGATCTTTTCCGCGGCCTGTTTCACCTGGCAATATTTGTTAAAAGATTGTGATGCTTTTGTAGTGAGTACTACAGTGTGACTGTAGTGATATTTCTGCAACGTGTTTCACGTGGAAAGTGTGTGTGTGTGTGTGTGTGTGTGGTGTGTGTGTGTGTGTGTGTGTGTGTGTGTGTGTGTGAAAATAATGTGAAAGTTCAGTGAAGATAAACGCTGCATGCCCCAATCCTCAAGAGAGGCATATATATTTTGCAGGTTCCTTTCAGCCCTTTGATGGTACTGATTCCGTACTGCTGAATGTGCACTCCACTCCTGTTTGAAGACAGGAACTGCACAGACTGGTTCTACAGACATGTAAATGAGAATGTTGCTGGAATGCCCTGATCCCCATCGTAGTGTCCCTAACCTTCAGTTCTTGTTGCTGCTGGGCTGTGGTGTGAAAAGCAGTGTGGAGTACAGCTCTGTCGTGCAGTTTCACACCACGTTACGCCACTGATGCATCATCGTTTTCCTCATTCCCATTGACCTTGACACCAAGTTACGCCACTGCTGCATCATCATTTTCCTCATCCCTATTGATCTTGACACCAAGTTACGCCACTGCTGCATCATCATTTTCCTCATTCCCGTTGATCTCGACACCAAGTTACGCCACTGCTGCATCATCATTTTCCTCATTCCCGTTGATCTCGACACCAAGTTACGCCACTGCTGCATCATCATTTTCCTCATTCCCGTTGATCTCGACACCAAGTTACGCCACTGCTGCATCATCATTTTTCTCATCCCTATTGATCTTGACACCAAGTTACGCCACTGCTGCATCATCATTTTCCTGCATCATCATTTTCCTCATTCCCGTTGGTCTTGACACCAAGTTACGCCACTGCTGCATCATCATTTTCCTCATTCTCGTTGGTCTTGACACCACGTTACGCCACAGCTGCATCATCATTTTCCTCATCCCTATTGATCTTGACACCACGTTACGCCACAGCTGCATCATCATTTTCCTCATCCCTATTGATCTTGACACCACGTTACGCCACTGCTCCATCATTTTCCTCATCCCAATTGATCTTGACACCAAGTTTCGCCACTGCTGCATCATCATTTTCTCATTCCCGTTGATCTTGACACCACGTTACGCCACTGCTGCATCATCATTTTCCTCATTCCCGTTGATCTTGACACCAAGTTACGCCACTGCTGCATCATCATTTTCCTCATTCCCGTTGATCTTGACACCAAGTTACGCCACTGCTGTATCATCATTTTCCTCATTCCCGTTGATCTCGACACCAAGTTACGCCACTGCTGCATCATCATTTTCCTCATTCCCGTTGATCTTGACACCAAGTTACGCCACTGCTGCATCATCATTTTCCTCATTCCCGTTGATCTCGACACCAAGTTACGCCACTGCTGCATCATCATTTTCCTCATTCCCGTTGATCTTGACACCAAGTTACGCCACTGCTGCATCATCATTTTCCTCATTCCCGTTGATCTTGACACCAAGTTACGCCACTGCTGCATCATCATTTTCCTCATTCCCGTTGATCTTGACACCAAGTTACGCCACTGCTGCATCATCATTTTCCTCATTCCCGTTGATCTCGACAAGAATGTCTCAGTTAGTTTCAAAGTGAGGTGATTTCAGGCGGATATTGAAACACATTTTTAAAAGAATTCTTAATGAGTCCGCCAAAAACAAGGACACACGTATTACAAGACAAAACACGACGCGTATCGATCTCTTAGATCTTCTTCAGGCAAGATAAACGACGTCCAGGACAATGAAAACAAAGAACGAGCAATCACTGATCTTCTCATAATCTGGGCGCAAGATCGGCGTTGAAAGAGTCACAGCCTCTACGCCCGTTCATGTGTTGATCTCATCGTGACCTTAAATTCGATACCCCCTTTAAATTAGCCAGTATACAAATCTTCGCTTTTCACGAGATGATAAGAATTTCCGTTTGGTGAAGCTGGCGAACATTGACGTAAGGACAGGACAGGAGAGAGGAAGTGGTAGCTTGAGTGATAGCGGTTGTGAAGGAGGTGCAGAGGGAGACAGAGGGAGTGGTAGTGGCGCTCACTCGACCGGACGAACTAAGAAACACGACCTGAATGTTAATACCAGTGATCCCCCTGTCTACAGACCTGCAGACCTTCCACACTGTCTCCTGTTCGGCCACAAAGAGGCAGTGACTGTTCTCCTTACTGGCTTGGGATTCTGTTTTTTCGGAGACACAGACATACAGATCTTCAATTCACATTTCCAAAGCGTCTGCGTTGCTGGAAATTGAAAGTCTGGGTTGAGAGGAGAAAGGAGACAGGAGTAAGAGAGGGAGAAGTGAGGAGAGTGGTTCAGAGTGGAAGGGGGGAGGGGGGCGAGGATCGGGTGTATGTGGCAAGTGGGAGTGAGAGCACTGGTGCTTAGGCAGTACAGAATCATTCTGGTTTATATGGAGGGTATATGATATTAAGACTGTCTTGATAGTACAGAATAATTCTGGTTTATATGAAGGGTATATGATATTAAGACTGTCTTGGTAGTACAGAATGATTCTGGTTTATATGGAGGGCATTTGATATTATAAGATGGTTTATATGGAGGGCATATGACAATATAAGATAGTTTATATGGAGGGTATATGATATTATATGGTTTATATGGAGGGTAGACGATATTAAACGACCGTCTTGGTGACTGGCCTTTCCATTGATCTATGTGTATGGGATTCTATATTTTTTTGTGCTGAACAGTGTGTAGGAGCGCGTACACACGCGTCCGTGTGTGTGTGTGTGTGTGTGTTGTGTGTGTGTGTGTGTGTGTGTGTGTGTGTGTGTGTGTGTGTCCGCGCGTGTTATGAGAGAGAGAGGAGAGAGACAGAGAGAGAGAGAGAGAAAGAGAGAGAGGGGGGAGGGGACAGAGAGAGAGAGAGAGAGAGAGAGAGAGAGAGAGAGAGAGAGAGAGACTCAGCTCAGGGAAAAGATACTAAAGTTGTTAACAGTTAAAAGTATTTGGGATTCACTTCAACCACAAAGCTATCATACGAGAGAGAGAGAGAGAGAGAGAGAGGAGAGAGAGAGAGAGAGAGAGAGAGAGGCGGGGGGAGGGGGAGGACTCAACTCTCAGGGAAAAGAGATTGAAGTTGTTAACAGTTATAAGTATTTAGAATGTGGAATTTACCTCAACCACAAAGCTGTCATACGACACTGCGCTCGAAGAATATGCATGGAGGCCTAAAGCCAAAATTGTAGAATTATGAAAACTACGTGGAGTTTGGGAACAATGGACAGACGTCTATTTTTCAAACTTTTTGATGCGCAAGTGAAACCTAAGATTTTATATGCAGCAGAAGTCTGGGGACAGTCTCATCTACATGTAATCGAATTACCTCACTTGTTTGCATGCAGATGCTTTTTTAAACGTACCCCAAAATACAATGGTATACGGTGAGCTAGGAAGGTATCCTTTGTATGTAGATGGAGCAATAAAATCAATGCGCTACTGGTTCAAATTGTAAAAGCTGTCACTCGCTAGACTACCAAAACAACTACATGAAATGGACAAATCAAAATTATTTCAATGTACAAGAAATCGGAGTGTACAAACAAATTGGATATTTTCGATAAAACATTGTTTGGATACTTATCGCTTTTCTTTGTTTGGTTAAATGGTGGAGTGAATTACGAGAAAAACTATTTTTACGTGAAATTAAACAACACATGATTGACTGTTATAGACAACATTTGGATAGTAAAATACTTAATAGTGACAGATATTCAACATATCGTTCCTTCAAATGCTTATGGCAGCCTGAGAAGTAGAAAGAAACTCGTGGAGAGCGTGGCAGCAGAGAGTCCTCAGAAGAGAAGCCCCCTTCAAGCAAGTGTTTCGGCCCTTATCTCCTGACACTCTAGGGGGGTTGGGCCACACCCGGTTCATGACTCCGGATGTCCCTCTGCTGCCCCCTTTTTTCCCATCTTGGGACGAGCCATGGCTGGGATTCGAACCCATGACCCTCTGGACATGCTCATTTTCCACTTAATGACTCGCGCTTTAACCACTGAGCCACAGGGACACCTGATATTTGTAGGGAAATTAAGCCTTATGAAGTTCACTTTTGTTCCTCCTTGACCAGATCCAGCTTGAACACCTCTCTGCCGCTTCTGCCATTGCTTTCAGGGCTCTGGTTTTTTCCTTCCCTGCAACTGAGAGCTGTTTCATGAGGCTGTATGCAGACGTTCCTACAAACCCCCTAGCTCCAATTTCTGCAGTGAGGACTTTGACCTGATAGCCTTCTCTCCTCAGGCTGTTTGCCAGATCAGCATACTTTTCAGTCTTGTAGATTTGAGCTGCCTCCATTCTGTTCTCATATGGCACCGTGAGCTCGATCATGATCAGCTGCTTGGTTGACTTAGAGTGGACTACTATGTCTGGTCTCATGCCACTCTTGCTGATGATCTCTGGGTGACTCTTCCATTCTGGGAGGTCTGCAGTGCACTCCCAGTCATCTGCCCCGTCCAGCAGACTCTGCCTGCATTTTCGAGTGGCACTGTTGTTCTTGGCCATGATTTGCTGCCTCCTGCCGTGAAGAATGTTGCGGGTGCTTTTGGAGTCCTGATTTTCCCTTTTGTGGTGTTGGTACTAGCCCAGACTACTTGTACAATCTCTTTGAGCACTTGGTTGTGCCTCCATGTGTACCTTCCTTGAGCCAGGGCTACTTTACATGAGCTTAGGACATGCTCCACTGTTTGTTTTTCATGGCAGAGGGGGCATGCAGGATCGTCTGTTTTCCCCCACTTCACCAGGTTTGCATTTGAGGGCAGAAGGTCATATGCAGATCTGAGAATGAAGCTGATCCTGAGAGGGGCCATGTGCCAAATGTCATTCCAAGTGAGACTTCTTTGGAGTGCATTCTCCCACGTTGTCCATTGCCCTTGCTGGCTCTGCTGGACTGCTTTTTGGAGTCTTTTTTGGTCTTCTTTTTTTCTCATCTCCTGAATCATCATGTCTCTTTTGGCTTTTCCTTTGGCCTTTGACCACCATTCAGTTTTGGTCACCCCCAGTCCTTGTCTGTTGGTCTGTGTGTGTCCTGTTATTTCTCTGATCTTGAGACTTTCTTTTTGCAGAATCCATCGCCTCTTGAACTTTCCATTTTCTGCCTGTCTTCAGCTGGGGCTTGATTGCTTCTACCACCTTGTCTCCTGAGTCCTCCAGCATGCTTTGAAGTCTGATCTTCCCTGCTTTGTATTCCTCCAAGATGGATTTCAGTGGTAGTTTCAGCTTTGCTTGGTGACAGTACAGCGCTATGTCAGTCAGACAGGGTGGGACACCAAGCCATTTCCTTGTGAACTTGTTGATTTTGGCTTCCATTGCCTCCACTATGCTGGTGCAGATGTCGTATATCATCAGAGGCCATAGCAGCTTTGGTATCAGCATGAACTGCAGACACCAGACCTTGTATTTGCCAGGGAGCCCACACTGGTCAATGGTCTCCAAGCCTTCCTCCGCCATCTGCTTGGTTTCTTTTGCTCTTTGTGTGTCTTTCAGCGTATCATCATACCATCTTCCAAGGCTCTTGACTGGTTCTTCTGTGACTGTTGGAATGGCCTGGTTGGCAACACTGAAGACCACAGATCCGGCCACTTTTCCTTTCCTCAGTGAGAGACTCCGTGATTTCTTTGGCTTGAACTTCATTCTGGATGAGGCAACTATGTTGTCCAGCCTCTCCAGCACATGACGTGTCTCGTCTTCTCTGGATGAAATCACTGTAGTGTCATCCATGAAGGCCTTGAGAGGAGGCATCTTGTATCCATCGCCAAGGTCTGTTTGTCTCGCGTTGTTTGTTGCTGCTTTCAAGATGAGTTCCATTGCCAGCACGAACAGTATTGGGGAAATTGCACAGCCCATTGCAATACCCACTTCCAAGTTGATCCAGTCTGTTGTGTACTCCTTGGTAGAGAACCGCATTGAGAAGCCATTGAAGTACTTCTTGAGCATGTCGCGGATGTTCTTTGGCACATGGTACATCTCAAGAGCCAACTGTATCATCTCATGGGGCACAGATCCATATGCGTTTGCCAGATCAAGCCACACTACGTCCAGGTCTCTCTTTTCTGTTTTTGCTTTTTGGATTGCGTCCCAGATCATTGTGGCGTGTTCTACACAGCCAGCCACGCATGGGATGCCACCTTTCTGGACTGACACATCCAAGTACTTGTTTTCCATCAGGTACTTGGTCAGCCTTGCTGCCATGACAGAGAAGAAGATTTTCCCTTCGACGTTCAGTAGTGATATTGGCCTGAACTGGCTGATGTCACTTGAGTTTTGCTCTTTGGGTATGTACACACCATCTGCCGTCATCCACTGGCCGCTGATCTTCTGGTTTCTCCAAGCCGATCGCAGCAGCCTGTGGAGCCACTCCAGCACCTTGGGACATTTCTTGTAAAGCTGGTAAGGTATTCCGTTTGGCCCTGGTGATGATTTGGCTCTGGCTTTGTCGACCACCTTCTTGATTTCCGCCAACGTTGGAGGCTTGCCATTGAACTGTTCCTCAGGGTTGGTTGGCCACACCAGACCTTGAATGTCGAGTGGTGCTTTGCTCTGTGGGTCAGAGTATGTTTTCCTCAGATGCTGCTCAAGAACTCCTTTGTCCACACTTAGGGTCCCAGATTTTGGCTGCTCAAACAGTGTTCTGGCAAACTGGAAGGGGTCTCTGAAGAAGCGCTCTTGTGTCTTCTTCTTTTTGCTCTTCCTCTTCCTCGCAGATTCCGCTTTGCTGAGGGCGCTGTGTTTTTCTTTCAGGTCTTTCCACAGTTTTTCCAAGCCTTGTTTTTCAGCTGGCAGTGCGGTCTTCATTTGCATCTTGAGGTTTTTCTTTTGGACCCTGATCTTGTCCATCTTTTCTTGGCGTCTGGATTTCTTTGGAGGTGTTTTCTCTTTGGGTAGTTTTGCTCCATAGGCGTCTCTACATGTGGCATACACAATGTCCCCATATGTGGCTAGTTTGTGTTCCAGGGTGCTTTTCCCTATCAGTGCATCGAGTCTTTGGACGATTTTTGCATCCAATTTCTCCCAATCTTCAGTTTCGTTTGCTCGTGGCAGGTTGAGTTTCAGGCGCCTGGCATCGAGGGCCTGTGCAAATTCCTCATCCGAACCAACAGCGTGGATGTCCTTGGCACTGTGGTTTAAATCCTGGCCTTGGTCTTCCGACGTCTTATCTGCTGATGCAGTGCGCTGCTGCTCATTCAGATGAGTCTTCACACATCCCATCTTTGTTCTGTGGATCTTCATGCCACGGGTGGTAGCGAAACACTTTCCACAGACACATGGATATTCCATTTGGTCCATGTTCATAGTCCGTTTGGGATTTGCAGTCATGATTGGTTGAGCACCGATGGATTCATCATTCTCTCCCCCTTTCGGTGAATCCTGGGAGAAATATTTATCTAATATTACAATTTCTAAATTTCGCAAATTGTTCGTGAGATATTTTGCCTTGGTATTAGTGATGTGAATGTCCATCAAAGACATGCACTAAACTCCTAAAACTCAATTCTGTAATCAAATCGAGGACAAAATACATGTTTTGATTGTCCATCCGATGAAGATTTAAGACATAAATACATTTCGCCTCATACTAGAAATGTTCATCAAGTATCATTGCTTCTTTTACTGCAAAATGAAAATTGTGACTCACTCTGTGGCTATGGTTACTTTAAAGCACTAAAACGAAGTGAAGAGCTGCTACTAGTTAACACACAGATGCAGAGTAATTTAGAAAGAACATTTTGTTAGCCAAGTATTTTCTTTCATGATTTTCAGTATATGCGCCGAGCGCGTGTGTGTTCGATTTTTGTTTTTGATCTCACTGCAGATAGGTTGGTGGTCTTTGCAATAAAACTATTTGACTTGGGTTGAGTTGAGAGAGAGAGAGAGAGAGAGAGAGAGAGAGAGAGAGAGAGAGAGAGAGAGAGAGAGAGAGAGAGAGAGAGCCCACATGCATCAGCACGCGAAGCATGGTAAATAAACGGGATTTTCACACATATGCATGAATCCCCCACTCATCTGTTATCTCACTCTAACCATCCCTCAACCTCTTATCTCCACACACACACACACGTGCGCGCACGCGAACACACACACACACACACACACACACACACACACACACACACACACACACACACACACCACACACGCCACACACACACACACACACACACACACACACACACACTCACGCACACACACGCACACACAAAGTCTCTCTCTCTCTCTCTCTCTCTCTCTCTCTCTCTCTCTCATAGATGCGCACACGCACGCACACACACACACACACACACACACACACACACACACACACACACACACACACACACACACACACACACACACGGTGTGATTGGTGGCCGTCAGGAAGTTCCTTTTCTCCCCCCAGACTGGGTATCTGTGTGATGTTGCTTGGTCGCGGCTTTAGTCGTCATTAATAATGTGACCGCCCAGCCCTCTCCTGGACGGCATAATCCGCCCCCGCACTCCCAGGGGAGAGCATCCCGCAGCGTATGGCCATGATATTTTCAGAAAGAACTAGGAATATATCCGCCTTGGCAAAGACAGATCGATTACACGCCCCTGCTCCCTCTCTCTCTCTCTCTCTCTCTCTCTCTCTCTCTCTCTTTCTCTGTCCGCCTGTCTGTCTCTGTCTGTCTGTCTGTCTGTTTGTCTCCCCCTTCTCCCTCCCTCCCTCCCTCCCTCCCTTTTCCTCCCTCTCTATCTCTCTCTTTCATTATTCCCACTATCACTCATTTTCAGACCTAAGGTCGTTGACCTTCCATATATGCTAATCTTTCTATCACAGCAACAAAGCGGAGACTCATCAGAAGCCGTTGCTGAATCAGTCAGCCTTGGCAGTGAAGGATTGAGGCAGGGAGACTCCACGTGTCACTCTTTGAGAAACCCGGCATCATGTATATTCATGAAGGAACAATGCGTTACAGATGCCGTCAGCAGGAGCGATTGACTAGCAGCTTATCATTGAACAGTTACAAAACAAGGGTTTCTTCCAAAGTCAGTGCGCTGCTATGGTGTTTTGTGCGTTTTCCCGTCTGACATGTCTTTTATTTCAGAAAATGCATTTCCTTTTTCATTGTCTTCTTCTCAGACCTTCCATGCTATCCCTCTATTTCAGACAATATCGCTACATCACTCATTGTGGTGTGACACGCTATACACATTGTCGCTCTGCACACGCTATCAAGAAAGTTATCTAATGGGGAAAAAATTACGATGCAACCGAACGAAAGAAACGAACACATCACAAGACAAACACGACACGTTTCGACCTCTTTGGTCTTCTTCGGGCAAGACAAACAACATTCAAGACAATGAAAATGAAGAAAGAACAAAACCGCATTTCGCCCAATTTGAGGAGATCAATGATTATGTCTTCTTCGTTTAGTTGTGTTGAATGTTGTTTTTCTTACCTGAAGAAGACCTAAGAGGTCGAGACGCATCGTGTTTATCTTGTAATTTGTTTCTTTTGTTAGGCGGCACAATAGATTTACCTTTAAGTTTGTTTCAGTTTCTACCTGCCGTCACCTCACTTTGAACAGGTGTAATAAGGTTTTCAATACAAAGTGTTGAAGAGGTGTAATAAGGTTTTCAATACAAAGTGTTGAACATGTGTAATAAGGTTTTTAATACAAAGTGTTGAACATGTGTAATAAGGTTTTCAATACAAAGTGTTGAACATGTGTAATAAGGTTTTCAGTACAAAGTGTTGAACATGTGTAATAAGGTTTTCAATACAAAGTGTTGAACATGTGTAATAAGGTTTTCAATACAGTGTTGGACATAAGTAAACAGGTTTTCAATACAAGGTGTTTAACATGCGTAATAAGGTTTTCAATACAAAGCCCTGAATCAGATCACCATGAATGATCTTTCCATCAAAGCCCTGAATCAGATCACCATGAATGATCTTTCCATCAAAGCCCTGAATCAGATCACCATGAATGATCTTTCCATCAAAGCCCTGAATCAGATCACCATGAATGACCTTTCCATCAAAGCCCTGAATCAGATCACCATGAATGATCTTTCCATCAAAGCCCTGAATCAGATCACCATGAATGATCTTTCCTCTGAAACGCCGCTCCTTGCCGTGGAATATGAAGACTGGGAACAAGAGACGTGTCAGCTTGTGCATTTAGTTTTACATTTATACAAGACATGAAGTGTTTTCTCACCACGTACAATTTGTTCCTTCATGCGAAAGAAAACAGAACAGAGAGACATCAAATTTTGAAAGGATTTTAAAGTAAATTTACCAGTTAAGCGAGACAAACAAATTAGAAGACAAAACGTGACACGTTTCGACCTCTTAAGTCTTCTTCAGGTAACACAAACAACATTTAGGACAATGAAAATAAATAAACGAGCAATCTCTCTTCTTCTTAAATTCCACACAAAAATGGGCTATTCAGCGATTGAGAAGCTACGCGATTGTTCGTTCTTCATTTTCATTATCCTGAATGTTGTTTATCTTGCCTGAAGACTTCAGATGTCAAAACGCGTCGTTTTTTGTCTTGTAATTTGTTTATCCTTGTTATCTGGCGGATTTGATTTAAATTCCGTTAACAAGTTGTTTCAGATTCTACCTACAGTTATCTCACTTTGACACTAGAAAGACATCTAGTCTGATGGCAAGCAGTAGTGAGTCCTCTGCAAAGTAATTTTGGTGAGTAACATTGGTTGTCTCATACACAGCAACCCCCAGTTACTTTTCCTTGCAGCCCCAGTGCCTCAGTCGACAGGGAGCAGTTTAATCGGGTCGCCAGTAGGAAAGTCCCTAGGGAAGACATGCATTGCCGCTCAGTCACTACGCTGATGCTCAGTGGTCCCTGCACTGACTCAACACAGTGGATGCAGCTTACCAGGCCCTCTGCTGATAACAGTGACAGCATGATCGCAGAAGCAGAATAAGGTTTTCACACACACACACACACACACACACACACACACACACACACACACACACACACACACACACACACAAGAATTTCTATCTCCCAAAGAAAAGGCTGAGGAATTTGCATCTATGTACGTTAAAACATGTTGTATGGAATGTTTGCCTAATGAGCAAAAATCGTTTAGATTGAAAGAAAAAAATACTGATAACTATAGAGATCCTGTACCAAACAACAATAGTACTATAAATGTATCAATATCTTTACAGGAAGTCAGGAATGCTATCCGTCTGTTGGGAAATAAAAAGGTTTCGGTTGGTTTGGATGGGATCTCTTACACTATGTTAAACCATTTACCAGAGAACTGGATAGTCATTTTACATAAATTATTTAACAAATGTTGGGAATGTGGACAAATTCCCAATATATGGAAGACGTCTATTGTGACTCCTATTCTAAAGCAGGGCAAGCCTCGGTCTGAGACGTCTAGCTATAGACCCATTTCAGTCACGTCTCATACTGGAAAAGTCATGGAAAAAATAGTAAATTTCAGAATGGCCTATTACTGTGATAAAAATGATGTATTTTCTTCACATCAAGCTGGATTTAGAAAAGGACGAAGTACAATTGATCACCTGACACGACTAACTACTCAAATTAAGAAACAGTTTTCTAAACGTAAAAGTGTCCTTGCTTCCTTCTTTGATCTTACTAAAGCTTACGATAGAGTGTGGCACAGCCGATTATTGTATAAATTAAAACAAATTGGTCTTTCTGGTCACGTCTACAATTATGTGAAACCCTTTTTAAGTGGGAGACACATAATGACCAAAGTTGGTGTGACTTTATCATCCTCAAGATCTATAAATATGGGAATTCCACAAGGTTCTATAATCTCCCCATTGTTATTCAACCTAATGCTATATGACTTATATAAATGTTTTTCATCATATACTAAGGTAGCTCAATATGCTGATGACATTGCAATATGGATTAATGTATCTTTAAAGAAAAGAACAAATTTACGTCACATAAATTATATTCAGAAGCTCTTTCAGAACGAGCTGGATAAATTAAATAGTTATATGCATTTGAATGGCTTTCAATTCTCTGTTGAAAAGACACATTTGGTTCTCTTTAACAATGGATATAACCCAAGTAACCTGCCTATATTCTTTCTGGGAGGACGGGAAATTTTTTATAAACTTGAAGTAAAATTTTTAGGTGTCCTACTTACACCAAAACTAAACTGGAAAAAACATATTGACTCAATTGTTACTAAAGCAGTTAAAAGTTTGAATTTTCTAAAAATTGTCAGTCACTCTCCATGGGGACAGGATCCCAAAGTTTTGCTACATTTAGCAACCAGTCTTGTACGATCAAGATTGACTTACGGACAGGAAGTATTCTTTTCTGCTCCGCGATCGCATTTAAAGAAACTTCAAAGAATTGACAGTAAAGCTGTAAAGTTGGCCCTGGGTGTACCTGTGCACACTAAGTCCTCTGAAGCTTACAAGATAGCAGGCCTTTTGCCACTTGATGAAGAAAGGAAAATAAGTTCTGTAAAATATGTAGTGAGACGGATTGCTGTGGACGACCTTGAAGAGTTAAATACACGATCCGACATTGATTTTTCGAAAAATGCACAGAAAAATTCAAATTTAGAGACGCTTCGTTCATATGTTTCAGACGTTTTTAATTCATCAAAGATTGACCCACACGAGGTAGCGCCTCGCGTACTGGTTCCGCCGGTACCCCCTTGGGAACTAACGGAAGTGACAGTTAACATTTTTTCTTCTGATCTAAATAAAGCGATTTCGCCGCATGTGTTAGCAGCATCTGTCAAAATTGACATGGAAGAAAAGTTTACTAACTATTTAAAAGTATACACTGACGGCTCAGTTCTTGATGATGGTAGTGCGGGATCTGGCTTTGTAATTCCAGATTTCAAAGCTGAAAAATCGTATTATTTAGGAAAGGGTCATTCCATATTTACAGCTGAACTAGTTGCTGTCCTGATGGCATTAAATTATTTAATTTCCTTGCCAGTCTCAATATTTAATATCCTGTTTTGTGTTGATTCACAGTCAGTATTAAAAAGTTTGCATTGTTTTGAAAATACACAGAGAGGGGAATTATTATTTGAGATTAAGTACATGTTGCACCGTCTTTTCATGAAAGGTACTAATGTCGTATTTTCTTGGGTTCCATCGCACACCTCCTTCGTATTTAACGATCAAGCAGATAGAGCAGCAAAAAGGGGAGCAAAGAATATATTAGGTAGTATTAAGGTTGATTGTCCTTTGTCATACAAGGAAATTAGTCATATAATCGAGAGGGATTTCTTGAGTCAATACAGTTCCTCATCAGAACCTCGTCAGCAAACTCTGTCAAACTTTGTGTCGATTAGCCGACCGGTTTCAAGCCTGACTTTTAGACTTTTATGTAATTCCCTACGAACCAAGTATTGCCAGACTGTTAAGTGTGTATGTCGTGGAGATCTTTCAGTTCAACATGTGATTTTTGATTGTGAACTAACGAAACCCTTTTTGAATGGTGTTATACCAAGTGCTGACACTGGGCACGTTAATGTGTTTGACTTTTTAGATTCGTTGCCAGTTGTTTCTCTTGTTAAATTAACGAGTAACCTTTTGCAAAGTCCATTAAGGAACATTTTATAATCTAAATCGTAAGTTAGATTACTTTAGTTATTTTTCTCTAATTTTTCATAGTTACTGTCCTATAATTCATCTTTCCTTTATTTTTGTTCTATGTAACCAATCGTCCTCTTCTCTTCTTTTATGATAATAGTCTGAAATTGTAAACACTATGTTATTTAGACGTCTGCAATCACCTATATGTGTGACGAGACGTAAAACAGAATTCCTTCCTACACACACACACACAACACACACACACACACACACACACACACACACACACACACAACAGAAAGAGAGAGAGAGAGAGAGAGAGAGAGAGAGAGAGAGAGAGAGAGAGAATGTGTATGTGTGCGTGCATATGTGTGTGCGTGCGTGCGCGTGTGAGTGTGTGTGCGTGCTGTGTGTGTGTGGTGTGTGTGTGTGTGTGTGTGTGTGTGTGTGTGTGTGTGTGTGTGTGTGTGTGTGGTGTGTGTGAATGAACATGTCTTCGTGTTAGAGAAAATACCCGCTTCTCAACCCGTATACAGTCATCCTAGCAAATATATCTGGAGAACAACAAGCCAGCTTCATCCCATTTCATATCCTAAGAATGCAGAGACCTTACTACACACTACTATGACATGTAAAACAAAAGACAACAAAAAAACCTAACATATTATGAGACCTAGCACCTCTCACTCATACACATCATCAACTCCCTGAATCTGCTACAGTAGCTGTGCAAGACTGTCTCTCAGCTGCCTATCTTCTTCACCTGCACCCCCCCCCCCCCCCAACCATGTTACAGTCCCAACCGATTAAAGGGAGCCGCTATCGAGTTATGTCGCTGACCCCAAACTGACCCTAACGCCGGCGGCCATGCTGTACTACACATGGTTTCCAAGTCTTCAGTCTCGCTGTGAGAAGGCAATGGAGAAACGTCACTGACTGGCGCTCCTTGCCTCTGTCAGCAAAAAAAAAAAAAGAGAATGGGGCGGGGGTGGAGTGGGGGTGGTGATATCTAGTAGCTGTCTAAAGCGCTTGTACAAAGTTGTGAAAAATCGTAACGATCTAAGTGTGTTCTGCTTGTTTTCTTAGAGAGAGAGAGAGAGAGAGAGAGAGAGAGAGAGAGAGAGAGAGAGAGAGTAAAGGTTAGACAGACAGACAGACAGACAGAACGCGTGACAGAGAGACACCTGCAGAGAGGAAGAGACAGAAAGGCAGAGACAAAAAAAAGCAGAAAGAGACAGAGACAGAGGAGCGCAGACAGAGAGGGAGACAAGAGAGAGACGGAGATAGACATACAGAGACAGACAGAAAGATGATTAGGGTGATAATGATGATGATGATGATGATAATGATGACGACAACGACGACGACAAACGTAAGTAGAATAAAGACGAAAACCAAGTCGGCAACTATACGAACAAGGCAGGTAAGATGATAATAATTATCAAGGTAAAGAGAGAAAGACACACACACACACACACACACACACACACACACACACACACACACACACACACACACACACACACACTAAGTCAAAGAGAGAATGTGTGTGTGTGTGTGTGTGTGTGTGTGTGTGCGTGCGTGCGTGCGTGCGTGCGTGCGTGCGTGTGTGTGTGTGTGTGTGTGCGCGCGCGTGCACGCGCACGCGTGCATGTGTGTGTGTGTGTGTGTGTGTGTGTGTGTATGTGTGTATGTGTGTTGTGTGTGTGTGTGCGCGCGCGCGTGCATGTGTGTGGGTGTGGGCATCTGTGTGTCTGCGTGCCTCCATGTATGTAGGTCTGTTTGTCTGTGTGTGAATATTGTTTTAGTTTTGTTGTTGATCTTCTCTTTTTTATTTTTTTTTTTTTTTTACTGATGTCCCTCTGCCATTGCTTTTATTTTCTTCAGACGTACACTGGGCATCATTAAAGCTCCAACAGGCTGTCTTATTCATTACAATTTCACGAAAAGACGCTGTGTTTAAAAAAAAACACAAACACATTATTTATGCCGTTTTTGGAACATGGCTTTGAGATAAATACTGGCATGGTTAAATAGCAGTTGGATACAAAGGATACCAACACAAATAACATGCAAAAATGCTGGGATAAAGACACTGTCATAATTCATAAGGATAAGTCCAAACCATCTTGGATCCTATGTCTGGATAAAGACACTGTCATAATTCATAAGGAATCAAACATGGATCCATCATAGATAAACCAACCATCTTGGATCCAATTCATAAGGATAAGTCCAAACCACCTGGATCCAATTCATAAGGATAAGTCCAAACCATCTTGGATCCAATTCATAAGGATAAGTCCAAACCACTGGATCCAATTCATAGGATAAGTCCAACATCTTGGATCCAATTCATAAGGATAAGTCCAAACCATCTTGGATCCAATTCATAAGGATAAGTCCAAACCATCTTGGATCCAATTCATAAGGATAAGTCCAAACATCTTGATCAATTCATAAGGATAAGTCCAAACCATCTTGGATCCAATTCATAAGGATAAGTCCAAACCATCTTGGATCCAATTCATAAGGATAAGTTCCAAACCATCTTGGATCCAATGTCATCTTTCATTCTAGGAAATTGTTCTCGCTTTATCATTCTTTATTTGTTATTTATTTTTTATTGTCTTTGGATTGACAAGACTTCTGATTTGTTGTACGACATGCTGGACTGTTTCATTTTCAAACTTGTCGGAGGAGAAGTGGTTGGTTAGTTAGTTCAATGATTCGCTATATGCAGATTTGTAGTTAGCTGGCTGGTTGAATGATTGGCTGATTCGTTTTACAATTTGATTGGCGGAGAGATGGTTTGGTTGTTCAGCTACTGATTCGCCATATGCAGATTAGTAGTCAGGTGATTGGTTGAATGATTGGCTATTGATTTGCAATTTGATTGGTGGAAAGGTGACTGTTTATCTAGCTCACTGATTCGCCATATGCAGATTAGTTGTCAAATTAATGGTTGGAGGAACGTGTGGCTGGTCAGCTAATTGATTGGTTGTCTGGCTTGTGTGGGTGATTGGAGCGTTGGGTGTCTGTTTTAATTGGTTGGTTGGTTGGTTAGCTGGTTGGTTTGGGCGTATTGAACCATGTCTTTGTTTCTTAGTTAAATATATATGGGGTCTGCTATCAACAAGCTTCCGGTTGTGTAATGTAATATATGATTACCTCCACCGATCAACTACTTAATTGTGCTGGTAGTTTCAGGTTTATTATTAGCACTGAATTTGAAAAAAAAAGTTTTGCTTCAAGAAGTGTGGAATTAATGTCCAGTGAAGTATAGAATTAATGTCCGGTGTTCAGAGTGCATGGCTCGGAGGAAAGAATATTCTATACTGCTGGGTTAAAACATATTACAGACACAGTATATTTGCATTTTTAGTCGATGGAAATTTTACTTAACTGCAAACGTGGACAAGGAGACCCAATCTTATCATAATCGATCATTCTTATTGCAGAAATTCATCCATTATAATAAAAGAAGAAATACTGTTTATACGAATTTCTACCGCTGACACCTGTACTCTGTTTGTCTGTGTCCTGTGCTGTGTTTGTATGTGTCTTTGGCGGTAACCAACCCCTTCTCTTTCTAAATTTTGACACCAAACAAAACATTTCGAAATTTGCTCACCATATTGAATTATTTCATACTGGAAATAGACATTTCAAGAAACCAAAACTTCACTTTCGAAAGTATAGCAGGATTTCGGGATGACATATGAAGAGAAATAACACACATCAACACAGCTAAAGAGCAAAACAACGGTCGGATAAGAAATATTGTTCACATATGAAAATGGAACGGACAGAATATACTGAATGTGTGGTTAATTCAAGATTTATGGGTTTTGAAAATATTTAATCTCTTTTCAGAAACAAAAATGTGATAAAAAAAAAAAACATACGAAAACATAGTTCCAGTTTCTGGTGTGGTTGTTTCACCAAGCCCCATCACGTTACGAATTCCCAACAATTAGTGTTTGCCAGTCCAGCTAATGGGATTGCTTGTCAGAAAGAAGTGAAACGTCGGCATTTCTGTGTGTCTGTGTGTGTGTGTGTGTGTGTGTGTGTGTGTGTGTGTGTGTGTGTGTGTGTGTGTGTTTGTGTGTGTGTGTGTGTGTGTGTGTGTGTGTGTGTGCGTGCGTGTGTGTGTGCGTGCGTGCGTGCGCACGCGTCTGTGTGTGTGTATGTGTGTGTGCGTGCGTGCGTGCGCACGTGTGTGTGTGTGTGTGCGTGCGTGCGTGTGTGTGTGGTGTGTGTGTGGGGTGTGTGTGTGTGTGTGTGTGTGTGTGTGTGTGTGTGTGTGATGGCTTCTATCAGGAAATTCCATTACTCCCCTAGACTGGGTATCTGTGTGATGCTGCTTGGTTGTGGCTTTAGTCATCCTTAATAATTTGACCACCCAGCTCTCTCCTGGACGAAATAATCCGCCCCCTGCACTCCCGGGGGAGAGCACCCTGCCACCTATGTTCGTGTTATTCCCAGAAATAAGTACGATTATGGCCACCTGGATAAAGAGAAATCGACTATGTGCGTGCTCACCCTCACTCACCTCCCTTCCCACTCAGAAAACTCTCTCTCTATCTCTCTCTGTCTTTGTCAGAAAACTCTCTCTCTCTCTCTATCTCTCTGTCTTTGTCAGAAAACTCTCTCTCTCTTACCCTCTCTGTCTCTCTGTCTGTCTGTCTGTCTGTCTCTCGCTCTCTGTCTGCCCCCTCTCTCTCTCTCTCTCTCTCTCTCTCTCTCTCTCTCTCTCTCTCTCTCTCTCTCCATTATCTATCATTACAAGACCTAAGGCCACTGACCCTGCACATATGCTAATCTCTCCGTCACAGCGGCACCACAGCAGAGCAGAGAGTCATTAGAGCCTGTGGTCAGTTTGGTCAGCCTTGCCAGACCAGAAATTGACCACTAAGACTGCGCGTCACTGTCCGACAAATCGGATGTCAAGCATATTCATTTGGAGGAAGAGTGCGTGGAGGAGGCGAGTGCGTGGGGTGGGGGGTGGGGGTGGGGGTTGTCAAGAGACCATTAGCAAGCTGGAGTTATTTGAAACCTGTCCCGTGAGAGTTGCAAGACAATGTTTGGGAGCAACATAGGTGAGCAAGGCGGTGTTTCATGCGTTTACTGTCTGAAATCTCTCTCTCTCTCTCTCTCTCTCTCTCTCTCTCTCTCTCTCTCTCTCTCTCTCTCTCTCTCCTCTCTCATACGCAACTCATTCCATCTCTCCAAGACACAGTCATCCGCAGGATTCTACTGTTCCAGTCCCTGCAATGCAGTCCACCCAGACCAGTCAAATCAAGCCACCCATAGGCACCCCACGAAAGGAGACACTGCACTGCTGCTGACTCACGGTGGTCGTTATCAGTTGTCTGTTCGGTTTCAACGTAAAACGGGGCACCACTACTGAGCCCCCTACTGCCCAGTCACTGAGCTCACGTCAACTCCCTGGAAGGTCACCATGTCCATGGAACGGTAGTGCCCATGATCTTGCTAATATCAACAACCTTGACATGACCTCAACAAGGTCATGGAGGACGAGAGGTAATCCACACTGTGACTGTCATGGCAGCAGGCCACAGACGTTGAGAATGCTTTCTGGGATTCAACGAGGGTACGAACAGTAAGGATGATGCAGTAGTTCCATTCTGATCTGATATTACAAGACAGAACTAATCTCTACGTTTACTTTCATAGTAAACAGGTCTGAGAGATACGAGCACTTGCAGTGCCAGAAATATCTGAGCAGCATTTAAGTGAATGAATATCCACTGTATAACTCCAGTTTTCTTGTTTGAGCTCCTGTTACATTCACCTCGAGGTAGAAGCCGCCTGGGTTAAAACAAAATTTCACAAATAAATGTCCCCGTAGGACTCAAACCCTCGATCTCCCATTCAGCAGGCCTCCGATGCTTTAAAGCCGTGTTGTGTGAGTTTTTATGTCAGGAGGTGATCAACTCTGGAGAAATATGTTTCTTGGAATTTATTTCAGGAACCGCTAAACAACACTGCTGGCCTATACGTGACGTTGGTATGACGCTGAGTGTTTGCATGTGAGTGAGCTA
>CM065725.1:69179223-69184223 GCA_033310375.1 Conus canariensis
ACATTAAAAATACATTTCATAAACATGATAAAAAAAATAGTATACGCAACAAAAATGCAACACCTTTCAGATGCAGATTCAACATAAATGTGTCTGCCGACGAAAGTTATAATCGAATAGAAAGAAGGGAGTAGGGGCGAGGGAGGCTGTAACAGATCGACCCCTAGAGAAACCAGGATCTTCCCTCCCTCCGTCCCAAACGTGAGGAGTGAAAGCCATCGCCTTACGTCTTCAATACTGCCGCTCAGTTCCGCACACAGAGATAAGAACACGTGAGATGAAAGTGCTCATCAGTGAGAGAACCTGCTCCTGCCCCCCGCTCCCCCCTCCCCATCCTCTGTGGCCTTCCCTGCCCTACCCTTCGCATCAACTGTCTGCCCCAAAACTCAAGGTCCTCCAAAGGTTCTTCTTTCCTCTCCAAAACCCTGTCTGTCTGTCTGCCTGTCTGTCTGTCTGTCTGTCTGTCTGTCCGTGTGTTTGTCTGTCTTTGTTCTCTCTGTCGCTCTATCTCTGTCTCTGTCTCTCTCTCTCTCTCTCTCTCTGTTTGTCTGTCTGTCTGTCTGTCTGTCTGTCTCTCTCTCTCTCTCCTCTCTCTCTCTCTCTCTCTCTCTCTCTCTTTCTTTATTCCCCTTGCTGCCCTCTTACTCCCTGTCTCTCTACCACTCTCTCTGTATCTGTCTGTCTGTCTATCTGTCTTTTTGTCTGTCTATCTGTCTGTCTGTGGCTCTCTCTCTCTCTCTCTCTCTCTCTCTCTCTCTCTCTCTCTCTCTCTCTCTCTCTCTCTGCTCCTCGTCCTCCTCCTCCTCCTTCTCCTCCTCCTCCTCCTCCTTCTCCCCCTCCTCCTCCTCCTCCTCCTCCTCTTCTTCTTCTTCTTCTTCTTCTTCTTCTTCTTCTTCTTCTTCTTCTTCTTCCTGTTAACTTAACATGAAGTAATCCCTGTGGCATAGTGATTCAACTTTATGCAATATCATCTCAACCAGCCACCAAACTATCTACTACGTATTCAACGTTGTCTGTTGTCTTCTGGCCTTTTCTTTCAACGCTGTTATTTCAGTCTACAATAGCAAGTCTCCACCAGTGTACCGAGTCCATGCTGCACAACATTCATCATTCAATAGAAAAGATAGCTTTGCTTTGTAACAACATGGGAGGGGGGGGGGGGGAGGCTGTAGAGATGTTACTCAACAGACACAGATGAATGTGTCAGAACGGCACATAAAAACAGCGGACAATATCACAGAGAGACTAGAAAGCCAAACAGCAGGACAGAATAGGAGAAATGACAAGAACTGAATTTCCACGAGACCCTTCTGTATACCAACAGCAAATCATCTCTGAGCACAACAAAATCATTCAATCCAGAACAGTGACCGACGTTTTCTTATCTCGTACCGACAAAGAAACTGACCGAAAAACAGTTCGGAACTGGCAGTCATTAAGGTTTTTGGCACCATTTTGGTCTGGAACTGGTGAGGATGATATCTGGCCTTCATTGAGAGTTACGTGTCGTGTTAGCGGAAGTGGTACATATGGTTATTATGCTCCCTGTTTATGTATATGTGTTTGTCTGTGTCTGAGTTTTTCTTTCTTGCTATCTCTGTCCGTCTGTCTGTCTGTCTGTCTGTCTCTGCCTGCATTTCTCACCATTTTGATGTATCTCTATCTGTCTTTCTCTGTCTCTGCGTCTCTCTCTCTCTGTTCCGATCTATTTTCATTCCTTTCTTTTCATTTTCATATACGATTGTCTAACTACCCCCCCCCTCCCACACACACACACACACACACACACACACACACACACACACACACACACACACACACACACCTCTTACAATACTTTGCATTTTTTTCTTTGTCCTTTTCGTATCAATGTTGACAGATGGAATTCTCCCAATGCGTTTATTGTTGTGAATGTTTTCGTCACTGAACAAACCATAAAGGCTATTGGTTGTTGCTACTTCAGTTTAATCATTTGTTTATGTACACATCATTAATCAAGAAACAAATGTTTTACACACATACGCCCCACACACACACACACACACACACACACACACACACACACACACACACACACACACACACACACACACACACGTTCGTGACAGAAGAGAGAGAGAGAGAGAGAGAGAGAGAGAGAGAGAGAGAGAGAGAGAGAGAGAGAGAGAGAGAGCAGAGGAGGAGGAAGATGGAGAGAGGAAGGCGAAAGAGAAGTAAAGAGGATGACAACTCCAATTAATCATCCAAAACTTCCTCCGCTTTGGAGCCGAGTGATTTGCATGGCCCGTTTACATGAATGGGATTTTTCCTCTCTGCGCCAGTTTCCATGCCCTACTTCCAGCCTGACTGCCACACGCATCATTCCAGCACCACAGAAGCCGGATAATGATGTAAAAATGTTCGAGGAATTGGCTTGGGAGGTTGAGAACTCTGTTGTTGTTGACGACTAGGAGGGGATGGAGCCCTGTTCATGCCGATGCTTCCATCTGAATGATTCCATCTTGGTTTACATCGAACGAATGGGAAGGATCTCTCTCTCTCTCTCTCTCTCTCTCTCTCTCTCTCTCTCTCTCTCTCTCTCTCTCTCTCTCTCTCAACCCAAGCATGTAGGCATTAAACACTGAGCTGGTTTAATGATGTATTTATCCCAGTGTTTCACTGTCTCAGTCTGCCTGTCTCTGTCTTTGTTGAGTTCCCTGTCTCTGTTGTCATCGTCTTCATCACCGTCCCCGCCTGTCTCTGTCTCTGTCTCCTTCTCTTTCGCGCTGTCTCTGTCTGTCTGTCTGTCGGTGTGTCTGTCTCCGTTTCTCTCTCTCTCTCTCTCTCTCTTTTCTCTCTCTCTCTCTCTTCTCTCTCTCTCTCTTCCTTCTCTCCTCTCCCTCTCTGTCTGTTGTCTGTATCCTCTCTGCTTCTGCTTTCTCTTCTCCTCTCTCTCTCTCTCTCTCTCTCTCTCTCTCTCTCTCTCTCTCTCTCTCTGTGAACGATTGAACTCTACAATTGCACATACCACCTACCACGTTTCATGTGAGATATTTGCTGGTGATAGTGGTTACTTATTCAAGCCTTTAACAGAAATAACAACAATACAAATGTTCGCTTACATCAAACGTTACAACAGAACACTTGTATCAAACGAATTCACCTTGAATCTCTCGAAAACAGACTGTATAATGAGCACCACAAGACAAAAGCTGCAAGTAAGCCCTAAATACGTTTATACTCAGTTTATGCAAGATGATAACATTAGTCAAGGCATCGGAACATTAGAGTTGAAGATACAAAAGAACAAATCCATTCCAGAAAAATAAAATCCTGTGAATTAAATTGAAAACAATCAAAGGAGAAAAAAGCAAACATATAACAGGTGAGACTATCCTGTATATTCAAATATAATTGTCAGCACAGAAATGTTGCTGCAAGAACAGAGACACATACATCCGTTTGCAAGTGTTGTTGAAGATGAACCTTGTTGAAAGATCCTCACGAATTCTGGTCACAGCGAGAAAATGTCAAGGAGCTGGTTATTCACCAACTCTCTGTTTGGGTGGCAGCTGTTCCCGAAGGTGTCCAGCTGTGTTTACAACCCATTGGCCGAGTGGGCAGTGAACCGCTCATTGGTCGAGGGGTCTGAGGTTCAGCGTGATGGAAGGCAGGGTCTAACCCCTTCTCTCCGCCGCTTAAACCTTTCCTGAACTGAACTAAGTCCTTATGTGTTGTTCATTGAACAGAGAAGATTTTTTAAGCCGTACAGGTTCGGGCCCACGAACGGTTTCAAACTAATGACCGTCCGTTACACAGCCAAACACCCCAACCGTTTCACTAGGCTTACAGGCCTTTCTCTGTGTGTATCTTTTGAGGTCTTAGTGATTGTAAAACTGTGTTTGTTGGCACGGGTGTTGCATTGCATTATATCAAATCGTACGGTAGAAGAGAAAGATCAGGAGAATGTAACGCCTATCCTTCCTTTGCAAAGAGAGTTACCTTTCTCCACTTCATGGGTCAAACAAATTGATCTAGAGAGTTAAATATGTTGTGGATTCCAAGCGCACGCCCGGATAACGATTGGCATATCGACTGTCTGGATTTCAGGGGCACAGTTCCGTAACCCTCCCCCCCCCCCCCCCCACACACACACACACTCACTCCCACCCCCCTGTTTTTTTTTTGTTTGTTTTTCTGATTCGAATGTTAAGCTGACTGACGGAGCAATATCGCTTTGGGCAAGTCCGCCAGCGGCATCTGTTCCATGTAAAAAGCGGGGTTACCCTCGATGAACAGCAGTGGTAAAACACATTACCGCCCCTGCAGAATTCAGTCGGTTCAAGGGGAGAGTGCGTCGCTGTATCAACGCACTATCACCGGTTTGTTTGATTGCCTGCTTGTCTTTGCTTCCCCATTTAATACTATGTGCATCAGTCATATTCACCATACAAATCAGAAATCGCTCCCAACATGTCGTCACGGACACCACCTTTATTTCACGCAAACCCACTTACGCACACACGCACGCACGCACACACACACACACACACACACACAACACACACACACACACACACATACACACACACACGCACGCACGCACGCGCCGCGCAGCACCACGCACACACCACACACCACACACACACACACACACACACACACACACACACACACACACCACCACCACCACGCACGCACACACACACACCACACACACACACACACACACACACACACACACACACACACACACACACACACACACACACACACACACACACACAAGAAAGATAAAACCGCTTTCTCTGAGACTTGAACCAAAGACATGCAGTGCCTTGACATCCTCTCTCTCTCTCTCTCTCTCTCTCTCTCCTCTCTCTCTCTCCTCTCTCTCTTGCTCTCTTTTCTTCCCTCCACTCTCTCTCTTTCTGTTTGTCTCCCTCTCTCCCTCCCCCCCTCTCTTTCTCTCTTTCTAACACTCTCTCCCCCTTCTCTCTCCCTCTCCCTCCTTTTCACTC
>CM065725.1:69191723-69204223 GCA_033310375.1 Conus canariensis
ACGATGTTCTTCCATTTATGACTTGTGGTTTTAAGTTTCTTTATCCACAGAAGTTTCAAAGCATTAATGGGATTTTTTTTATATCAGGTATGTTTAAACCACCTTGCTTTACAGTCTTCACTGCTGTTTTCCTGCTTATTCCATCCTGTTTGCCATTCCAAACGAAGCTGAAACACATCTTTTGAAGTTTTTGAATTAAAAGGTTAGGAGGATTAGGTAGCAAAATCCAGAGGTGTATAAGTTTTGATAGAATAAGGGACTTGAGAACAGCAACTCTTCCAACTGGCGTTATACTTCTCTGAGACCAAATTTTGAATAATGTTTTAACTTCCGAAAATTCGTCATTATAATTTAAGTTTTCACATTCTTTTAGGTCTTGAGTGAACCAAATACCCAGTATTTTGAATTTAGAAGGATTCCATATCATTTTCAGATGAGGACAGTATTTTTTTTTCGAGTTTTTACAACACCCTAGCCATTATTCAAGAGTAGGCCTGAAATTCTGCCAAACGTGGTAAGGACATTTATAGATCGTTCAAATGAAGTTTTGTCACCAATGTTTACTAGCTGAGTGTCATCAGCGAACTGAACTATTTTGTGTTGTATGTCGTTTATTTTTTACCTTTTATGTTCTTGTCTTCCTTTATCATTATCGCTAGAATTTCTGCACATATTATGAATAGGTAAGGAGATATAGGGTCTCCCTGTCTACACCCCCTTTCTATTTTAAACCATTGTGCAGTCTGGCCATTTACAGTGACGGTTGATTTAATATCTTTATAGCAAGTTTCTATCCAGTGGCATATACTGTTACCAAAACCAAAAGCCCTTAGCACATTAAACATAAAATCCCAGTCGAGGGAGTCGAAGGCTTTTTCAAAACCTATGGATAGCAACAGACCAGGGAGATTTCTTGCATTTAAGTAATTAATCAAATCATAAATCACTCTAATATTGTCACCCATATATCTGTTAGCCATGAAACCTGTTTGGTCTTCACTGATGATAGAAGGTAAAACATTTCTGATTCTCTTGGAAATACACGAGGAAGCTATCTTGTAAACTACATTTAGGAGGGAGATGGGACGCCAGTTTTTTACAAATTCTTTGGGTTTTTCACCTTTTGGTATAGAAATAATCAGTGCCTCCTTTTGTGTTGCCGAAAATTCTCCATCTCTATACGATTCATTTATAGATCTTACCACTAGTGGGCCAAGTATTTTCCAAAAGAACTTAAAACATTCAGCACAAAACCCATCTGTACCTGGGCTTTTGCCATGTTTCATATTTTTTTAAGCTACACTTGCTTCTTCTAAAGTGATTTCCCCTTCCAGCATTTGTTTATCATCTTCAGATAATTTTGGAATTGTTTTAACAAGTTTTTTTTTTTATTTCGCATTTTTCAGTTACCTTTTTCTTGTATAAGTTTTCGTAGAAAGTTTTAACTTCGTTTAAAAGATCTTTCTGTTCTTTTATTACTTCATCATCTTTGGTCACTAGTCTGGTCATTTGTTTACTAATATGATTTCTTTTTTCCAGGTTACAAAAGTATTTCGAGATTTTTTCGCCATCTGCGATCCACCTCGCCTTTGACCGTAACAGTACACCTTCCATTTTCTGTTCTCTGATCGCTCTTAATTCTTGATTTTTTTCTTCAATCATACTTATTTCAGCTTCTCCTTTATTTTCTATCCTCTCAAGATTCTTTATATTTTTGGTGATTTCGGTTTCTTTTTCTGATGTTTGTTTCTTTTTCATTGTAGCGTAGGCTATTGATTTACCTCTTATTTTCATCAATAGGAAATCTAGGAAGACTTTATCTTTTAATTTAAATTTGAGTCCAGATTTTATTAACTCAGACAATACTGATTGATCTTGTATTGCTGATTGATCAACTATGTGTTCATTTATCACATTTAGAATAAATTCATTAATTTCATCTACATATTGTTTATCCTTTAGTAGAGATACATTAAATTTCCAGAATCCTTTAGATTTTTCACCTTTACCGAATTTCAAACATAATGTAACCATCGAATTGTCAGATCGATAACCTGGTTCAATATCAGAATTTTCATGATAAGAAATAAGATATTCAGATAGTAAAAAGAAGTCTAATCGACTTTAAGTGGAGTTCGTTTACGTCAGGTATATCTCCTACATTCCGGATTCTCTTCCCTCCATATGTCTGCCAACCCAATTTCTTCTGTCATGTTTATGAGTTCTTCTCTTGCTTTCCGATTATTATCGTGTACATAATTGTAACAGTCAAGATGGGGATCCATTGTGATGTTCCAATCACCCACACAAATAAAATAATTGGTATCATAACTCCTTATGTTTTCCTTAAGCGTGCTGTAAAATAGTGGATCATCATTATTAGGCCCATACACATTAACCAGGAGAAAGTCTTTTTCAAATGCCCGAAGTGTTAGAAATTTTATTTACTTTCGGACTCCAGCAATCCGTGAATGAAATGACGAACAAACAGGGTAACATAGTAGACTGGGTAGTCTACAGAGACAGTGATCATCTTCTCAAATCCTCAACCGTTGACGATAACCTAGCATCGGATCATTATGCTGTGAAGTGTGAATTAGATATCGTTAGGCCCGCCGTTCCAAAGACTTACAAGGAAGTTAGGAAAATTTCTGCTATCGATATAGAGGCTTTCAAATCTGATCTGAGCACGGCCATACCGAGCGAGCCATCGGCCTGTCAGCTGACCTCTGCCCTCCGTGCCATGCTTGATAAGCATGCTCCAGTGAGCAGGCGCTTGATCACTGATCGCTCACTGTGTCAATGGCACAACACAGTGGGTCCCGAGTTGTCCGAGGCCAAGCAGGAGAGGAGGGGGGCTGAGAGGCGATGGCGCGCCACGGGACTGACTGTGCACAGGGAAATATATCAAACTGCGAGAAATCATGTTACTGACATTGTTCATCAAGCAAAAACTTTGTTCTATTCTTCAAAGATATTGGCCTGTAATACGGCCAAGCAACTATTTAATGTCACAAATAGTCTCCTAGGCAAAGTCAGCTACTCCCCCCTTCCCACCATCTTCCAAACTCAAGAGCTCCCTCAGAAATTCTTAGAGTTTTTCAATGGAAAAATTGACACTATCCGTGAAAAGCTAGATTCTACTGCACCTGTACATCCTCTGAATGACAAAGTTTACTGTGGACCTCCTTTGGCTTGTTTTAGTCCTGTTAGTCAAGACTATGTCAAAAAACTTTGTTTGCGATGCAGCCCTAAATCATGTGAACTTGATGCCATTCCCACTAACTTGCTCTTTCAGTGCATTGATGATGTCCTACCCCATCTTACTCATGTTATCAATACCTCTTTATCCTCTGGTCACGTTCCTGAAATCTTCCGGTCCGCAGTGGTACGTCCATTGATCAAGAAACCTTCATTAGATAAAAATGTTTTAAAGAATTATCGGCCTGTATCAAATTTGTCATTTCTATCAAAATTATTGGAGAAGATCGTTTTGGAACAAATTCTAGAACATCTCGAAAAGAATCACCTTTTGAATCCTCATCAATCTGCTTACAGACAAGGCCATAGTTGTGAGACAGCACTCCTCCGTATAGTCAATGACCTCCTCTGCGGGCTTCACGATGGGAACGTTTCCTTATTAGCGATGTTAGACCTCTCTGCAGCATTTGACACGATCGATCATAATATTTTGTTCTCACAGCTTCAAACTTCCTTTGGATTCAAAGACACAGCTCTCGACTGGATTATCTCTTACTTGACTGGACGTACTCAGACAGTGTGTGTACAGGGAAGATACTCAGACAGTTCTCCTCTTAGGTACGGTGTGCCTCAGGGTTCTGTACTTGGGCCAGTCCTTTTTGTGCTGTATGCTAGTCCTGTGTCTGACGTCATCAGTGGTCACGCCATGTCGCATGAGAGCTTTGCTGACGATACTCAGCTTCATCAGTCGGCTCCCATTGCTGAAACTGACTCACTGATTTCTCGGATGCGGGGCTGCATTGCAGACCTGAAGGACTGGATGACAACCAACAAACTACAACTAAACGACGACAAGACGGAACTCATGTTCCTGACAAAACAGCCTAACCATCCTTCTCTGCCTTCAACTGTCACTCTCAACGACTGTGCCGTCTCTGTCTCCACCTCTGTCCGCAGTCTAGGGGTCATACTTGACCAATCCCTCTCCTTTGAGAAACAGGTTTCAAATATTTGCAAGATTGCCTATTTAGAACTAAGAAGAATCAGCTCTGTACGTCACCTTCTCTCTACAGATGCTACAGAAACTCTCATTTGTGCATTTGTCTTATCTAGAATAGATTACTGCAACTCACTTTTGGCCGGCCTTCCAAAATACCTGATAGAAAGATTACAGCAAATCCAAAATCATGCAGCCCGAGTCGTCTGTAGAGCAAGAAAACATGCTCACATTTCGCCTCTCCTCCACTCTCTTCACTGGCTATCTGTCTCAAACCGTATCTCGTACAAAATCTCAACTCTCACTTTCTCTGCTCTCTTTGAAAATGGACCTTCTTATCTCTCAGATCTCCTTAAAATCTACACCCCCTCTCGACAACTACGCTCCTGTGCTGACGACCGCCTTCTGCGAATGACTCGCTTCAGGACTACTACTGGTGAAAGATCTTTCTCTTTTCAAGCTCCAGCAACGTGGAACAGACTGCCAGACTGTCTCAGACATTTAGATTCTATCTCTTCTTTCAAGTCTAAACTTAAAACCCATCTATTTTCTCATAATTAGTCAATGCTGTGGGGAGAGGGGGGGGAGTACAACCTAACTCATAGCCGTCTGGGCCTTGTCAAATGTAGCGTATGTGTATGTTCTCTATTATATGTATTTGTTGTATGATTGAACGTTATAGGATTAAGTTTTTGTAGTGATATTTGAAGAATAAGTGAATGTCACATTGGTAGGATTAGGATTTGTTAGTTATTGTAGTAATAGTATTTGTAGTTGGGTGTAAGGTGTATTATTGTATATGAGAAGGGTGAATGTAGTATGACTTTGTAAAGCGCTTAGAGAAATTCGTTTGATTAAGCGCTATATAAGAAATCATTATTATTAAATGCTACATTTATGAAGTTACCGTCTTTATCTCGTTGGACATTTGTTATTTTAAATTCAAAATTATTTGAAAACAATATAGCTACACCTCTGGAATTTGACCGATATGAGGCAAATAAGCATTTATAGCCCCATTCTTCAGTTACGTATTTCTCAAGTTTATTGGTAAAGTGGGTGTCCTGTAGACAGTAAAGTGAATAAACTCAAACTCAAACTTTTTGGAAAGAAGTTGAAAAGTTATTTAATGAAAAATGCCGAAACACACGTAACATCAAAATCACACAAGATATCGTTATTTTTGGAATTGATCAACATGTGAAAACAGAGACAGTTTTTGATTTCATTATTATGCTAGCTAAATTTCATATATATAAGTGCAAAACCGAAACTCGTAGACCAAATGCTTCAATTTTTCAGAGCCAATTGAGCAATAGATATAAAATCGAATTGTTTAATGCTAAAGTCAACAACAATCTAAACCATTTTCATGCTGCATGGAACAACTATAGGCCAATGATTCTTTAAGAAAACACTTCTTTAAGATCTTGATCTAAATACACATTTCCATATGCCCAGTCTCCTTTCTTTCACAACCTCCCTCTAAAATGGAGAGAGTGAGGAAGGAGAGGAGAAGCAATAAGTTGTTAAATCTCGCAAAAGATGAGGTCACTCTTTTTTTTCCCTTTCCCACTGTTTTTTTTTTCTGTCGTCTAAACTTATGTACGTGTCTATGTATATCTTGTTTGTTTTTATTTGTTCCTTCTTTGAAAAAACTGTTTTGGACATATGCCATTAACTGTTTATAGAACTTACAGAAATTATGCCAATGTACATACGACTTGGCGCAATGTCCCCTTTATGCGCGTTTGTAATCTCTATATTGTTTGATTAAAAACGTGAAAACCGAAAAAAAAATTCTTTCTGATAGTTCATTATTTTGTTAACTAATCATCTGGCTGATTTATTTGTTCCGATTCTAGATAGTTCATTATTCAGTGAATTAATCATCTAGCTGATTCATTTGTTCTGAGTGTAAATAGTTCATTATTCAGAAAATTGTCTGCAAATGCTTTACAACAGATATATATATATATATAGAGAGAGAGAGAGAATGGTACTGAGGATCAGCGCAATCTTAAAAACAGTGCTCAACCACAGTGGGAGCGACATTTGTTATATTAAAAGCAAGTTAAAATCAAGCTTCTAAAAACATCTACAAATTTGTTTCACGCTGTGCGGTCGTCAGGATGTGATGAGCTTGTGTTGCCAGTGCCACGTATATATATAGCTAGCTGGTTTGCTGTTGTTTTTTTCCCGTGCTACATGTGTTTCTCAGGTGTTGGTTTTTTTCGCTGATAGGAACTTCCATCTGTGTCTGCAATTGTTAACCATTTCTGTTCTAACATTTAGAGTTGCCAACTGTGGTTTACATAGTATAATGTATTTCTCTGTTAGGCATAGATTGCATTTTTTTTAAATGTTGTTGTATGATGCTGCTCTTTTTAAAATTTTCCAAGATATGTTGTAGTCTATGTTTTTTTCTTTAAGTTTCCAAATGTATTTACTCAATTCTGTTTGGTTTTTGTATCTTTCTTTGTTGAATGATTGTTTATGGTTTGCATATCTAGTTTTGAATTGGTTTTCCGTGATACCTACATATGTTTCTTTTGCGTTCTCTGATGTTACAGTGGCTTGGTACACAATCCAATTTGTCATGTAACGAAACAGTATTCAACAACGCTACAGCTGAATACCAAGAGGCGTTACATACAAGTGGCTACAATTACAAACTAAGATACGATCCAGACAATGATACAAAAAGATGCAGAAAGAACAGGAAAAGGAATATCATATGGTACAATCCCCCATATGATGCAAGAGTTAAAACAAATGTAGGGAAAGAATTCTTTAAAATCTTGACATCATCTTTCCCAAAAGACCATAAATTATTCAAGATATTCAACAAAAACAACATCAAATTATCATATTCATGTATGCCGAACCTTAAAAATGCCATCGATTCAGCAAACAAAATGAAAAGCAGCACAGAAAAAAAGGAGGGTAACGAAAGGAAATCTTGTAACTGTACCAAAAAAGAACAGTGCCCCCTAAGCAACAAATGCCTTTATAACAACATTGTGTACCAAGCCACTGTAACATCAGAGAACGCAAAAGAAACATATGTAGGTATCACGGAAAACCAATTCAAAACTAGATATGCAAACCATAAACAATCATTCAACAAAGAAAGATACAAAAACCAAACAGAATTGAGTAAATACATTTGGAAACTTAAAGAAAAAAACATAGACTACAACATATCTTGGAAAATTTTAAAAAGAGCAGCATCATACAACAACATTTAAAAAAAATGCAATCTATGCCTAACAGAGAAATACATTATACTATGTAAACCACAGTTGGCAACTCTAAATGTTAGAACAGAAATGGTTAACAATTGCAGACACAGATGGAAGTTCCTATCAGCGAAAAAAACCAACACCTGAGAAACACATGTAGCACGGGAAAAAAACAACAGCAAACCAGCTAGCTATATATATACGTGGCACTGGCAACACAAGCTCATCACATCCTGACGACCGCACAGCGTGAAACAAATTTGTAGATGTTTTTAGAAGCTTGATTTTAACTTGCTTTTAATATAACAAATATATATATATATATAGATATATATATATATATCTGAACAATTAAATAGTGGGAGAAAACAAGTGCAGGCTAACAATTCTTCAGTCATTATAGTAATGACTAGGCAAAGATTTGAATTTTTTTTTAATGAAGAAAATGGGGGGAATATATCATTAATATGAGAAACCCTTCGCTAGCTGCCTGAGAGAACCATCGGACTCCCCTTCGAAGGCAGATCTATTTGTATTGCCTGCTCCTAGGCCTTTCGTCCGCTGGATCGGACTCATCAGGGAGATACGGCTGATTGTGTCTGTGCACTTGGTGTCAAATAGAGACACACCACAGTCCATAATTCTGTGGTGTTCTCACTACCAAGGGTTAAAAAAAGAATCCAACAGCACCCCCAAAGCAGCCAGCGAAGGGTAGTAAATGGAACAAAACGAAAGTATGGAAAGGAAAAAAAGTTGCTGAAAAAGTAAAAGCATTATGCAAACAGTATAAAATGCAGGTGACAATCTTTGAGCCTATGCTTGAGGATCCATTCAAGGATACAAGGGAGATCAAAAGATATGGAACAGTCTGAGTGGTCAGCTCTGCTGTTCAATAACCCAAGCATTGTGAGTGGCTAAGAATTGTACAGAACAACCTTTACTTGGGTCTCCTAAGAGATGCAATCTCCCACTGATTGACCAAACAATATAATGCTGAACAATTAAATAGTGGGAGAAAACAAATGCAGGCTAACAATTCTTCAGTCATTATAGTAATGACTAGGCAAAGATTTGAATTTTTTTTTTTTTAATGAAGAAAATGGGGGGAATATATCATTAATATGAGAAACCCTTCACTAGCTGCCTGAGGGAACCATCGGACTCCCCTTCGAAGGCAGATCTATTTGTATTGCCTGCTCCTAGGCCTTTCGTCCGCTGGATCGGCTCATCAGGGAGACATATATATATATATATATATATATATATATATATATATATATATATATATATATATATATATAAAGAAAACTAAAAAAAAAAAAAAAGGTATCAGCCCTGGTATGTATCGCCAGACAGCCGTTCAGGAACATGCAAGCAATGTCGTGACTTTCACTGTGGTCAATGTTTTTTTTGTTTTGTTTTCCTCCGTCGCCTCCTTCTCTTCAGGGTTGCTGGGTGTCTCAATGGCTTCAAATATGGGAGGGGGAAGGATGGGTACAGGGAACGGTGAAGGACATGGAGCAGATAGAAGTCTGGCCCTCCAGAATCGTTAGGACGGTAGTGGGGGCGAAGTGGGCTCGCTGGCTTTTCTGCCTCCAACTCGATTGGTTGGTGAAACCAAAGAGAGTGTCGAAAGCTCTCGTTTACTTGGAGAGTGGGCGGTTAAGCGTTTGGGATTCTGTTTTAGAAGCCGTTTGGTAGCTAGTATCCCTCCGTCCCTCCCTTCTCCCTCTTTCTCTCTTTTAGCCTTTCACACACACGCACACACACACACACACACACACACACACACACACACACACACACACACACACACACACACACACAGTGTCCCTCCTTCCCTCCCCTCCTCCCTCTTTCTCTCATTTAAACTTTCACACACACTCACACACACACACACACACACACACACACACACACACACACACACACACACACACACACAGTGTCCCACCTTCCCTCCCCTCCTCCCTCTTTCTCTCATTTAACCTTTCACACACACTCACACACACACACACACACACACACACAGACACACACACACAGACACACAGACACACACACACACTCACACACACACGCACGCACGCACACACACACACACACACACACACACACACACACACACACACACACACACACACACAGAGGCACGCACGCACGTTTCACGACGGACATTACAGTAAGCTTGAATAACTGACCAACATCTAAACTAAATACATCTCACTGGCAGAATTTTCAATTTAACATATCTGACTGACCCAAAGTTCCAAATCAACACACCTGGCTGACAGATAATTCAATCAAATGCATCTCACTAGCCGACCCTCTTACTGAACACAATTCATTGTCCAACATTTCAGCTGAACACAACTTTTGTAACTGAGTGACAGTTCGGTCGGTCGTGCCAGACAGAGCGACATGTATGTTCATAGCAACTGATTGAGCGATATTTCTATATGTTTACTGCGATCACCTGAACTGCATCTCCTTTCAACACAACTGAGTGTTTCTCTCTGTTGCTATCAACTGGCTGAGCGATATTTGCATTTATCACAAGTTACTGAGAAGTATTTTTGTTGATAACAATTTATTGAATGACATTTCTCTTGAGTACAACTGACAGAGCGACATTTCTGTCCATCACAACTGAGAGCGGACGTTTCGATAAAGCCCCACTCTCTGAACGATTTTGCATCAAACCCATCTCTCTGAATGATTATTTATCAAACCTTTCTCTCTGACGTTTTGTATCAAACCTATCTCTCTGAACGAGTATTTACCAAACCTTTCTCTCTGAACGATTTTGTATCAAAAGTATCTCTCTGAACGATTATTAAACAAACCTATCTCTCTGAACGATTATTTATCAAACCTGTCTCTCTGAACGATGTTGTATCAAACCTTTCTCTCTGAACGATTATTTATCAAACCTATCTCTCTGAACGATTATTTATCAAACCTAAATCTCTGAACGATTATTTATCAAACACATCTCTCTGAAAAAAAATTATGAAACCTAAATCTCTGAACGATTATTTATCAAACCCATCTCTCTGAACGATTATTTATCAAACCCATCTCTCTGAAAGATGTTGCTATCAAACCTTTCTCTCTGAATGAATTTGCTATCAAACCTATCTCTGTAGACGATTGTGCAATCAAACCTTTCTCTGTGAATGATATTGCTTTCAAACCTTTCTCTCTCAACGATTTTTCTATTTAACCTTTCTCTGTAAACGAGTTGTTCTATTAAACCTATCTCTCTATAAGATTCTGCCATTAAATCCAGCCAAAGGAAAAGCCAAAAGAGACATGATGATTCAGGAGATGAGAAAAGAAGAAGACCAAAAAAGACTCCAAAAAGCAGTCCAGCAGAGCCAGCAAGGGCAATGGACAACGTGGGAGAATGCACTCCAAAGAAGTCTCACTTGGAATGACATTTGGCACATGGCCCCTCTCAGGATCAGCTTCATTCTCAGATCTGCATATACCCTTTTCTCTCATATGCACTTGTCAAGACGGGAAAACAGCACATCCGCATGCCCCCCCTGCCACTGAAAAACAAACAAGGGGCGCCTCCCTCCCTCTACTCCCATGTTAAATTACCCGCTCCAACACACAACACACATAGCACAACCCAAGCTCAACAGACATCACAAGTGTACTTTCTGCCCTATTAACCCACAACACCACAACACAAAACAACACACACAAAAAACAAAGCACCACAACATTCACACGCAGCACGCAGCAAACACCAACACACAACAGCACACCCACCCACAAACACAGAGGCAGCAGCACTTTCGGACGGACATACATGACTTGGAGTGACAACTGCAACTTCATCCAAATGGAAGAATTCAAACATCGACGACCAATTCCACAAACACTGGCTGAAGATAATCCAGACATAGCCGATCTCCACATCTTAGTCAACATTCAGCTGATACATGTAACGAGTGACACGGTGCGTGCCAATGAGAAACAAGCAATGAGAGCGCATTCATAATGCTACCTAAGATCTCTTAAAATGAGTGTTCTCTCGGCAAACTGCTGAGCGAAATGCATTATCACAGTACAAAGTTTTTTTTGATAACAAAAATTGAAGCTTTTTTGGGAAAAAGAAACGTTCTGCACTACATAGGCCTCGATGAAAGCCACTCTCGTTGCACGGATTGGCACAAACCAAGCCCTGAAGAATTATCAGAACTCAGAGAGTGTTCAAGCTATCTGAGGTCAATGGAGAGACAAAAGGTACTTCATAACGATTATTACACCTATCTCTAAATATCTTTCCCTGTGCTCAACGTGTGTATCAAACCGTCCGAGTCATTAAGTCGAAAATGAGCATATACAAAGTAATGTTGAACGAATTACCCAACCATCTCGTCCTAGAGGAAAAAAATGGACAAGACAGTAGGTACATCCGAAGTTCATGAACCGATGGTGTGCTCCAAACCCCCTAAGATTGTTCAACATTGTAAGGTGCCAAACCTTTCTTGTGAATGATATGCTTCACTCTTCTAGACTATCTCTCTGACTGTCCACCTCTCCTATAGATTCTGCCATTTCCAGCTCTATCAACAGTATGTTTTTCTTATTAAATCTGTCTAGCTGGCTGATATTGTTCCGAATTCTCTCTCTCACCCCACATTTGTTTAATCCATATTTCTGAAATAAACATTCATTATACCATCTGCTTTACCTACACTTCAGAAAAAGCCCATGTTGCCGGCTGACATTTTCAATAAATTACCTCTTTGACCTGAATTTCTAATGAACCCATTTCATTGATTGACATTTCCTATAACTCATCTCTCTGACCTACATTTCTAACAAATCCACCTCTCTGATTCAACATTTCTAATAATTCAATATCGACAAGCTACGTTTATACAAATTTTATGGAGATACGTGATTGTTCGTTGTTCGTGTTCATTGTCTTGAGTGTTATTTGTCTTGCCTGAAGAAGACCAAATGGGTCGAAACGCGTCGTGTTTGTAGTGAAATGTGTTTGTTTCTGTCCTTCGACGGCACAGTAATTGTTCTTT
>CM065725.1:69209223-69241723 GCA_033310375.1 Conus canariensis
CTTTTTCTTGAATTCAAGGAATAAACTACATTGATGTTTCTGTCACAATGCTCTCAGTTCCTGCTGGCCCCTCCAACACAAACCATCTTCCGACGCCACTGCCACTGTTTCTACGGACACAATAAATCACTTCCAGTGACCCTGAAGGGTGACTGACCTCTGGAAGGTCTTACACCATCTGTACGTGGTACCACAGTTCTTTTTGTACATACGAATCTTCCAAGATGAATAATATGCAGCTTAAATTTGGGTGAATGAATGGATGAATGAATGAATGTGTGTGTGTGTGTGTGTGTGTGTGTGTGTGTGTGTGTGTGTGTGTGTGTGTGTGTGCGTGCGTGCGTGCGTGCGCGTGCGTGCGTGCGTGTGTGTGTGTTTGTGGTGTGTGTGTGTGTGTGTGTGTGTGTGTGAGTGAGTGTGTGTGTGTTGGTGTGTGTTGTGTGTGTGTGTGTGTGTGTTGTGTGTGTGTGTGTGTGTGTGTGTGTGTGTGTGTGTGTGTGTGTGTTCCAATTCCCAGCTCTGTTGTCAACATTCCACCCACATCATCTATGTTATCATGTTCGTGTCTACGCAGTTTACATATCTCAGCTATGAAATAGTTCTTATTAAGGGGTGGTGAATAGAGTAGGGTCCCTTGAACATGCTGAAGCTTTTAACCAAATGACCAAGGAGTGGACCAGATGAAAGCCTGAGAATCCCCCCCCTCCTCTCTCTCTCTCTCTCTCTCTCTCTCTCTCTCTCTCTCTCTCTCTCTCTCTCTCTCTCTCTCATGTTACACGAAAGGGAAGATGGAAGAAGAATGGATAAGAAAGTGTCGCACACACATCATAATATTGACATTCCTGCCTCTTTCACAGGAGACCAGACATCTTTCTATGAGCGTTGCTCTTTCACAGCACTCTCCCAAACAGGATTTTTACGTCCGCTTCAACATGGTCTCCTTTCTCGCAGAACCAACACCTCCATCCTCTCTCCCTTTTGCCTTTCCTTGTTTCAACATGCTCCATTCCTAATGGAAGCTAATACGAAGTATGATCTGCAGCAGCTCGGAATATGAACAGGGTTTTGTCTACTCCATCAAAGAAGTTCTGTTTCCATGTGTGTTCATGTGTTTGTTTATTTGTTGGTTGGTTTGGTTGATTGGCTACAAGTCCACCAGCAAGATTACGCATTAAACATTTTGAATCGATTTTCAACTGTCAGTGTAATGTTGGGATGAAGACCATGAAATAAATCAAATTATTGTAGTGCTGAATGGTGGTGAGATCTGAATCGATTTAATTCATGTGGTTCATAGCTCAGCTGACTTACGAGGGGCTGTGTGTCAGGCGTCCTGATCTGAACGGCTCATTCAAGTTCTTTTCGGCAAGACTCTCACACGTGTTACTCTGAACATGCATACTGCAAAGTTAATGGCATGATTGAAAACTGCTTATGAAGTAACCTTTTTTTTAATATTGAAACTTTCTGCTGACAAGAATATTGATATTTCGTGTTTTCATTTCCTATTAATTGTGGTACCTAGGGAGTAGCTAGAGAGTAACCCAGTTAGGATGTAGGAACTCCCATGAAGGAACATGAATTAGTTGTCATTCATTAGCTGACTCACAGGGCAAATCCAGGATCCGTTCATCTGGAACGGATGTCTGCGCTCTTATGATGCTCTCGTGAGTGAAGAATGTGATTCTGAATTTGTTCAGGAAAATCACGTGTACTTAAGAGGGGAAAAACACAAGTGTTTTGTGTCATTACGCTCAGATAACTTGGACACCGGGCCGATGGTAACGCCGCGATGGGAGTTTTGAGTGAATGATTAAAATGAAATGGCCTCCTCCTTATCCCACCTCCCCTTCCTCCACTTCTTCAGCCCCGATCTCACGCCCCCCCCCCCCCCCTATCCCTCCACATACACTTACACCCCACCTCCTTTCTTATCATGAAAACACCTGCTGCCTTTCCAGCTTTCTCACACCACCTCTTTCCGCAGCCTGTTTTCGTCAGTGACAAGGAAATGCTTTGTTTGTTTGTTTTTCACATTAAGGATGGCCACAGAATTCAATTTGCATTGTCTGTGCTTCTGTCGATTAAAAAGATACCCATGAAAGGGAGGGAAGAATTTTGTGCCCGTTTCCTTTATTTGTTAATCAAATTATTTCCTTTATTTGTCATCCAAGTTATCTTAATATTGAACCCAACGTATCTGAACTCTTTTGCTAGATATTGCTGCGTCTGTCACGTCTTGTCAAACTGAATGAATGTTGCTTGATTGAATTATAAAAAAAGTATTAACCTTACATTGCTTGTCAGTTTGTCCACCGATGTTCGGTTGTTTCAATACTGGTTTCATTGAGTTTATTTCTTTTCTTATCTTCATTCATCTCATTTTTCAAAAACACGGAAAGAATTACAACGACCATGTCAATGGGATAATCCTTCATGTTTGGCATATCAATTTGTTGTTGCAGAATATGGCGTATATCTGCGTGTGTGTCTGGTCGATGATTTGTAAGCGACAGTGGTTCACATATTCATGTCCATTGTTGAACAAATGGTCCCCCTGTGCTAATGTAGTGTCGAGTGTGGGGTCTGTCGAGTATGGGATCTCATCTTGTGACATGAATGCGAAGTAGGAAGACAACAGTGATCACCAACAATTACATCTCATTGCAGCGACAGCACTAGTTTGGGCGAAGGCAGTGATGCCTTCTAATGATGAGCGTGATGCTGGCGGTAGTGATGCTGGTGATGATGGCAGCGGTGGATGTGTAAAATGTTAAAAGAACGACGATCTCCTCAGCCAACGACCGCGACGACTAAGACAACGACAACAATGACGATGAGAATGGTGAACATGATAGTCATACTGATCCTATGATGATGACGATGATGACGACGACCACGACGACAATGACAATGATGATGATGGTGGTGTTGGTGGTATCAATACCTCTTTGTCCTCTGGTCACGTTCCTGAAATCTTCCGGTCCGCAGTGGTACGTCCATTGATCAAGAAACCTTCATTAGATAAAAATGTTTTAAAGAATTATCGGCCTGTATCAAATTTGTCATTTCTATCAAAATTATTGGAGAAGATCGTTTTGGAACAAATTCTAGAACATCTCGAAAAGAATCACCTTTTGAATCCTCATCAATCTGCTTACAGACAAGGCCATAGTTGTGAGACAGCACTCCTCCGTATAGTCAATGACCTCCTCTGCGGGCTTGACGATGGGAATGTTTCCTTATTAGCGATGTTAGACCTCTCTGCAGCATTTGACACGATCGATCATAATATTTTGTTCTCACGGCTTCAAACTTCCTTTGGATTCAAAGACACAGCTCTCGACTGGATTATCTCTTACTTGACTGGACGTACTCAGACAGTGTGTGTACAGGGAAGATACTCAGACAGTTCTCCTTTAGGTACGGTGTGCCTCAGGGTTCTGTACTTGGGCCAGTCCTTTTTGTGCTGTATGCTAGTCCTGTGTCTGACGTCATCAGTGGTCACGCCATGTCGCATGAGAGCTTTGCTGACGATACTCAGCTTCATCAGTCGGCTCCCATTGCTGAAACTGACTCACTGATTTCTCGGACGCGGGGCTGCATTGCAGACCTGAAGGACTGGATGACAACCAACAAACTACAACTAAACGACGACAAGACGGAACTCATGTCCGTGACAAAACAGCCTAACCATCCTTCTCTGCCTTCAACTGTCACTATCAATGACTGTGCTGTCTCTGTCTCCACCTCTGTCCGCAGTCTAGGGGTCATACTTGACCAATCCCTCTCCTTTGAGAAACAGGTTTCAAATATTTGCAAGATTGCCTATTTAGAACTAAGAAGAATCAGCTCTGTACGTCACCTTCTCTCTACAGATGCTACAAAAACTCTCATTTGTGCATTTGTCTTATCTAGAATAGATTACTGCAACTCACTTTTGGCCGGCCTTCCAAAATACCTGATAGAAAGATTACAGCGAATCCAAAATCATGCAGCCCGAGTCGTCTGTAGAGCAAGAAAACATGCTCACGTTTCGCCTCTCCTCCACTCTCTTCACTGGCTATCTGTCTCAAACCGTATCTCGTACAAAATCTCAACTCTCACTTTCTCTGCTCTCTTTGAAAATGGACCTTCTTATCTCTCAGATCTCCTTAAAATCTACACCCCCTCTCGACAACTACGCTCCTGTGCTGACGACCGCCTTCTGCGAATGACTCGCTTCAGGACTACTACTGGTGAAAGATCTTTCTCTTTTCAAGCTCCAGCGACGTGGAACAGACTGCCAGACTGTCTCAGACATTCAGATTCTATCTCTTCTTTCAAGTCTAAACTTAAAACCCATCTATTTTCTCATAATTAGTCAATGCTGTGGGGAGGGGGGGGGGTACAACCTAACTCATAGCCGTCTGGGCCTTTTCAAATGTAGCATATGTATATGTTCTCTATTATATGTATTTGTTGTATGATCGAACGTTATAGGATTATGTTTTTGTAGTGATATTTGAAGAATAAGTGAATGTCACATTGGTAGGATTAGGATTTGTTAGTTATTGTGGTAATAGTATTTGTAGTTGGGTGTAAGGTGTATTATTGTATATGAGAAGGGTGAATGTAGTATGACTTTGTAAAGCGCTTAGAGAAATTCGTTTGATTAAGCGCTATATAAGAAATCATTATTATTATTATTATAATGATAGTAATGATGATGATGACGATGACGATGATGATGATGATGATGATGATGATGATGATGTCATTGTTTGACATTACATTGGGCCATCTTGATCTGAGGATAAATATTATTTAGACATCCTTATCTTCCCTGCTCCAGCTTGTACACCTGTATCACACAATACGTGTGTGTGTGTGTGTGTGTGTGTGTGTGTGTGTGTGTGTGTGTGTGTGTGTGTGTGTGTGTGTGCAGCCACCAGATATATTCATTTCTCCATAGTTGCCATAAACTTGAAATTGAGTTTAGACGACGAAAATCAAGTGTGGAAAAAAAATATATATATATTGGTGCTTTTTTTTTTTTTTTTATACATGGTTTCCATTTTATCCTGGAAGGCCTGAAACACTGAGATTTTTTCATGAAACATATACCCAAGAGATATATAAACCCAGGTCGATGTTTAAGATATGCACTTTTTTGTCTAGCTGATAAAAATCATCAACACTAAAAGCCAAATTCATAAGTTTCGGTAAAATTACATAACACCTTCTGGGTTACTGTACGCTTGTTTACTTTCTTTTCAATCGTCATAAATCACCTTTTTTGCAGATAGTGTAAATCTGTTGCCCTTTTACAATTGTTTGTTTGTTTGCTTCTTTGTTTGCTTGTTTGCTTGGGTGTTTGTTTCTTTGTTTGTTTCTTCACTTGGTGGTTCGTGAATTACGTGATGTTGGTTAAATATAATTGAACATTGATCCTGAACGCCATAAACACGGTCATTTAATTTGATAAACCTGAAACTTCTGTCTGTCTGTCTGTCGAGCAGGCTTTGGATTTTTACATAAACATTACATGCTTTTACATGTACCTGTATAGATAGATAGATAGATAGATAGATAGATAGATAGATAGATATAGATAGATAGATAGATAGATAGATAGACAGATTGAAAAATAGACAAACCCGTAAATAGACAGCAGACAGACAGACCAACCAACTAACCAACCAGCTAGCTAGATAAATAGATGGATAAAGAGGCAGATAGAGAAAGATAAAGATACAGATTCATAGACGGGCAGATAGTTAGACAGACAGGCAGACTGACAGACTGGCAGACAGACAGACACACAGATAGGTGATAGATAGATAGATAGATAGATTAGATAGATAGATAGATAGATAGATAGATAGATAGATATAGACAGATAGGAGGGTGGAAGGGTGGAGGTGGAGGGTGGGTTGATGAATGAATGGATGGATGGATGGATGGATGGATGGATAGACAGATAGATATATAAACAAAAGACGGCAACACTTCAGCCACCTCTTCAAAATGCACAATGGAGTCAATCGTGAATACACAGTTTGGGTAAAGTGTTTTATTATTAAAATATTGAGTGTTGAAATTCAATCAGTTAAACATTATTTTAACGTAACGCATGCAAACAACAAAAACATAAAAAACATAATGCACAACGTGGCAACATGTGTGTATTCAGGATGGAAAGAATACGTCGTATGACAAAAGTGAAAGGTGGCAAACACCCAGTAACTAGGTGTGTGTGTGTGTGTGTGTGTGTGTGTGTGTGTGTGTGTGTGTGTGTGTGTGTGCGTGCGTGCGTGCGTGCGTGCGTGCGTGCGTGAGTGCGTGCGTGCGTGCGTGCGTGCGTGCGTGCGTGCGTGTGTGTGTGTGTGTGTGTGTGTGTGTGTGTGTGTGTGTGTGTGTGTGTGTGTGTGTGTGTTGGATAGTTGATGGGGTGGGGCGTGGGAGGCAGAAATGGGTATGAGTGGCGTCGCAACGGCATCAACTGGAAGGGTCAACGAGACACCCACAACTTATTCTATGATGTAAGGAAGTAAACTGGCAAGAAACACGTAACAGAGATGAGCACAAAGAAAGAAAGAAAGAAACAAACAAACAAAAAACCGCACAAAAAAGCGAAGTGGAATCAGCTTGAAGATAGAAACTGAATAACAATCAGGAATTTACTTTTTAAAGATACATGTGTAGATGTAAGCAAGAAATTGACTCGAAAAGAAAAATAAAAGAAGAAAACAAAACAGAAAACTGGTATGGATATAAATTTGAAAATGTCAACAAGATAGTGACTACAAAGAAAGGATTGGGGGTGTAATAAGAGACACAGGATTGAGTCAACGAGACATTAACTTAACAAAGCAAACCTTAAGTTGGCAACAAGATAGTAACAAGTTGGGGGGACGGGAAGAAAAAAAAAGGGTGGGGGTGGGGTGGGGGGATAATGACGTAAACAAGAAGTTGGCAAAGAATGTTTAAACTACAACGGGAAGAAACTGTAACGACACCAGGTGCAGTGTTTCCAATGCACAATAATCCGTGTGAGAAGAAAAGAGATAAACAACAACAAAAAAAGAACGAACGACAAAACCGAAAAAAGAAATTACGACTATGAAAAACAAAAACACGTAAATTGAAAACATCGAAATAGAATCAACTGGAAAATGACAACAAGGCATAAGCTGAAAAGTTCAAACATAACAAGATAAATCTAACGTGGCAACGAGAGAGTAATCAGACCAAAAATCCAACTGTCATGCAATAATCCAAACTTCGCAACAATAGTCAAATTGAAAAGCTGTAATCAGATAAACTGGAATGTGACCACACGAATACAAACAGGACAAAATGCTGTAACAATACAGGGCAAAATGCTGTAACAATACAGGACAAAATGCTGTAACAGATCCCAACTGAAACGTGGCAACAACAGGCTCTTTGACTGACTGACAATGGAATTTGGCGACAAGACTACAGACAGGACCTGCCAACTCGTATATGGATAAACGGGATAATGGTCACAAAACACCAGTTAAACAGGATAGTACCGGGGGGAGGTGGGGGGGGGGAGGGAGTAGGTGAACAGTGGACACAATTTCCCCCTAATGAGACACGTGTTCTAAGTCTGGGAATTTAAGCTTTATAAACATCACTTTTGTTCCTCCTCGATCCCACCCAGCTGGACCTCTGTTCGGCTGCCTCTGCCATTGCCTTCAGGGTTCTGGCCCTCTTCTTACCTGAAATCCCCAGCTGTTTCATGGGTCATAGGCTGATGAGCCTACAAATCCCCTTGCTCCAGAAGATAAGGCAAGAAAAAAAGAAAGAAAAACAAACAAACAAACAAAAAAAAGTTTGAAATAAATTGAAAGGTGGCAACAAAGCAGTCAGTGGGATAAGAGTAGTGAGATGAACTGGGAATGGTGGTTAACAGACTGTAACCACAATGTAAAGTGTAAAATGATAAATCTAAAATCGATAGATCGAAAATATCATAATAACATAAACTAAAAGCTGGCAATACGCCAGTACGTAGGACAATAAAGAGAACAGAATAAACTGGGAAGTGACAAAAGACAGTAAGTTGAACGAAACTATGGAAGTTATGAAAGGTATTGTAGTGAAATGCCAACAATGAAAAATTAATGTACACAAATGACAACACATATCATCAACAATGAAAAATTAATGTACACAAATGACAACACATATCATCAACAATGAAAAATTAATGTACACAAATGACAACACATATCCTGCAAACTGCTTTCATTCATAGGCGTACGTGTGCATGGGGGACAATATAAGTCCTGATAATTGCTTTGGCCGATCGTAAATCATAATTGAAATGTGAATGTTTAATCGTACATCTCACTATGAATTGATTCTTTAACAAACCATAGTTGGTGGAACTGTTCTGAAGCATATGCTGTAATGTGTTTGTTGTTGTTGTTGTTGTTGTTGTTGTTGTTGTTGTTGTTGTTGTTGGTTTTGTAAAATACATCCAAAACAATAGGCTCTAAAACCACTCTTTTTTTCATATTTCGCATCTGAAAGAGTAACAAACGTTCTTGAAGGGAATATGTTTGACAACGGGAAAGAATATTCTTTGCTGCTTTTTTTTTCCTGTGGAACAAGAAATAGACTTCTTATTTTGGCTTGATCTTTTGTAAAGGTTGGAGCCACACACTGGGACCGTGGCATGTTCAATGCAGCAAAGGGAACCATGACAGAATGAAAGAGAGGCCGACCATCACCAGTGCAGGGGAAGTGGGTCTTGCCATTCTACTTGGAGTGATTTCCGTGACTTTACCTGCACACACTAGATTCATTGGCTCCGCTAAAGCACTCCACCAGGTTACCATTGAGGGAGGGAGACAGAGGGGAACACACACACACACACACACACACACACACACACACACACACACATACACATACGCACACGCGCGCACACACACACACTCACACACACACACACACACACACACACACACACACACACACACACACACACCCAACAACAAGAACAAGTACAACAAGAACAACAATAACAACAACGTTTTCTTTTGTTTTTTGTTAATCTGATGTCAACATATTTTGACAAGGTCCTATGTGCAGTGTGCAATTACTCGTCCACACAGATAGATAGATAGATAGATAGATAGATAGATAGATAGATAGATAGATAGATAGATAGGTTCTTGTACGACTATACTTGCAAATGAAAGTAATAAGTGGCTATTCAATTGTACCAACGAACGGAACGGGGGTAAAACGACATTTCTATACACTCTGACACGTTTTCATAGAATATGATAGACTACAATGCAGAGTCATACACTGTGATAGACTATGATATATACTAAAACACTATAAACATAGAGCATATTGTAATACAGTTGTATTGACAGTTGCTAGTGCCATTCGTTGGGTGGACGTGTGGGTTGGTAGACCAGAAAGTCAAGCATGAGCATTCAGTCATTGTAGTTTCAGTCTCGTCCTCATGGTTGAAGAAGAATTATGAATTCTTCTTCTTCTTTGTTCACTCAGACAGGAACCCCAGAGGCACTAACGAAGGCTGCTGTACGGCGAAAGGCCTCAAGAGATCCATAGAACTTCTCTCTCGTCAATGTGTCAGCAGGCCAGCTCTCTGGTCTTAGCTTTTGATATGTAGAACAGTCCTGCAGGAAGTGTTCCACAGTCATTGGGGCTGTACCGCATGGACACACTGAAGACCCGTGTCAGGGTTCACTGACATTGTTACCTGAGCCTGTACATGTTACAGATAGATCTACTGGAGGCGACTCTTGTTTGAACTTCTGCGTGTGCGGACTGATCATGTTCCATGTCAGTGTATCTTGTGTAGTTCGCATCAGAGTCAATATTCCCTCTATGTGTGCTAGTGTGAGCCGGCGAACATTTCCGCTCACGTCGCATGCGTGTGTGTGGGTCAGTGGATATCTGTGTGACAGCGCAGCTTGAAGGAGGGTAGGGAGATATCTTGAACTCTTTAATGTTTTCCGTGGAAGTGGGGAAATTGGGTCATGCATCATCCTCACTGTGAATTGCCCAATCATAGTTAACCTTACGTTGAATTATCCAATCACAGCCAAGTTTACAGTAAAGCAGGCTGGGGGTTAGGTGAACTGTCGCTCAGTGTTATTTTGCAGCTGTCTCAGAGTGGAAATCTCTGACGTTGTGTATGTCGTTTTCTATGTTGGAAGTCCTAGTGAATCCTTTTAGGAACCTTGTGTTCAGGGTTCGGACTTAAGGATTAGCGGAGCTGCCATGAGTCTGGAGGGGACTGATTCTGTGTTTCTGTGTAATATTCTTCTCGCTGTTGGAGGTACAGTAAAAGGACTGTCGTTACTGTAATTTGTGAAGACTTGGTTGCTGCGTTCTTGTTGAACTGTAACCGGTGTTCCCGAAACCCTGGTGGGATGAAGACTTGGTTGCTGCGTTCTTGTTGAACTGTAACCTGTGTTACTGGGACCTTGGTGGGGTGAAGACTTGATTGCTGTGGTTGTGTGCTGTGGACTTGCCGGTCTGGGGATGGCCTTGGTGGTGCTGGACAACCCATCTCGGAGTTGGGCCGGACACGTGTTGGTTCAAGGTACGTTTGGTATAATTCAGTGTAGACATTTTAATAATCCTATCATCTGAACCTGGTTGTGGTTGGATTGAGCCAGGATATGGGGGAACTCAGAAGGAAATTCTAATCTTTATTGGTTGATTTGGGCAGCTGGAGGCTGGAAGCTGTCTGAGGTGCCGGGCAAGGGGCCGTGTTAGTGCCAGGAAGGGCTATGGGTTTTGTAATTAAACAGTGTAATGGTTGCATTGAGTAGTTATATAGATTGATATGATTCTGGGCATGCAAGATCAATGTAGGGTGTTTTGTGCATGTGTGAGTATATTCATTCGTGTGATGTTTCAGTAATTTCAGCCACTGGAAACTGTTGGTGTCAGTATGATCTGTTAGTCTTATTAGCAGGCCTTAATGCCAGACCAGGAATTATGTATGTATTTGTGTGGTTGCTAGTACTGTTGGCACCAGTCTGGAAGTTAACCAGGGGAGACAGCCCACTGTTTGGAATTGTTGGGTTTAAGTTGTATATGATGATATGTTTGTCAACCTTATGATGATATGTTCGTCAACCTTATGTGCATTGCTCAGTCTGTTGGAGTAAGCCAGCTGGATATTTTAGCTGAAGATCAACTTTAACACAGATTGACAGCCCAGAAGCGTTTTGGGGTAGTGATGTGGTGTGTGTGTGGTTGCCCCATGTTTCGGACATAGGCTGTAAGTTGTAAGTGATGTTTACAGCAGTGGCAGTTATAGTCACCGACAGATTTATTTTGAGCAATAAGTATCTGCATCTTTTATCTCTTGTTTTCCAAGTTACAGATGGTTGGACCTTGTTCCTAACATTGGGAACTGTGTTGGAAGCCATGCATGTTTTTTAAGGTTGTTCTGCTATCTAAGAAAAGTACTTAATAGTGGATATGGAGTCGGACCGGGCTATGGGTTTGAGTCAGACTGAAGTTTGACTTTGATTATTATTATTATTATATTATTATTATTATTATTATATTGGGTATTTATATAGCGCCTATCCTCAGTCACAGACCAAGCTCTAAGCGCTTTACAATAAACACACTACCTCACTCACTCAACGGGCTGCCTACCCAGGTAGAGCCGGCCGAAGAGCAGCCTACTGGCGCTCATCCAGTCGTTTCCCGTACCATTCAAATATCAGTCACTCATTTTCATTTATCTCATTTATTCCTCCAGTTTCTCACAGTGACAATTTTTGTGGCTTGGTAAGAAATACCAGGCGGCTATCTTCAATCTACATCAATTTTGCTAGGGCAGCAGGGAACCCCCTGCTCTTTTCGATTTTCAACTGCCGTGGGTTCTTTAACGTGTGCATGGGGCCAGGAAGGCACACGGGTCCGACTCGCTTATAGTCCCCATCCGATGGACTTGACGTTCAGTTCGATTTGTCATTCAAACTGGGAAAGAAAGGGCGAGAAAGGCAGGGCTCGAACCCACGCACTTCTCACACATTGGATTGGCAGGCGAACGTCTTAACCACTCTGCCACCTTTCTTCCTTGATTCTGATTGTGTACTACTGTGTAGCACTGATGTCTTGTAAAGTAAGCTGTGTATAGTCTGTATGGAAATCTCTTTCCTTTTATACAAATGAATGATAATTTGACTAAGGCTAGTTGCTAATGCTGGTTTTCATTTGGGAGAAGGTTACCATCGGGTGCATCTTGTGATTGGAATAGGTTAGTTAGTTTAAGAGACAGAATATTCACAGTAATGACTTCGACTCCCACGTGTTGTGCTCATGATGAATATGAATTTAGTATGTGTAGGGTCCTATGGGATTCATGATAGATTCTTAGTGGGGGATGCACCTGTATGTGTCCACAGATATCTCCCTGTACTCCTGCCTTAGCTGGTGACGGGATCCCTGTGCGAGGAGTGACACAGCGTGGGCCACTGTTCCTGTTGCTGTGAGGTAACAGCATTGGTCATTATTTCCAGGATCAAGGAAGTGAGCCATCATTCATTGGTCATGGAGCGGACTACCCAGTGTGTGAAAGACACTAGCAGAAATCCTTAGTGACTTTAAATTTATTTAGTTAACATTATTGCACAGTGGGAAAAAAAAAAGAAAAAAAAAACCATTATTGCACAGTTGGTTCAGTTGTTGGTTAATTAGTCATTGCTTGTGTGTGTCACAAGCTGCATGGGTTTTCAAGACAATTTGTCTTTTGTGTGGTGGCAAGAGACATTTATATCAACATTTCTTACATTTTGGATAACTTGGTTGGGCCATTCTGTGTGAGTATTTCATAGCAACCCAGTTATTGGATTATCAATTGGTCACACATGCTTTAAGTGCCTTTTTGTTGGAATGTAAACCGGTTTAGTTAACTTTGTATGTGTTACCGAATTGTAGTTCTGGGCATTCTGTATTAGTGATTGGTCTGTCGTTGTGTCGGAGTTCATTCCCTGGTTGCTGGCTTGTGTATGAGCCTGTAAGTGAATTTGTTGAGTAAGTCTCGGATTCACAGTGTCCTGTTGGGCCAATAGCCAAGGTGCTATTGGTCGCGTGGGTTGTATTGCATGGTAGCAATGCATCACACCAGGCTGGGCACATTGGGATTTGACCCGAACTAAGGTTAGTCGTTAATTAATTTCATGACCTTGTGTTAGTTTTGTTGTGAGGGGGGGGGGGGGGTTACTAGAAATCTGTGTGCGAATTGTGTCAAGGGGTTAAATGTTTGAGTTTGAGAGAGAGTGATCGTGTGGGTAGTGAGTGGAATATTCAATGTTATGGACCCCAGTGTCGTGGTTTGAATGAAATTATATGTGTGTGAACTGGACAACTGTCTCTGGACTGCTTATTTCAGTTGGGGCATCAGGTATTGTAGGTCTGTAAGTCTGTCTGTCCCTCCTTAGCGAGTTCAGGTCTTAGTGAGCCTGACATATGGTGGAGATGCAGGGTACAATTAGGGGGTAAGTAGGATTTAATTAGTTGTAAGGAAGGGTTGGTTAGCAGGGAGGTTGTTAGAGAAACTTCAGGCAAGCATACAGACTCACTCTGAGCGTAAACATTAGGAACTCAGAGTAGTCAGTGGGTGGTTGGAGGGTGCGTGCCTAGTAAGGGTGGAGGCATAGACAATGAGCACTCAGGCGTGTAGGACCTGCTAACTGCCACTGTTAGTGTGTGGAAGTGATGTGCTTTGTCTGTAATGTTTGTTTTGTCATGGGGTAACGGTAGTGTAAATAACTCTAATTATTTCTTTTTCTGCCATTTGTTGTAGAAAACTATAGTTATTTTATTTCCTGCCATTTGCTGTGGAAAACTATCTATAGTTATTTCATTTTCTGCCATTCGTTGTGGTTAATTGGTGTCGACCAGATGTTTGGTGGCTGGCCAGAGGAGGCTAGTTTGGTTGATCAATTGTTTTGGATTTGACATTGTTGTCAGCTGTTGGCAAGAGGGCCAGTCTTATGTTTTTTTGACAATCCAGCGTGGGTGCGGTTTGTTCTCAGTGTTGCGGAATCTTGCGAGTTAGTTTCCTCTGGAAGGGTGGACTTTGGGTATCTTGTGGTCGCGTGATGGGTTATACAAGCGGCCGTGTGTGTGGTATCTTTGGCATGTTGATTGTGTCAGTTTAGTTCAGTACCAGTTACTATAGGCACCGGGGTTGCAGATGCTAAAAACCCTTTAGTGTATATCCAACTTTGTATGTCTGGTTCAAGCATGCAGGGGGTTAGCTAGTTTAAGACCTTTAGAACAAAGGAGGACGACTGCTGGTGGGGATACTATGGAGGCTGCAAAGGAGTTGAAGGCAAGGCTTAAGGCCGAGGGGATGGAATTTGGGTTTGCAGGGCAAGAGCTTATCCTGTACGTCAGCGACGGAGTCCATATGGCTAAACAAGAGGTGAGGATGGAAAGAGATGAGCAGGAGCATAAGGAGGACAGGGAGTTAAAATTGCAGTTGTTGAAGGACCGCCAAGCTAGCGAAGAGCAGGCAGAGCATGATCATCTCGCTAAAAAGGAGCAGGACGAGAGGGATCGAGAGGCTGTGTTGAGAGAACGTCAAGCTGAGAAGGACAGAAGGGAAAAAGAGATGCAAATAAAAAGAGAGAGAAGGACGGAGGAGAAGGAGGTGGCTAAGAGCAAGAAAGAAAGGGCGATAGGAAGCACGTCAAACTGCAGCCAGTGAGAGATGACGATGATGTAGATGAATACCTTCAGCATTTTGAGCAGGTAGCCAAGCTGTGTGGTTGGCATCCAACTGCATGGGCGTGTCAGTTAGTGGCTCTGCTCCAAGGGAAGGCTAGGGATGCAGTCCTTAAGTTGTCTGCAGATAAGTTGGAGGTCTACGCAGAAGTAAAAGCTGCTTTGCTCAAGTATTTTCGCCTTGACACAGACGCCTACCGTCAAAAGTTCAGGAAGATGGAAAAGATGGTAGCTGAGACATTTGAGCAGTTGCTGGACAGGCTTAAGGCATGTTTCTTCCAGTGGTGTATATCTGCTGACAAGGACAAGAGCAAGCCTGATGATGTCTTGGATCTATTCCTTCAGGAACGCTTGTACGACCAGCTCTCCCCTGATATTTATCAAAAGGTGACGGAATCGTCACTGAAGGATGCAGAAGAAGTGGCTGCATGTGCTACCCACCTGGCAGAGGCCATGAGAGCGATGAGGGAGGTGCAGAGAGAACGAGCTCAGTGAGGTCAGCCTCAAGGCAATAGTAGGGGGCAAGCACATGCCCAGAAGCAAACCAACACTGACAGTGCCCAAAAGGATAATAGGCCTGTCCAGGAAGAGGGCGATGTAACACCACAGTCATTGACTAAGTCAAGGGGGGGATAAGACGTGTTGGGTGTGCGGCGACAAGGGGCACCTGAGTGCATCGAGTCCACAAAGGGGGCACAGGTGGGAAGGGCAACAAACCATCGGTGGCTAGAGTACTGGCGGGGGCCGACTTAGAGAGCCTCGAGGCAGAGAGCCCAACATCCCTCTGCATGACGTGTGCTGTGAAGCGTTACACCCCACGGTGCACGGTTACCGTGAATGGCTGAAGTGTGAGAGGTCTAAGAGACACTGGAGCTACATATACTGTAGTGGCTGAAGCACTGGTTGACCCCGAGGACTACACTGGAAGGTGGTGGATGTGAAGATGGCTGAGAGTGGCACTTCGTACAAGGTACCTGTGGCCAAGGTGCATGTATCGTCACCATTCGTGGAGGGCAAAATTGTCGTACTAGTGTTTAAGAAATCATGTGAGCAAGTCCTAATAGGGAACTGGGCTGCTAATGAGTGGGAGGATACACCGCAGAAAGTACCAGTTTACCCAAATCCAACGGCAGTGATGGCTGTCATGACACGCGCTCAGGCCAAGAGGCAGCGAGAACCAACCCAGGGATTGCCTGTCATGAAGCAAGTCATTGGGGTGGACTTCGAAGAGCTCAAGAAGATGCAGGAGGAGGACCTAACGTTGGATGTACCCCGGCGAGCCGAAGAGAAAGGTATACGAGCTCAGTCAGGTCATGGCTGGGTGACTTTTGCAGACCAGGACGGACTCTTGGTGAGGACGTATACCACGCCACATGAGACTACAACCCAAGTGTGTGTTCCCAAGTGTATGAGGCCTGAGATCATGAAGATGGCTCATGATGTACCCATGGCAGGACACATGGGGACTAAACGAATGAAAGCTAGGGTGCTGCAGGACTTCTACTGGCCTGGAATGTGTAAGGAAGTGGCTCAGTACTGCAGATCATGCCTGGAATGTCAAAAGACTATAGACAAGAGTGGAGTGCCACCAATGCCCCTAGTGAGATCCCCTGTCACAGGGAATCCGTTCAACAAAGCGGGAGTGCGTCTGAGACAGGGATCGGAGCTATCCTACTCCAGGAACAGGAGGGTGTGCTACAACCACTGGCGTGTGCTAGCAAGAAGCTCTTGCCTGCCGAGAGAAACTGGCCCACAATGGAGAAAGACAGCCTAGCACTGGTGTGGGGAGTGAATAAGTTTGTGCAGTACCTGTACGGTACAAAGTTCGTGGTACAGGTGGACCACTCTCCCTTGCAGTATCCCGAGTGGGTCAAGTCGACTAGTGGAAGGGTTACACGGTGGGCAGTGCAACTGCAGCCCTACCAGTTCAACGTTGAGGCTATCCCTGGTGATCAGAATGGCGCAGCTGATTACCTCAGGAAGGCTGGGTTGAATTGGAGGGTATCTCAGAATATGTGCTACTGGCATTCTGTGGTTAGGAAGCATTTGTCTACCTATCGTTAATTGAACATAGAGTTCAATCTTGGAAGGGGATATGTCAGGGTTCACTGACATTGTTACTTGAGCCCGTACATGTTACAGATAGATCTACTGGAGGCAACTCTTGTTTGAACTTCTGCGTGTGTGGACTGATCATGTTCCATGTCAGTGTATCTTGTGTAGTTCGCATCAGAGTCAATATTCCCTCTATGTGTGCTAGTGTGAGCTGGTGAACATTTCCGCTCACGTCACATGCGTGTGTGTGCATCAGTGGATATCTGTGTGACAGCACAGCTTGGGGGAAGGTAGGGAGATATCTTGAACTCTTTAATGTTTTCCGTGGAAGTGGGGAAATTGGGTCATGCATCATCCTCACTGTGAATTGCCCAATCATAGTTAACCTTACGTTGAATTATCCAATCACAGCCAAGTTTACAGTAAAGCAGGCTGGGGGTTAGGTGAACTGTCGCTCAGTGTTATTTTGCAGCTGTCTCAGAGTGGAAATCTCTGACATTGTGTGTGTCGTTTTCTATGTTGGAAGTCCTAGTGAATCCTTTTAGGAACCTTGTGTTCAGGGTTCGGACTTAAGGATTAGTGGAGCTGCCTTGAGTCTGGAGGGGACTGATTCTGTGTTTCTGTGTAATATTCTTCTCGCTGTTGGAGGTACAGTAAAAGGACTGTCGTTACTGTAATTTGTGAAGACTTGGTTGCTGCGTTCTTGTTGAACTGTAACCGGTGTTTCCGAAACCCTGGTGGGATGAAGACTTGGTTGCTGCGTTCTTGTTGAACTGTAACCTGTGTTATGGGGACCTTGGTGGGGTGAAGACTTGATTGCTGTGGTTGTGTGCTGTGGACGTGCCGGTCTGGGGATGGCCTTGGTGGCGCTGGACAACCTATCTCAAAGTTGGGCCGGACACGTGTTGGTTCAAGGTACGTTTGGTATAATTCAGTGTAGACATTTTAGTAATCCTATCATCTGAACCTGGTTGTGGTTGGATTGAGCCAGGATATGGGGGAACTCAGAAGGAAATCCTTATCTTTATTGGTTGATTTGGGCAGCTGGAGGCCGGAAGCTGTCTGAGGTGCCGGGCAAGGGGCCGTGTTAGTGCCAGGAAGGGCTATGGGTTTTGTAATTAAACAGTGTTATGGTTGCATTGAGTAGTTATATAGATTGATATGATTCTGGGCATGCAAGATCAATGTAGGGTGTTTTGTGCATGTGTGAGTATATTCATTCGTGTGATGTTTCAGTAATTTCAGCCACTGGAACCTGTCGGTGTCAGTATGATCTGTTAGTCTTATTAGCAGGCCTTAATGCCAGACCAGGAATTATGTATGCATTTGTGTGGTTGCTAGTACTGTTGGCACCTGTCTGGAAGTTAACCAGGGGAGACAGCCCACTGTTTGGAATTGTTGGGTTTAAGTCGTATATGATGATATGTTTGTCAACCTTATGATGATATGTTCGTCAACCTTATGTGCATTGCTCAGTCTGTTGGAGTAAGCCAGCTGGATATTTTAGCTGAAGATCAACTTTAACACAGATTGACAGCCCAGAAGCGTTTTGGGGTAGTGATGTGGTGTGTGTGTGGTTGCCCCATGTTTCGGACATAGGCTGTAAGTTGTAAGTGATGTTTACAGCAGTGGCAGTGACAGTGACCGACAGATTTATTTTGAGCAAAATATTTTGAACTTGTTTTCCAAGTTACAGATGGTTGGACCTTGTTCCTAACATTGGGAACTGTGTTGGAAGCCATGCATGTTTTTAAGGTTGTTCTGCTATCTAAGAAAAGTACTTAATAGTGGATATGGAGTCGGACCGGGCTATGGGTTTGAGTCAGACTGAAGTTTGACTTTGATTGTGTACTACTGTGTAGCACTGATGTCTTGTAAAGTAAGCTGTGTATAGTCTGTCTGGAAATCTCTTTCCTTTTATACAAATGAATGATAATTAGACTAAGGCTAGTTGCTAATGCTGGTTTTCATTTGGGATAAGGTTACCATCGGGTGCATCTTGTGATTGGAATAGGTTAGTTAGTTTAAGAGACAGAATATTCACAGTAATGACTTCGACTCCCACGTGTTGTGCTCATGATGAATATGAATTTAGTATGTGTAGGGTCCTATGGGATTCATGATAGATTCTTAGTGGGGGATGCACCTGTATGTGTCCACAGATGTCTCCCTGTACTCCTGCCTTAGCTGGTGACGGGATCCCTGTGCGAGGAGTGACACAGTGTGGGCCACTGTTCCTGTTGCTGTGACAGTCCGAGTAGTACATGTGAATGTTGACAACAAACAGGGGCTGTTTTGAGGTAACAGCATTGGACATTATTTCCAGGATCAAGGAAGTGAGCCATCATTCATCGGTCGTGGAGCAGACTACCCAGTGTGTGACAGACACCAGCAGAAATCCTTATTGACTTTAAATTTATTTAGTTAACATCATTGCACAGTTGGTTTAGTTGTTGGTTAATTAGTCATTGCTTGTGTGTGTCGCAAGCTGCACGGATTTTCAAGACAATTTGTCTTTTGTGTGGTGGCAAGAGACATTTATATCAACATTTCTTACATTTTGGATAACTTGGTTGGGCCATTCTGTGCGAGTGTTTCATATAACCCAGTTATTGGATTATCAATTGGTCACGCGTGCTTTAAGTGCCTAGTTGTTGGAATGTAATCCGGTTTAGTAAACTTTGTACGTGTTACTGTATTGTAGTTCTGGGCATTCTGTATTAGTGATTGGTCTGTCGTTGTGTCGGAGTTCATTCCCTGGTTGCTGGCTTGTGTATGAGCCAGTAAGTGAATTTGTTGAGTAAGTCTCGGATTCAGTGTCCTGTTGGGCCAATAGCCAAGGTGCTATTGGTCGTGTGGGTTGTATTGCATGGTAGCAATGCATCACACCAGGCTGGGCACATTGGGATTTGACCCGAACTAAGGTTAGTCGTTAATTAATTTCATGACCTTGTGTTAGTTTTGTTGTGCAGGGGGGGGGGGGGGGGTTACTAGAAATCTGTGTGCGAATTGTGTCAAGGGGTTAAATGTTTGAGTTTGAGAGAGAGTGATCGTGTGAGTAGTGAGTGGAATATTCAATGTTATGGACACCAGTGTCGTGGTTTGAATGAAATTATATGTGTGTGTGAACTGGACAACTGTCTCTGGACTGCTTGTTTGAGTTGGGGCGTCAGGTATTGTAGGTCTGTAAGTCTGTCTGTCCCTCCTTAGTGAGTTCAGGTCTTTGCGAGCCTGACAACCCACCAAAGCAGAATTTTGTTAACCCGGATCAGAGGTGCCCATCCCCAAACAGTCGGGTCCCCAGTTGGCGGTAAGGGAGATGCCACTAGATATGAGGGTTAACTTCGATATAAGTCAGGCTTGTCTGGTTGAATAAGCAGTTCCGAACCAGTTGGCGATGCTCCTAGCTTGATGGAATGGGACAGTCAGTGGCACTGTTATCTCCACTGAAATACTCCGTATGTCCAATCACAGGATCGTCTTGCAATCAAGAGCCACTCTATAAGCTCTTAGCCCTGGGGAAGGACACCCCAGTGAGCAAACCATCTCCAGCTATGGACAAATAGCCGGTTAGACTGAGTCCTCAGCCCAGTAAAGCAACCAGTTTAGGAGAGCAGTTACTCTGATATAAAATCAAGCCGAAGTCGGATGTGCTGCTCCTGACTTGTCAGGGGCATAATGGCAGCACAACACATCTCTACACATCTGACAGAATAACGAATGAACAAACAGTCCAGATGAGCAGTGAAACTAGTTGTCAGAGAGGTGCAGAGAGAAAGGCAGAAACAGAAACAGGGCTTACACGGTAATACGCATTCTGTCGTAAAGATAACCTCGTTTGCTGTTGAAGATTTACAAACATGGTGTCTGCGATTGTAACACACTTTCACGTAACGTGCGGACCACCTGGCCAGCCCTGCTACACGTAAGAAAACTCGAACAAGCTGTAATAAACAACAGAATGATTTGAATGAAAAACCAAACGATGATAGCGTAAAATATCACATGAAAGTGTTTTCCTCATCAAAATCAGAGACAAAAGGAATTATATGGATACATACAAAGGTATCAGCTTGCACAAGTGATCACAGGCGTGACAGTCTGTACGCATGGAAGCTTTATGATACACTTCCTAATCATTGACCAATCTTAAGTGCTCACACCCTTTCTAACATGTCTTCAATTGCATTGATCACACCAGACAATACCAAATGAAAGCGAGGCAAGCGGAAGCACAATATTGAAAGAAAACTCTCAAACTTATCATAGTTTTCTCTTTTTTCCCCATACGATTTCAAAACTCCCGCAACTTCTTTTTTCACATTAACCAATCAATGTGTTGGTATATAGATATATCAAAAGGACTGGTGGGTCCTTTTATGAAACAAATGTCTTCGTTTTTCAGTACTCATAATTCAGCAGAATCTTAGTAACACAAATTGATGTGCATTTCACAACTGTAAATGTACCTTTGTAGCAGAATCTAAGTAACACACATTGATGTTCATTTCAACTGAAGTCTTGTAGCAGAAATTTAAATAACACACATTGATGTACATTCCAACTGAAGTCTTGTAGCAGAAATTAATAACAAAACTGATGTTACATGTCCAGCTGAAGCTTGTAGCAGAATCTAAGTAACACAAACTGATGTAGCATGTCAACTGAAACTTGTAGCAGAATCTAAGTAACACAAATTGATGTGAGTAACTGAAGTCTTAGCAGAATCTAAGTAACACACATTAAATAACATGGCAACTGAAGCTTAGCAGAATCGTAGTAACACAAATTGATGTACTGATGATGTAGCAGATGTAGTACACAAATTGATACATGTCAAATGTAGTTGACAGATTCTAAGTAACACAAATTGATGTACATGTCAAATGAAGTCTTGGAGCAGATTCTAAGTAACACAAATTTGATTGTACATGTTATAAATGAAGTCTTGTAGCAGATTCTTAGTAACACAAATTGATGTACATGACAACTGAAGTCTTGTAGCAGATTCTAAATAACACAAATTGATGTACATGACAACTGAAGTCTTGCAGTTTCAAAGCAGGGTGAGAGAAGGCGGAAACTCAAACAAGTTTTACAAAGAAACGTTATTGGTTTCGTAAGACAATAATGGAAAAACAGATCACAAAGCACGACACATTTCAACCTATTAGGTCTTCTTCATCTAAAACAAACAACATTCGGGACAATGAAAATGAGGAACGCGCTATCACTTATTTCAGCTACCATGGTCCCCTTCCCAACAGCCTCGTTTTCATTCAACAGCCAAAAAACAAACAAACAAACCAACAAACCCCTAACACTGCTGCTTCCGCTTGAAACGTGTCCATGCTCAAAGCTTCCCAGGACTCGCTCTATCACGTGTCCATACTCGAAGCTTCCTGGAGCCCAAGTCTTACGTATCCATGCTCAAAACTTCCCAGAGCTCAACAGGTCACGTGTTCATGCTCAAAGGGTCTGAACGGCGCGTTAGGCTAATGCTAAGATTGGACGTCTGCAAAATGGTACTCACAAGACCCTCTTCTTTGATTCTTTTACCTTATTTAATAATTCATTCATCCATCAGCTTTAAATGGTGCGCAGTGTGGTCTCAAAACTTAGCGGATGTGGTGTAGCGAAAATGGACTAGTCCACATGCAGTGACACCTCCTCAGTGAAACTGAAACAGAAGCAACTTGTGGTTGAATGTGGTGAAGAATCAATTTTGATATAGAACTGGCATTATTTGTCACTAATGAACAAATAAAAACAAGACAATGACTTTTACGGAATTATCCTGTTTACTACATATTTTGTAAAAATTGGAAAGAGAAGGGTTAGTTACCTCCAAGGACACAGACAAGCAGAGTACATGACTAGACACAATGCACTTCGACCTCTTGGGTCTTCTTTAGGCGAAAACACACAATATTTAGGACAGTGACAAGAACATGTAACCACTTAGCTGCACTTCTCTTGTTCGTCTCCAAATTAGAAATGGCCGCCAGCTTAATTTGGAGATGAACAGAAGAAGCGCGGCTAAGTGGCTACATGCTGTTCTTGTCACTGTCCTAAATATTGTGTTTTCGCCTGAAGAAGACCTAAGAGGTCGAAATGCATTGTGCCTAGTCCTGTACTCTGTTTGTCTGTGTCCTTGGCGGTAAGTAACCCCTCTCTTTTCAAATTATGCTTCATTTGCCGCCCTCAATCACTGTTTTGAAACTTAATTATGTTGTATGTAAATGCAAAATCAAGAAAATCAAGTCAAATCTCAAACACTTTTTCAATGAATTGAAGAGCAAATATGAAATCGAAAATTTTATCCATTCCACGGAAATGTGATTCACAGAATTCCGTTAAAAGTGGTATCCATACCATAATCTTGTGGAAAGTGACAGATGAAAATAACGACGTATGGAAATGTTGATACCTTCTGACATGTTCCCACAGATTACTGTACATGCATGAACTGAATTTGGGAATTGTAACATTTCGATGCGTTGATGGAATGCATTGTACAGACTGAGTGTTTTTACCTTTGTTTGTTGTGAATATGTACTTGTATGTCATGGTGTCAATTAGAAGAAGAAAAAAAAAACATAGAAAAAAAAGAAACTTGTGCTTGAAGGTTGGCTGTGTCAAGTACTCACCCGATCTCCAATAAGGGGCTCATTGGGGAAATACCAAGGGATCACTGAATTTCGGTGAAAGTGTGACACCGCCAGTGACCAAACGCCGGACCGCTCACCGGTGTCACTTTCAAATTGTACGTACGTGTGGTTACCCGGTAGAATATCACCATTGGCAATCCAAAATTGATAACCTACAGAATACATTGCAAAGCAAAGCAGCACAGTGTATTTCATTAATATAATGCACAAAAATGCATTAAGATCATTTTATCAAATACAGAGTATTTAGGTGATACAATGTACAAAAACAATGCAAAATGATTAGTTTTCAAATACAGTGTATTTCGATGATCCAATGCACAAAAAACAATACATAAAGCTTAGTTTTAAATACAGTGTATTTCGGTGATAAATGCACAAAAAACAATACATAAAGCTTAGTTTTAACACAATGCATTTCGGTGATACAATGCACAAAAACAATACATAAAGATTGGTTTTAAATAGAACGTATTTCGGTGATACAAAGCACAAAAACAATACATAAAGATTAGTTTTAAATAAAATGTATTTCGTTGATACAATGCACAAAAACAATGCATAAAGATTAGTTTTAAATACAATGTGTTTCGGTGATACAATGCACAAAAACAATGCATAAAGATTAGTTTTAAATACAATGTATTTCGGTGATACAATGCACAAAAGCAATACGTAAAGGTCAGTTTCAAGGTAAGGTGACTGCAGGCGGGAACTGAATCAAATTTAAAAGAAAAATTGAAATTCCGCCAGACAAAAATAGCAAAGAAACTACGAGAAAAAACCAAACAAAACAAAAGCAAACAAAAACACGAAGCGTTTAGAACTCCTTGCTCTTCTTCAGGCAAGATTAGCTACATTCATGGCAATGGAAACGAAAAACGATCTATCACTTATCTTCTATCTCCCACTCTTTCTGTATAGCCACTATTTATACTGCAACTGTTATCGTTAACGTATTACTAAAAGTGGCAGTAATCGTCTCGTCATTATTTGTTTAATATTTCCATCATCATCATCATCATCATCATCATCATCATCATCATCATCACCACCATCATTATTATGTCAATTCATATTGTCTCCTTCTCAGTAGCCTCGTTTTCATTCAGCGTCCATTGTGCGACCAATTTGAGAAGAGAAGCGATTGCTCGTTCTTCCTTTTCATTTTCCTGAAGAAGACCAAAGAGGTCGAAACGTGTCGGATTTTGTCTCGTAATTTGTTTGTACATTTGTCCAGCGGAAGAGTACATCTTTTTTTAAAGTTTGTTTCAATACATTAAGAGGTGAGGATGAGGAGGATGAGGAGGAGAAGGAGGAGGAGGAGGAGAAGGAGGAGGAGGAGGAGGAAGACAAGAAGGAGAAGGGAGAATAACAGCAATAGCAGCAGTAGTAGTAGTAGTAGTAGTAGTAGTTATGCAGGAGTAGTAGCACTTTTAGTAGATGTAGTAGTAGCAGCAGCAGTAGTAATAGTAAAAATAGTAGTAGTGGTGGTGGTAGTACTGGTACTAGTAGTAGTAGCAGCAGCAGCAGCAGGAGCAGTTGTAGTGGTAGCAGCAACAGTAGCAGCAATAGAAGTAGCAGCAGTAGTCGAGTTGCCCTCTGACCCTAAGCTGTACTGGTGCTAGGATGGACACTGGAGGAGCCAGGAAGCTTTGCAGCCCATCGTTCTCATTCACGTGCACCAGCAGGCTCACAGGGCCGTGTAACCAGTCCAGGTCTTGAGGTTCATTCACACCTGGTTGGTAATGACTTGTCAGCAAGGTGTTAAGGGACACACACCTCCATTGTCGGTGCTCAGTCATGCACAGTGGTGGAGGAGCCGCTGAAGAGCCAACTTCTACCTGTGCGGTGCGTTCAGGTGAGTGTGTTGTGTGTGTGTGTGTGTGTGTGTGTGTGTGTGTGTGGTGGGGGGGGGGGGGGGCTGGGGGATTGAATGAGGGAGGGAAGGAGATGGAGGGATTTACAGCCCGTGGTCTTATGTTCATTTTACTTTTTTACACTTTTGTTTTCAAATTATCAGAATCATTTACTACAAAAAACAAACCAAACAAAAAAAAAAAAAAAAAAAAAAAAAAAACGATTCCTTTTTCTAATATTCCAGTTTTTTTTTAAATCTAGATCTCTCCTCCCTTCCAAGCCTCGAAAGGGAGAACAAGGAAAAAAAAAAAAACAAATGTCATCTCTGGACATGGACTTTACAGCAAGATTCTACTGGTTAGTCCCACCTGCCGACCTGCTGTGAGCAGTTGTGGCGCTCCACATCATCATCTTCCCTGCCAGGGGAGTACGTCCACGCTCACTGATACGACCAACCCTTTAGGAAGAGCAGCTATAGAGCTGTGTGTGTCTCTGTTGCCACGGTAATATGTCGTTGTATTCATGTAACACTTCAAAGCAGTGAGCTCTGAGACCAGGAATCATTGCAGAGGAAGACTGCTTCTCCTCCAACACGAGTCAGGAGCATGCTGGCTTCTGTGTGTTGCTTCATGCTGTGTTGGAGGACAGACTCATGGATTTCAGGTAATCCATGAAAGAATCCAGATAGAGTGTCTGATTCCATGTGTGAAAGAATCAGAAATCAGAGACGTTTGAGGTTCAGAGTATGTGAACACATCGCAGGCTTCCAAGGGTGATGCAGGATTGCTCCCAGCAGACTTGTTGAGTAGTAGAAGAAAGCGCTTCTCTGGGTCCCACCCGCACCTTCGGAAGCATCTTTTTTTCTTGTTGTTGTTACGGGTTGGCTGAGGCATGTTTTCAGTTTGGTTTAATCATTTGCTTGTTTGGCTGATTTTTCGTGAAGAACTCTTCATCTAATGTTCGGATTGTCAGAAATGTATTTTTCAATTTGTTTTCTTGTCTGTCTGAGAGCTCGAGAAGAATTAGAAGACTCATCAGTAAACCTTTTGCAGGAGTTCTCCTCAAAATTTCGGGCTATTTCCACTGTTTTAACTTTGGCTCACAGCAGCTCCTCTTGGAAAGGGGCGTTACAGAAATCAAAGCCCAACGCCCATTCAGCCACGTGAAAAGTAATTTCCTTTCTGCTGGCAAGCCTGTCACTTCCCCTGGGTACACAATGTTCCATCTCAGGTGAATGAAAGTGTGGTTGTTGTTGTGGTAGTGGTGGCGGAAATGGTGGTGATGATGGTGTGGTAGTAGTTATGGTATTTTGAGAACACCTTGTTTAAGGTTAAGGAAACATGTACATACGTAGATAGATAGATAGATAGATAGGTAGATAGGTAGGTATGTAGGTAGGTAGATAGATAGATAGATAGATAGACAGATAGACAGATAGATAGATAGATAGATAGATAGATAGATACATAGATATATAGATAGATAGACAGATAACATTCAAATGACAATGGCTGCATAGCCACAGGTAAGAGAAGATAATCTAGGGGTGGGAGGAATCTCAACGAATATTGTAGAAGCGTCTTTCCGTCAGCTGATTATCTTTTCTTGTTTCTTTTGTTGGTTTTCTTTTCATTTATAGATGATCAACTGTTAGCTGTGACTGCCCAGCCACTGCCCTTCCAAACTGAAGAGTGTCTCCGTGAATTTGCCTGCGTGCCAGGCATGGGTTTCCGTGAATGTTTATTGGCATGTTCCCTTCCTGTGGTTGGCAGCATTCTTCGGTAACAGCCCGGAGGTAGTGAGAGGTGCCTGTGACACCCTCCAGTATACCTTGGCCTCCTAGTCCCTCCTGGACTGGGGTTACTGATCTGAGGCCATGTTCCTCATTACTGTAACTGAGTGAATGTGAATATGTGTCGGTTTAACACTGGCACGCACACATGGGTCCGTGCGCGCGCGCGCCCCACACACACACACACACACACACACACACACACACACACACACACACACACACACACACACACATCACACATATAATGACAATAATGGCAAAACCAATGATAGGTAGTACTCAAGGTCTAACCAGCGCATTGGGCTAATGCATAGATCAGACATCTGCTAAGCTGTACCCACGAGACCCTCTTCTCCAATTCTCTTATCTTAGTCAATTCATTTATCCGTCAGCTTTAAATCGTGTGCAGTGTGGTCCCAAAACTTAGCAGAAGTGGTGTAGCGTATATGGACTAGTCTGCACGCTGTGACACCTCCTTGATGAAACTGAAACTGAAACTGAGTCGCTTTTGACAGTGCAAATGCATGTGATGGTTGAAACACGTTATCGAGTTGAAATCCTATGTGAAAGGTTCGCTGTCAGGCCTGTTTCGAGTCCTGCTGTTTATCGGAGTGGCTGGTACCAGGTGAAAGTTGTGTTTGTGTTTGAGTTCTGTCCCCTTGCTTCCCCCAGATCGTCATAACTCACATGCACACCTCGGACGTGTATATGTTTCTTCTGTCTGTCTGTCTGTCTATCCGTGTGTGTGTTTCTGTGTTTGTGCATGCATCTGCTGAGAGGCTGGGGTAGGGGTAGGGCGGAAATGGGTGAGGGGGGGGGGGGGATGAGGATAGGAATGTTCCTATACATAAAATTTGCGAGTTCACGAAATGAAAAAAAAAAAGATATTTCTCTCACCTTCAAACACGCAGTGGGTGGTGGGGAATGGTGCATTCGGCTCCCCTGGCCGTCCTAACACTGCACACACACAGACAGAGAGAGAGAGAGAGAGAGAGAGAGAGAGACAGACAGAGACAGAGACAGAGACAGAGACAGACAGACAGAGACAGAGACAGAGAGGGAAAGACGAAAACAGAAAGACAGATACAGAAACAGAAAGACAGACGCAGAAACAGGGACAGAAACAAAGATCATGACTTCAGCAGAAACGTCACCAAACACACTAAAAAATCAGCGGATAAAAGTCAATTTTGCATCGGAATTATCTGGGCAGAATTTTCCCGGCAGCAAAATCACATTTCTTGAGCATTTTGCTGAAAGATATGACAGATGTTTCGTATCAGAGCGTATGCTTAATGAGAGTAACAAAGGCAATGGACAGAATGGAAGTTCATGCTCTTTGGACAGGATTAGCGCTTCTGCAAGTCTGCATAAAGATGCAACGATACAAGCACAACATTCATCTTAATCCTTTTGCTTTAACTTTTCAGTGAAAGCGAAGGAGCGAGTAAGCGAGCGAGCGAGCGAGAGAGAGAGAGAGAGAGAGAGAGAGAGAGAGAGAGAGAGAGAGACAGACAGACAGACAGACAGACAGGCAGACAGACAGACAAACAGACAGACTGAGAGACAGAGGAAGATATGATCATGAATATCGAGGGTTTTTTTTTTTTCTATTATTTTTCTCCCTACTACGAGTACACAGGAAGCCTTATTTTCGACTGGTTCAGTTCCTCACACTCAACCTGACCGAACTCTTTGCCTATTGCTGTTGCAAATCCCTCAATCAGCACAACACTACCACAGTTAGTAACTTACGTCCTCTACCAGTCAGGCTGCGGGAGAAACTGTCATCGATGCTGGCATCGGCGGTGATGGTGGAGGGACGATCAAGGGTGTAGTCAGTCCGTTCATTTCTGGAACCATTCCGTTGGGTGTGGGGAGTATGAGGGTGTTGGGGGGGTGGGGCATGAGTTAACTGTGCGGCATTTTCCTTTTTTTTTTCTCAGAATCTTGTAACACATGTGAATGACGATACCTCACATGAGAAGACCTGACCAGTAAATGACAAAATAAATAAGCAGATGCATAAATAAACACAGGTGGCTTTTTCCCAATAGTGAAACAATTAGATGTCGATGGCTATAGACTGATGTTGCTCTCAGCAGCCATTCACCTAGTACATATGCAGAGTAGAGACAGACAGAGCAAGCACGGAAGTCTCTCTCTCTAAAAGGAAGACTTGCAAGCTTACCCATCTGCCCCAGCTGACGTATCCCCTGAGTCAGTCCATAATCAAAAGGTGAATAAAGACATGCAATGTCCGTAATGATAAAAATAAAGCAATGGAGAAATAAAAGAGAAAGAAAGATTTGTGTTTGGCTGGGTTATAAGCAACACCACCATCATCATCATCATCATGATCATCTCTCTCTCTCTCTCTCTCTCTCCAATGCAGGGTCAGGGTCGACTTCTCGCCTGAGTGACGTCAGTAACAGTGGCAGTCAGTCTCGTGCTGCACGGAGAGGTGGGCCCAGCAGGTCACAGAGTCAAACAGGTTTGCACGGTTATTTGCGCGCTAGTGACAGTATGAAGAGCTCTGTGACAGACAGAAATCTTCGGCCGTTTAATAAATGACGCGGAGCGGACTGTCAGACATCTGGTTTCTCTTTTTTTAAATTATAATGCTGAAAACGTGCGTGTAAAATTGAATGATGTTTCTTTTGTTTCTTTTGTCGTACGATTTTGTATGCTTAACAGAGACCTTTCTTGACAGCTCATTTGAACTGAACAATATATTCCATAATTATGTTAAATTGAGTGCTCCTGCCAAAAAAACTTTCCTCCGAAAGTCGCAGTTCAGGTGGTGTCCTCTTCCTTGTAAAATAATGTTTTTCAGATTATGTGGAAGAAGTAAAACTGGAATTTGATAATGCTATTGCAGTTAGAATAATAAAAAAAAGATTTGTTGAATATTGATAAAGACATGGCTGCCATTTCTTGCTATATTGTTCCTGAAGGAGGACCAGAATATAATCATATGTATTTAAAAAATGGTATTCATATACTTGAAGAAAATGTATTACAGTGTGTAAATACCGATGGTGTGTACATTATGGTATGTGGTGACATGAATGCCAGAACAGCGTGTGAGCAAGTGAGAGAGGAAGATATGAGAAATTATGTGCCAGCAGAGGATTGTGAGGATGAAGATAGAGTGGGTGTGACATGCTGTCCTAAACATAGTATCATTAACAATTTTGGAAAATCCCTACTAGAATTTTGATATTTGTTTGATTTAGTTATTGTTAATGGATCTGTTGACAAGGCTGTTGATGGTGAATTTACTTTTGTTTCATCTCAAGGGTGCAGTGTAATCGATTATTTTATAGTATCTGATGAATTGTTAAACTTATGTAATTTACATGTTGGTGATAGTCTATATTCTTCGCATTTACCAGTTGAACTGTTTTGGAACAAAAGTCTACCAGCAAATGATAAGCAACATATGCCAACCTGGACTCATAAAGAAGAAAAGATTATATGGTCAGATGATTTTGTTGAAACTTACCAACATGAACTTGATTCTGAAGAATTTATGGAGTGTTTGAATCGTGCGTATCAGAATCTTAATACTAATATCAGTAATGCTGTAGAAATATTTACCAATGCTATTTATAGTGCAGCAGCATGTATGGTGAGAGTAGTGGGGAGTAATGAGAAAAAATGCAATGATTGGTTTGATAGTGAATGTAAACATAAAAAGAAGGCAGTGAAGAGACTGTTACAAAGTTTCCGGAGAGCTAAATCAGTAGAATACAGAACAGCGCAAAAGAAGGCCTTTGTTAAAGAAAGAAAAGAGTACTCTGACCTCAAAAAAGCAAAACAAGAGTCGAAATGGGATGAAAACAAAATTAATGAACTGAAACAGTCAACAAAGAACCCGAAACAATTTTGGTCAGCTATAAGAACAATAAATAAGAAAAGTATTGTATACAATGAAATCAGTTGTCAGCAGTGGTATGAACACTTTTTATGTGTTTAACAACTTTGATAGTCATGATCATGAAGATATGGAATCGGCTGACTTAATTGATGAAGTCGAAGAAGAGCCATTATTTAATGACCCTTTTACCAGACAAGAAGTTATTAGTGGTATACATAAGTTAACACATGGAAAGAGTGCCGGGCCAGATAAAATTGTTAGCGAAGGTTTAAAAATGCAAATCCAGCTCTACTTGATTTCCTTGTAGCTTTGTTTAATTTTATTTTTGAAAAAGGAATTTTCCCAGAAGAATGGTCAAAATCAATCATTGTTCCAATCCATAAAAAGGGAGACATAAATACGCCAGACAATTATAGCGGAATAGCTTTAACAAGTATTGTTAGTAAGATATAAACATACATGTTAAACAGAAAATTAACTGTGTGGTCTGGAAAGGAAGAAAAAATAATAGAAGATCAGGCAGGCTTTAGGAGAAACTATAGTACAGTGGACCATATTTTACATTATATGCGATGGTGCAGAAATATCTTCTACAAAACAGTAACTTTATGTGGCTTTCGTAGACTTTAAAAAGGCAATTGATTCTGTGAACCGAAGTATTTTATGGAACATTTTGAGAAAATCAGGAATTAACGGAAAATGTACAAAGCTCTTAGAGGAATATATGATTCAGTCTTGTCTTGTGTCCGTGATAAGGGTATGTATTCAGAATTTTGTAGTTGCCCACGAGGTGTAAAACAAGGATGCCTACTGAGTCCTCAGTTATTTTCATTCTTCATTAATGAATTAGCAATTGAAATTAGTAAAGGAGGCAGGCACGGTATACAAATGATTCCGAAAGCTGTTGAAGTCTTCCTAATGTTGTTCGCAGATGATGTTATTCTCCTTTCTGACACAGTTGTTGGTCTCCAAAATCAACTTAACATTTTGAAAAAGGAAGCAGACAGACTGCAGTTAACGATTAATCTTGAAAAAAAACAAATGTCATGATATTCAGGATGAGTGGTCATCTGTCCAGACATGAAAAATGGTGGTACGGGGAAGAAGAAGTAAAAGTAACAAATAATTATAAATACCTAGGAATGATAATTACAACTAAATTAAGTCTTAATATGGCGTGGTCAGAAACGTATAAAAAGGGGGGGAAAGGAGTGGTACAAATACTAAGATCATTAAGGAAACTAAATACAATTGAGCCGTCGATATTTTGGAAACTTTTTGATTCGCAAATTGAGCCCATGTTGACGTATGCTGCAGAAGTCTGGGGTTTATCTGATAACTTCCAAATGGAAAAAAAGTTCACACATTTGCAATTAAACGCTTCACGAATATCCCATTGCATTCCTCAAACAAACTGGTATATGGAGAAGCAGGCAGATGCCTACTTTACATACGCACCCAACTGAAATGCATAAG
>CM065725.1:69246723-69259223 GCA_033310375.1 Conus canariensis
GTGTTTCGGGGAGGAGCTGTGGGGGAAGAGATTGGGGAGAAATCAGAAAGGGGGTGAAAAGGAAGGGGAGAGTGAAGGCTACTTTCAGATCATTTTACAGTATAGTTCTTTCTCTTATAAACAGTTACACCTGTAAGATAAAAATGGTTTACTGTTTTGAACTGACAGGCATAAAAAGGCGGAACTAAATGTAAAATCCAGCGGAGCCTAAATGCTGGCTATGGATAAAGGAAAATACACAAAAATGGGGAACAGCGGATTGAAAGGGGGGAGGTGGTATGGTGGGGGGTGTAAGGGGAAGGATGATTGTTTTCGAAGGGCATTTCATCAGAATAAGAACCGGCCCGGAAACAACTAGTAAATGTGTGTGAGCGCCCGCGCGCGCAAGCGCACACGCATACGTGCGAGTGAGCGTGTGCGCATGTGCGCGTAAGCGTCCGGGCACGCGCGCGCTCGCCCGAACGCGAGCGAGCGAGCGCGCGCACACGAGCGCCCAAGCCCGCACGCACCCACGCCCAGGCGCAGGCATGCATGTACATGGTGAGTTAGGAGAAGGGAGGGAGAGAGTAGGGAGGAATGGAAAGTGGGGTTACAAGGAAGGGGAATGTGAAGGCCACTTTAAGATGCTTTTTTTTGTAAAATCACTTCTGTTGTAAGACGATGCTCTTATGGGATAAAAACTGCTTTACGATCGCAGAGAGCCCAAGGAAGAAACAGGTGGATACAAGGGTAAGTTATCATCTCTTGAAAAATACCCCCCCCCCCAACACACACACACACACACACACACACACACACACACACACACACACACACACACACACACAATACACACACACATCAACTAGCACAGACACCCACACCCACGAGCTCCCCCACTCACACACGGCCATAAGTGTACATGTCCGACTAAAACAGTATTACAAAACTGACCATTCGGGTGCATATCACATCACAAATTTGATATTAGAATTCCTCTTGGCAGTTTTTATGTCAGTTCGAGAATTCAGCCCATAAAGAATTGTACCTATGTTACAAATCCAAGACTGTTCACGACAGAGTAATTTGTCTTTCTCTTGTACTGATTCAACTGGGACAATTAAAAAAAAAAAGAAAGCTCTGGGTCATCAGGGTGGACTTGTTTTTACCACATGGTCAGCAACACCACATTTGTTTACTTTGTTTTAATTTGGTATCTGATTTGTGGTTTCTCCAGCGGGCTTTAATGTTTGTTGTGGACCCTACGTACCACATACTGTTAGATTCACACATTAAAACATAGACAACGTTCGGGGTGTCACAGGTCAAGTGTTGTCTAATTTTCCATTTCCTGCCATCCCATGGGGACACTAGCATTTTCGTTTCCATGGAATGGCGACACGTGTCACATTTTTTGTTATATAGATAAAAGCCTGGATTGTTAGCTGGCCCATAGACTACATGACGTTTTGGAAGGGTAGGCTTGTAAATTTGGCTAGATTTTGTCTTTTTCTATCAGCAGATATAATACATTTAGGGGGAAGATTTCCTTATTCACATCATTAGCATATAAAAGATGTAGATGTTTCTTAAAAATGACAGGTTTTGAAGGAATTCATGGATCAAACGTAGTCACCCATGCAATTTTTTTTTCTCCTTGGCTTTTGGAGCATTACTTCTGTTCTTGGAGGCCCCTTCTAGTAATCTAGCTTTAGCTTTCTTATATGGCCATCCAGTGAGGGTAAGATATTGTAAATATTCCTCTATTCTTTTCTGCAGGTCATGATCATCACTGCAGATCATGTGCAGTCTCGTACCAATTCCTTTGATGGAACCTTTAAAAACTGCTGGAGAGTGGAAACTGTTTGGTGGCAAGTAGGAGTGGTTATGCTTACTAAACACGTCTGTGGTAATTTTTCCATCTTTCAGCTGGAGCGATTCATCTAAGTTATTTGCAGACTGTCCATGGGTTACCGTCCATTTTATGTGTGGAGGATGGAGAGACTGCAAACAGTTTCTGAAAGTTCCACGTCCTTGTCATCTAAGAGGATAGTAAAACCATCATCCCTAAATCTGGACCAGTCACGTTAATCTGTTTACATGCTCAGCTATATTTTATTGTTTTATCTTATTTCATTTTTTTACGATTTCATTGACAGCAGGATTAATTTCGACATAGTGAATTCAGTCAGTATTAATGACAGTTCTTGGTTAATACTGATCTTACAGTTCACTTATTTCATCAAAGATACATATCTTAAAAACTACTTACATCTTTTCGGGTTTTTCTTTTCTCCGAACAGTCGAAATTCGGTTTGTCTGCAATGAAACCACGATTACTTTACTGTAATTACCCCTTAAAGTTGTCTGTGGAGAGCAAACACGATGTCTGATTGGGTGCGATGAGTTGTGGACTTTATGTGCCTTTGTTATCAACATGTCTAGACATAACTGGATACATTAAAGGATGAGTCCCACATCTCTTTTGACCCTGTTCTTCTCTTGTCTCCTCCAGATACAACTCCGCTCTAGACTCACCATCGAAGAGAGTTCTGGCCTGTCAGCGTTTTTGGTGTACAATAAAAGTAACCTCTTTTCTCTTTCGGAGATAATGTATATAAACTGCAACAGCGCGCGCGCGCGCGCGTGTGTGTGTGTGTGTGTGTGTGTGTGTGTGTGTGTGTGTGTGTGTGTGTGTGTGTGTGTGTGTGTGTTTCTTGTTCTGGTTCTCTCTCTCTCTCTCTCTCTCTCTCTCTCTCTCTCTCTCTCTCTCTCTGTGTGTGCAAGCGAGTGCGTGCGTGCGTACGTGCGTACCTGCGTGCGTGCGTGTGTGTGTGCGTGTGTGTGTGTGTGTGTGTGTGTGTGTGTGTGTGTGTGTGCGTGCGTGAGTGCGTGCGCGCGTGTGTATATATGCGTGTGCGTGTGTGTGTGTGTGTGTGTGTGCGTGTTTCTTGTTGTGGTTCTCTCTCTCTCTCTCTCTCTCTCTCTCTCTCTCTCTCTCTCTCTCTCTCTCCCTCTCTCTCTCTCTCTCTCTCTCTCTCTCTCTCTCTCTCTCTCTCTCTCTGTGCGCGTGCGTCAAAGTCAAAGTCAAAGTCAAAATTTTATTTATAGATGGAAACATTGAATAAGCAGCATATCTGCTTTTTTACATCAAGCCATCTATGAAAAAAAAAAAAAAAAAAAAAAAAAAAAAAACCAACAAAAAAACAACAACAACAACAACAACAAAAATCAAATCGTGTACAATGCCTTTCATCAAAAGAAAAGTAAACATACCGTCTTACCCCCTCCCCTCTCCCCCCCTTTTCCCCACTCACTTCCATTCACGTAAAAGGCATCAATGCTCATTGCTGCCCCTATGGTTACATTCATGAAGTGTATATCTTTACCAATGTATTTCTTTTCTGCACAGGATGGACATTTTTTCAGTATGATATGTGGTTAACAATTCATGAGATAATCTTTCAATTTTTTCTTAAATGTGTTTTTGTTTTTTATAGTTTTTAAGGGTTTTGTGAGTTTATTCCACAGATTTCCACCTGAATATACAAAACTGGATTTGTATAAATTGTTGCGTGGTCTAGGAATGGACAATAAATGATTATGTCTATGGCAATTGACTCTAAATGTTTCTGTAATCTTTTGGGGAGCTGTTCCATTAATAACGTTATGCATACAAAGGGCTTTATTGAAAAAGAGTCTGTTTGGGAAGGTTAATATTTTGAGTTGTTTGTAATCTTCATCAGTTAGGGAGCTCGATTTTAACAATACTAATTTCAAAGCTCGTTTGTACAGACGATGAATTAATTTTAAATTATGTTCACTACAGTTGTCCCAAAGGGTTGATGCATAATCAATTAATGATAAAATATGTGCACAGAAAAAAAGTTTTCGAGAGTGGCCATCGAGAAAATTTTTTATCCGAGACAACTGAAATATTTTTTTTGAAAGGCGTTTTGCTAAGAATGTTATATGTTCAGTCCAAGATAAATCTTTGTCAATAATGACACCTAGTGTTTTGTGTGAACTGACTTCCTCAACTTTGTTGTTGCATATGAGTAAAGGCTGAAAATTTGATTTCATTTTTTGTCGTTTTTGTCTTGTAGACACGTACATGCACTTTGTTTTAATAGCATTTAAGGACATATGGTTTAGTTGTGTCCATTCAGTAAGTTTATCGATATCTGCTTGAAGCTTAATTGTTAATTCATAGACATCAGAGTCGTTTTCATGAAGAGATGTATCATCTGCAAACATTTCGCATTTACATTTAACAAAACAAGGCAAATCATTAACGTAAATAGTAAACAAAAGAGGTCCTAACACAGAGCCTTGTGGAACACCATATTTGACAGGCATAAATGTTGACAATTTGTCAGCTACAGCTACTAATTGTTTTCGGTCACATAAAAAAGATGAAATAAGACTTATGAATTCTGGAGTCAGTTTGTAAAGTTCAAGTTTACGGCACAACAAAGAATGGTTAATGACATCAAATGCTTTTTCAAAGTCTATGAAGAGAATACCTGCAAATTTATTTTCGTTTATGCTGCAAAGAAGACTGTCCATAAGCTGTATGAGGGCTGTGTGGCAAGAATGGTGTTTTCGAAAGCCCGACTGACTTTCATGGAGAAGTTTGTTATCAGCAAAATAAGAATACAGAGACCTATGCATGTGTTTTTCGATCGGTTTTGCTATGGCTGATAAAATGGATATCGGTCTGTAATTTGATGGGTTTGAAGAATCCCCGGTTTTATACAGAGGAATAACTTTAGCTTCCTTAAATTTTAGAGGAAAAGTTTGTTTATCTATGCATAAATTGTATAAGTATGTCAAAGTATCTGTGATAACAGGACATGACAACTTAAGTATTTTTGTCTCGATACCATCTAAATCACGAGTATTTGATTGGGTTGAAGTAGACAAGGCTTTACTAACATCTAAAACGGTCATGGGTTTCAGACTAAATGGAACGCGAATATCTTTAGAATGGATGTATTGTTCTAAATAACTGAGATCATTTTCACTAGATTTATCATTTAATATGATTCTATCTGCTATGGTTGCAAAATGATTATTTAGTTGATCTGCAGATATGTCTGAGCTCATTTGTTGACTTTTTGACATATGTTTATTAGTTAATATGTTAATTGCTTTCCAAATTTGCCTGGTATCTTTGGTAGAAGTTAACAGTTTTCTGAAGTAAGTACGTTTCGATTTTCGTTTTAATGACGTCACTTTATTTCTTTGTTTTCTGAATTCTTCATTCGTTCCGAAATTACTCAAATGATTTCTTTTATTAATTTCTCTGTCAATTTCTTTAGTTATCCATGGAGGTTTTGTTTCCTGTTTAATCCTTTTCTTTATAAAAGGGGCGTGTTTATCATACACAGAGGTAAACGTATCAATCCAAAATTCAGCTGCTTTATTTGGATCTCTGATTTGATAGATGAGGTCAAATTGTGCTTCAGAAAGGTCAGTAAGGAAATCTTCTTCTTTAAAGTTTCTAAAGCTCCTGTAGTAAATAACTTTATGACCTACTTTTGGAATTTTTACACGGTTTTTGAACCAAGTAAGGCAAATTGGGTTGTGATCACTACAGCCATAGGGAGGGGAACAAAGTTCGATAATGGACTGTTTTGCATTTGTGTAAATATGATCTATTAGAGTAGCGGAATTTTCAGTTATGCGTGTTGGTCTATCGATTAGTTGTTCTAAATTATGTGATATATAGTTTTGATACCACTTCGATTTTGTTTTTAACAGATCAATGTTAAAATCTCCTAAAATAATTGTCTCATAACTTAGAATGGTTACTTCATCCATTATTGCATTAAATCTGTCCTGCCAATCAGTGGTTTCTGATGGGTTTCTATAGACAAAGCCTATTGCAAGTGGTTGACTATTTTTCATACTTATTTCAATCCAAACAGATTCAACACCATAATTTTCAAAATTAACTAGCCTTTTACATTTTAATGAGGAAGCATGATATATAAGTAAGCCAGTGGATTTTGGTTTATAGGGGTCGAGTCGCATTATTTGGTATCCTGGCATGTCCATTTCTGCATCTGATATATGAGAAGATAACCGGGATTCAGAAAAACAAAATACATGAAAACTGTTTCCATCACTGCGAAGTATAGTTGCAATGTCATCTTTTTTGTTTGTTGCGTTATTGATGTTAAGGTACTTGCGTACCTGCGTGCCTGCGTACCTGCGTGCGCGCGCGCGCGCGCGCGCGCGCGCGTGTGTGTGTGTGTGTGTGTGTATGTGTGTGTCCGTATGTGAGTGTGCACGTGCGCGCGCACGTACGTGTGTGTTTGCGTGCGTGCGCCTGCACCTGCGTAAATGCGTACCTGTGTGTGGTGTGTGTGTGTGTGTGTGTGTGTGTGTGTGTGTGTGTGTGTGTGTGTGTGTGTGTGTGTGTGTGAATGTGTGTGTGTGTGTGTGTGTGTGTGTGTGTGTGTGTGTGTGTGTGTGTTCTGTCTGTGTCTGTCTGTGTCTGTATGTATGTCTGTGTCTGTCTGTGTCTCTGTGCGTATGTGTGTCTATGTGTCCGGCATATAATGCTACCAGCATAAGATAGCCTGCTCTTATACTAAAGATGTAACGTGTCTTACAGCGCTGACATCCTTCTTCAGATATATGCGTTCACACACGTGACCTTAGCTTTCAGTCTGTTTTTAAGGACATAGAATGGGTTGCAGTATGCACAGTCTGTTTTGAAGGACCTAGAATGGGTTGCAGTATGCACAAATGTTGATTCCAAAGAGAAGCCATCTCTCTCCTGGCTGAGTTCAGGGAGAACTGAACCCAGGATCATGGTATCTGGAGAACAGTGTATTAGACACTAGACCGCCCAGGTTTTTTCGCCAATGATACGATGAATACATTGTTATATCCATGTCAAGGTTTTACATGTTTGATAATCATTTAACTCATAAATATGATAAAAATATTAAAAACGGAATAGAAGCAAGGACAGTAAATTCGATAAAACGAATACTCTCAGAATGATTGTGAGCTAATGATGACTTTTAATACACTCTTTAGTGTTTCTTTAAGATTCAGTCTTTCATTCCAAGAATAAGATTGGTGTCCATTCAACTGATTTGATGTAATATGTCATGTCTGCATTCGTTGGAAGGTACCCATACATATTGGTCCACCAATCATCTTTACTGTTTGCTTGTTTTTTGCTATTGTTAATTATTCGTGTAGTACTCGTTTATCAAAACTGACACAATAATGTGTTCACGAGAGAGTCGGTTTTTAGCAGGAAACAATCTTCAGTTGCATACAAGGTGAACAATGCTTTGAATAGATCAATCGAATCTCTAACTTTGAATTTCCCATTGAAGGGGAGTTTCCTCAATTTTCTGTAAGCCCCTGATCTGCGAGTGTGCCAGGCGAATGGGCAGCGGGAAGTATTAGTCTGGAGTATTCTGTATGGCATTGCTCTACTAAGGGAGTGAAAATTGTGTCCTTTATTTGTCATTGAATGTTGAGATATTTCCGCTTTACTTTAAACTTCAACATGCAGATGACGACAGAAGTGATTCTTTTCAATCTGGGTGTGCATACTCTACTCTCTCTCTCTCTCTCTCTCTCTCTCTCTCTCTCTCTCTCTCTCTCTCTCTCTCTCTCTCTCTCTGTGTGAATGATGTGTGGATGCACTTACTATGGGCGAAGACACTGGAGGACGAAGTACATGGTTTCATGTCGTGGTGTGGCCCTTTGGCTTTCAGCATTAAATCTCTCTCTCTCTCTCTCTCTCTCTCTCTCTCTCTCTCTCTCCTCTCTCTCTCTTCTCTCTCTCTCTCTCAAATACCAGCAAGAATTTCAGAAGCACGTTCACAAAATATGAAAGAAACCATCACACTCATTCAGTGACATATCCATTGACACTGGTGTCCTCATTTTGAATATATTTTTAAGATGTTACATTTGTTACATCTATATCACAGCTGATTGATCTTTTTTCTGAAAAATGACACCGAGGCACTTTACAGAGATCGTGAATTGTCTCAAAAGATGATATTTTAATTGCAACTAAACAGCTAAATAATGGAGAAATCTGATGGTCCAGATACAATTAATGGAGAATTACTGAAAATAGAGGTGATATTACCGCTGGTGTTTTGTCAAGGTCTTTGAACTTCTTTTTTATATAAATAATGTTTCCAGAAAGATACTTTAATTGTATATTCGAAAAGGGCATATCTGATGACCTGACTGTTATGGGGTTATATTGATTTGTTATGTCAGTAGTAAGCTGTATAGTTCAATTTATATTTAAGGCTAAAGGAATGTGTTCAGCAAAGTAAAATTATTGTTGAGTATCAAGCATATTTTAAGACAGGTTATTCAACTGTTGGTTAGATGTATACACTTTTAGTTGTATACAAGAACTGTTTTTGCAGAGTCGTTAATTGTAAGTAGTCTTTATTGATTTTGAAACTGCTTTCGACTTTGATTTGAGATCATTATTGTGACCTGTCCTCCAAGAGCGCGACTAAAGGGTCGACCTATAAACGTATGAAAACATGTGTAGTCGCGTAAAAGCAACAGAAGGGTCAAGTACTAGTTTTACTAAAAGCAAATTGCGTACAAGAGGAGTAAAACAAGGAGATGCATGCAGCCCTGTCCTCTTTCCTTGTTTACAGAAAATACGACATGGTGCAATATGAACTCAACATTGTATTGAATTGTGTATCTTTATATAAGCAGATGATATTGTTGTACTTTCTGAAACACTAGTTAAGTCTTCAGACACACTTTTATAATTAGTATCGCACAGAGTCAAGACTACTTTGATGATATACAGGCAACCAGCACAGAACATCAAACATGCATAGTACGTGTGGAGTTTGAGAATACTTCCTTAATCAATTATTTCCCCAGCACTCTTCTACTCTACTTATCCACCGAAACCTTCAGCCACCATACCTTCTCTATCCACGACCTCCTCCCCTCCTTTTTCTTCTTTCCTTCCATGGCTTATTGCTGGCAGCCGCGGTAAACACAGATGCAGAATCTGCATGAAGTGTCTGACCTTCACCAACCCCACTCTCTCTGGCTGTTATGCAGTGGACACCTGCAGTTGAGAAGATCGAATTCCAAACCATCATTGCCAGTTCTTAACTTGTCCTTTTCCCACGCCCATCCCCACCCCCTCATTGCCATGACACTTTCCACTCTTTCTCCCTTCCTCACCACGCACATTCCACTCACATACTTCACTTTGAGATCTATGCGTTGATCACCCCCCCCCCCCCCCCCCACTACACTCCACTACCACCTTGCTCCGCACCCAAACGTTCATCTGAACTTATGTTTGCCTCTTTCCTGTAGGTGTCTTTACCAACCTTGCATTCTAATATGAATACATACAAGATGTCTGTCTTGAAAAATCTTTGACTTATTCAATGACGCCAGATCCTGATTAACCATACTTATAACATCAATTAGTTTGGGATTTTGTTCGCACATTTTTCCTTCATTAGCACCCTGTTTTCATCGTTTTCGAGAAATGTGTATTTTAGGATGTAATCCTTTGGACAGATCTTTTACTGTTGAAGTGAGTATAACCTATTTTTTTCCCACGATTTGTTTTTTGTTGCTTGATTTTCAATGTATCATCATCATCATCATCATCATGATCACATATCACTCAATTATATTATTATTATATATTATTATTATTATTATTACATTATCATCATAATTATTATAATTGTAATTATTATTATCATTATTATTATTAGTATTGTTTTGCTGTTGGTGGTGATATTGTTATTTATTATCAAAATCATTATTATTTGTCACACACCGCAGATGCAACACTCAATCACACACACAGCATGTTTACTCCATACGTGCGCATGTACTCCATTCATCTAAAGGTAAATTTCCAGTCACTTTTAAAAACAAATGAGAAAGTGTGTTATCTTCCTTTTGCATTTGCGCCAGTTTATCCAATGTAATGTCAAGCTGGGGAATGGTAGAGACATGAAGGGGTTCTGGTTCTTGATTTTTGCACCTTTCCTGTGGTCTAGTACTAACAAAACAAGGCACAGAAGATCCTCCTTGACCACTATACACAGTAAACACGCCAGGAAGTCTACTCAGAATACAATCAGTAACTGGGTCATCAGTGGCACAGGCTTCAATCTGTGCTGTAAATTATGGGGTTGAGACATGTATAGACGCCAGGAGAAACGACTCTATATCTTGCTCCACCACCACCACCACCACCCCCCTCCCCCCCTCCCAAGGGAAAAAAACAACGGCAGTTTTGGATACCACCAATGTACTGATCATCTTCGACTAAATCTGTGCGAACATCAGCAGTGGTACACCCAATGTCTCTCAACAGCGTAGCATGGAATCCATTTACTGAACAGGTCTCAACGAGCAGTCCTTGCACAGAAGTGTTGGAGACTAAAACACGTTATGTATCCTGTTTGGGGTTCTGGCGTAGTATTACTAACACTGACAGGGGGCCGACATTCATTCTGCTTGTGCAACTCGCAGCCGCAAATGCCAGCAAGTCTAATTTTACATCAGCTCTGACAATCAGGATGTAGCTGGCGTTTAAAAAAAACACAGCATCCAAACCGAAGAGGGGTACAGGTGTTAAGATGTAAAATAAATGAATAATTTGAAATGTATGATACATAAATAAAACAAACAGAAAATTGCAAAGTGAGTACGACGTCAGTATCACAGTTATCCAGCAGAGATTGACATGACCATCACAGGTATATTTAAAAGGAAAAAAAAACAACAGTCACGGGACAGAATAGAAATATAGATGATATAACTGATCTCCCTGTGCAGATGCACCCTCAGATGTAAATGGTTTAATTCATTGAAGCAGTGCCCGAAAATGAGAAAAGATCAAAATCTTGAAAATTGCTGTGAAAGAATGTAATTTCGAAGCAAGATTTCCGAAAGTTATTCAAGAAAATGCTAATAACATTGTGAAAGCTGTAAAATATGAAGTGCTGTTTTTTGTTTGTTTGTTTGTTTGTGTGTGTGTGTGTTTTTTAAATGATGACAAAATCGCACAAACAATAATTCATGCAAAAAAAAAAGAAAAAAAGAAAAGAAAAAAAGAAAAAGGAAGAAAAGAAAACTCAACCCGTACAACATTTAAAATAAAGGGATCAATACACACTAATCAGAAAAGCCCCACATAAAAAAGCGAACACACCAACAGGTAAATTAGATAGGAGCTTATCGGTGAATGAGAAGGAAGAAATTTAGATAGAGCAGAGGTAGACACCAAGAGAGGTGAAGATTCCAAAATAGCGAGGAAGAGTAAGAAGAGAAAGAAAGGTAGGCCACTAACTGAATCTACCTCCCATAAAACTGGAGACGGGGAAGCTTTTAATGGATCAAAACATACAATACAGTAATAAATACAAGAAAGAAGAAACATTAAGAATGTTAGTGAAAGATAATGGGGTAACAATCGGGAGTCTTTATCATGAAGGGGGGTATCAATTTTTTTTTCTAATTTCAAAATAGGCGCATAAAACCCAATATTTGTTCACAATAATGGTCCCCAAGTGTCCTTCAAATTTACAACATCAAAATTTAAAAACTGACTTCCAATGGTCTTTTTTCTCCAAATTTTTCAAATAATCCAAAGTTCCAAAAGTCGTGATCACCACATCCTACACCACATTTGCATCACTCAACACGGCTTGTTTACTCCATGAGCATCTACTCCATTCATCCAAAGGAGAGATTGGAGAAACAAACGTTTTCGAATGAACGATTAAATTAACGCCTCATCCCTGTACCCCTCCCCGCCTCCACTTCCCCAGCCCCGACACGACCCCGACACCCCTCCCCCTATCCCACCACATACACCTATATCCACCTCCTTCCTTATCTTTGGTACATCTTCCCCCTTTCCAGCGTTCCCACACCACCCCTACACCTCGACCGTTTTCATCATTGAACAGGGAAATGCTTTGTTTGTTTTTCACAATTATGGACGACCAAAGCATTCAATTTGTATTTTTCTGTGCTTCTGTCGATTGACAAAGATACCCGGAAAAGGGAAGGAAGAACGTTGTGTCCGTTTCCTGTAGTTGGTAATCAAATTATCTCCTTTATTTGTTCATCAAATTATCTTAATATAGAACCCCACGTGTCTTAACTCCTTAGCTAGATGTTTGCTGTGTCTGTCAAGTCTGATCAAACTGAAAAAATGTCGCTTGATTGGCTTATATAGGATGCATTTTAAACTTTGTGAAAGTCTTAACCATACATTGCTTGTCAGTTTGTCCAGTAATGTTCAGTTGTTTCAATACATGCTTGACTGAGTCTTTTTCCTTTTCTGTTTTTATTCATCTCATTGTTCAAAAACGCAGAAAGAATTGCAACAAATATGTCAATGCAATGATCCTTCACGTAACGCGTATGAATTTGTTGACGTAGAATGTGACGTACATCTGTATCGCTGACTGATCGGTCATTTATAAGCGACAATGGGTCACGCG
>CM065725.1:69261723-69269223 GCA_033310375.1 Conus canariensis
ATGCAAATGATCACCTTGTACACCTACATCACACAATGCAAATGATCACCTTGTACACCTACATCACACAATGCAAATGATTACCTTGTACACCTACATCACACAATGCAAATGATCACCTTGTACACCTACATCACACAATGCAAATGATCACCTTGTACACCTACATCACACAATGCAAATGATCACCTTGTACACCTACATCACACAATGCAAATGATCACCTTGTACACCTACATCACACAATGCAAATGATCACCTTGTACACCTACATCACACAATACAAATGATCACCTTGTACACCTACATCACACAATGCAAATGATCACCTTGTACACCTACATCACACAATACAAATGATCACCTTGTACACCTACATCACACAATGCAAATGATCACCTTGTACACCTACATCACACAATGCAAATGATTACCTTGTACACCTACATCACACAATGCAAATGATCACCTTGTACACCTACATCACACAATGCAAATGATCACCTTGTACACCTACATCACACAATGCAAATGATTACCTTGTACACCTACATCACACAATGCAAATGATCACCTTGTACACCTACATCACACAATGCAAATGATCACCTTGTACACCTACATCACACAATGCAAATGATCACCTTGTACACCTACATCACACAATGCAAATGATCACCTTGTACACCTACATCACACAATGCAAATGATCACCTTGTACACCTACATCACACAATGCAAATGATTACCTTGTACACCTACATCACACAATGCAAATGATCACCTTGTACACCTACATCACACAATGCAAATGATCACCTTGTACACCTACATCACACAATGCAAATGATCACCTTGTACACCTACATCACACAATGCAAATGATCACCTTATACACCTACATCACAATGCAAATGATCACCTTATACACCTACATCACACAATGCAAATGATCACCTTGTACACCTACATCACAATGCAAATGATCACCTTGTACACCTATATCACACAATGCAAATGATCACCTTGTACACCTACATCACAATGCAAATGATCACCTTGTACACCTACATCACACAATGCAAATGATTACCTTGTACACCTACATCACACAATACAAATGATCACCTTGTACACCTACATCACACAATGCAAATGATCACCTTGTACACCTACATCACACAATACAAATGATCACCTTGTACACCTACATCACACAGTACAAATGATCAGTCAGCCCCGACCCCAAATGGCGACAATTTGATCCGCAGTGGGTATGAATATAAGACCTGCTGTTCAAGAGTGTCACCCAAGATGGCTTATCGGGGTGATATTTTGTTCTGCGAAATAGCGGTCACATTCTACACCAGGAAGACATTTGTATTGGGGTAACATTTTGTGCCGCAATGTAGAGGTAACATTTTACATCATGAAGACATTTTCATCGGGCTGTGCCGCAACGAAGAGTAACATCCTGCACCACGAAGGCATTTTTTTTTTAAATTGCGTTGACATTTTGTGCTGCAACAAAAGGATAACATTTACATCATGAAGACATTTTTTTTATTGGGATGACGTTTTTTGATCCAACATAATGGTACCATTCTACACCATGAAGACAGTTTTTTTGTTTTTATTTTACCGTGGTGACATTTTGTGCTGCAACAAAGGGGCAACAATCTACACCATGAAGATATTTTTAGCGGGGTGACATTTTGTGCTGCAACAAAGCGGTAACATTCTACATTATAAAGATATTTTTAGCGGGGTGACATCTTGTGCTGCAATGTAGGGGTAACATTTTACACCATGAAGACATTTTCACCAGGTTCACATTTTGTGCTCCAACATGAAGGCAACATTCTGCACCATGAAGACATTTTAGCGAGTGATATTTTGTGCTGCAACAAAGGGGTAATATTCTACACCGTGAAGATTTTTTTTTCTCTCGAGGTAACATTTTGCGCTGCAACGTAGAGGTAACATTTTGCGCTGCAACGTAGAGGTAACATTTTGCATCAATAAGTCATTTTGAACCAAGGTGACATTTTGTACAGTAACAGCAACATTCAGTACCTTCAAGGAGCATGGGAGTTTTAAGGGGACTTAACCCTGAGATTGAGTGACATGTTGTCAGTCAGTGCAGTCAGAACGAAACAGAACCAGATGCCGCGATATTGATAAAACGCACATAGAACGAACTAAGTCAGAGTGAGCCGTGGGTAGATTTAGAAGGAAGAGAGTGGACAGGCTTTTTGTTTTTTGTTTTGTTTTGTTTTTCTATGGTGGTGGTAGTGCTCCTGGTGGTGGTGGTGGTGTTTTTTGTTTTTATTTTTTCCAATCACCCTCTGTTTTCTTCCAAAGAAGAAACAATAACAACAAAAGGACAAAACAAAAATAGAATTTAACGGCAACGAACAAACGACAAATAAATGAAGTAACACGATGCAGAAATTAAGCTTCAAATACAAGACAAAAACGAACCAAAATAAAAACAAGTGCCAACGAACAAACTATAATGAAATGAAACACAACAGTAACACGACAAAACAAAATAAAAAAAATCAAAGCTCCAAAAACAAGACCAAAACAAAGCAAAACAAAGCAAATTATAACACATAGTATTGGCAAATGACCTGATTTTGAAAACAAAGGAAACTCCTCTCGCTATTCGTTTTCTCTGCAAGGCTGGTAGTTAGACCCAACCTCCCATCCCGCCCCCCCCCCCCCCCCGCCCCCCCCTTGACACAATTCCTTGCAACCCCTTCCTAGATCCCACTCCTAGTGTGTGTGTGTGTGTGTGTGTGTGTGTTGGTGTGCGTGCGTGCGTGCGTGCGTGCGTGCGCGTGCGTGCGTGCGTGCGTGCTGTGTGTGTGTGTGTGTGTGTGTGCGTGTTTGTGTGTGTGTGTGTGTGTGTGTGTGTGGAGAGAGAGAGAGAGAGAGAGAGAGAGAGAGAGAGAGAGAGAGCGCACGCGCGACTTGCCCCCTACTTCCCAAACACTACTCTAACTGTGCCGAATCTACGACGTCATCTCTTGTGTATGCGCGCGCGCGCGTGCGCGCGCGCGCACGTGTGTGTGTGTGTGTGTGTGTAAAAGAACCACTTTTAAGGCTCGTCTACGTAGACTTACTAAGGTTTCATAATATTATCGCTTGCTGAATCCCGAACAGTTGAAACATAATTTGTGTAAGATTCTATGTAAGCACAGAAGGACATGTTTCAACTGTGCAGATTCTTGAGACTTTAGAGAGCTGATATATCTTTTTTATAATAAATAATGTTACATATCCTTGTAATATGATCCGACCAGGACAATTCATTTTCAATTACAACTCCAAACTCTATGGTGGCTTCTACTTTCTTCAAACATTTTGTTATTTAGGTAAAGAGCAAGTGAATTATCAGGAAGACGTTTTTGTCGCGTTGTCATCAGCTGTTCTTTTTTTTCTGTGGATGTAGTCACATATGTTTTAATTCAGACCAGTCAACTAACTGGTTAGTATTTTCCTGAAGAGCTGTTGAGACCTCGACGACATTGGTGCTACTGATGTGTAAAGTCGTGTCATCAGCAAAGAACTCGCATACTGCTCTAAGAACTAAAGGTAAGTAGTTGATGTAAGCTGAAAGTAGTATGGGTCCTAGGACAGAACCTTGTGGAACACCGTATTCAACAGGCAACAGAGAAGACATTTTTTCCGCTAAGCGTTACTGATTGTTTCCTATCTGACAGGAAAGATGATATAAGTTCTAATGAGTTGGTAGATAAACGATAGTTCTTAGGTGTTCTGTTTTTCAGTTGGAGAGTATGGTCAAGTATATCAAAGGCTTTAGAGACATCTAGAAAAAGAAGATCGATAGATAGGTAGATAGATAGATAGATAGATAGATAGATAGATAGATAGATAGATACAGAGATACAGAGATACAGAGATACAGAGATACAGAGATAGACATATAGAAAGGGAGAGAGATATAGACAGATATATAGATAGACCGACATTAGTGAGACAGACATATAAAACGACAAACAGACAGATAGATAAAAAGACAGAGAGAGAGAGAGAGAGAGAGAGAGAAGAGAGAGAGAGAGAGAGGAGGGAGAGAGAGATGGATGGAAGGATCGGCTGGAAGATGAATAAATAGATGGATGGATGGATAGCTGGATGGATGTGTTGATAGATAGACAGAAGACAGCAACACTTCAACCACCTCTTCAAAATATACACTGGAGTCAACCGTTCATACACAACTTTGGCAAAGTGAGCTATCTTCAATACTAGGTGATGAAATTCGATCATTTTCACTTTTTTTTAACGGAATGCATGTAACAACAAAAACATTGGAAAAAAAAAGAAGAAGAAATAACCCGCAACGTGGCAACATGTGGGTAATTAGGATTGAAAGAAGACGTCATATGACAAAAGTGAAAGGTGGCAAACACACACTAACTAGGTGTGTGTGTGTGTGTGTGTGTGTGTGTGTGTGTGTGTGTGTGTGTGTGCTGTTTTTGTGCGTGCGTGCGTGCGTGCGTGCGTGCGTGCGTGTGTGTGTGTGTGTGTGTCTATGCGTGCGTGCGTGCGTGCGTGCGTGCGTGCGTGCGTGCGTGCGTGCGCGCGGCGCGCGCGTGTGTGTGTGTGTGTGTGTGTGTGTGTTGGGGAGGGGGTGGGGTGGGGGAGAAGAAGAAATGGGCATGAGTGGCATCGCAACGGCATCAACTGGAAATGCCAACGAGATACCCACAACTTACTCTATGATGTAATAACGTGAAACTGGCAGCAAGAAAGTAACAGAAATGAGCAAACAACCAAAACAAAACAAAACAATACGAAACAATAAAAAAACACACACATACAAAGAACAAAACAAACACAAAAAAACCGCAATAAAATGAGCAAGAAGATGAAGAGCAAACAATGATTTGGAAATTAACCTTTAGAGATAAACTTGTAGATGTAGGCAAAAAATTGATTCGGAAAAAAAAACCCACCTCATACAAAGATAGTTTTGAAAATGCTAACCACATAATCACTACGAAGCAGGGGTGGGATGTAATAAGATAAACAGGGTTGTGTCAAGGAGACTTTAACCTAACAAAGCAAACCTTCAGGTTCCAATCAGATAGTAAAAAGGTAGGGGAAGGGAAGAAAGAAAAAAAAAAGAAAAAAAAGGGGGGCGGGGGAGTGGGGGAGTAATGACGTAAACAAGAAGCTGGCAAAGAATGTTTCAACTGCAAAGGGAAAGATCTGTAACGACACCAGCTGCAGTATGTCAAATAAACAGTTATCTGTGTAAGAAGAAAAGAGATTTACAAACATTAAACGGACTGACAAAAAAAAAAAAAAAAAAAAAAAAAAAAAAAAAACCGACTATGAAAACAGAACAGTAAATTGAAAATTCCAAATACGATCAACTGCAAAATGAAACATGGCATGAACCGGAAAGTGTAAACCATAATAATATAACGCAGCAACGAGAGAGTAACCAGAAAAAAGTCCAGTTGCCATGCAATAATCCAAACTTGACAACAACAGTCAAGTCGAAAAATCGTAATCAGATGAACTAAAAGGTGACAACGAGAATGCAAACAGGACAAAATGCCGTAACACATCAACTGAAACGTGACAACAGGCTCTTGACTGACTGGCAATGGAATCTGGCAACAAGACAATCGACAGGACCCGCTAATCTTACAGAGAAAATCGGAAAATGCGACACAACACCAGATGAAGAGGGTAGTATTGTAGTAAGACAGAGAGAGAAAAAAGACACACCCAAATGTGCGAGAAATACAGTCCTCATCTGCCAGACCAAACCAGTTCGGAGTTATCCTACACCACCCTTGGAAGTCTGAGCTGTGTTCACACGGGTGGAGGGATGCACAAAGGATTCCATTAAGACGACAAGGGACATAATTGCTCCCTGGCAAATGCCATTGTGTAGTGGCCACTGGATGTGACATGAAATGTGGAGTGGCAACGAAAATGTCTTTGCTGAGAATAAAAGATAAATTAAAACATGGCAATAAGATAGTAACTGGGATAGAGTTACCGTGTTGAACGCGTGGAAGATGATAGTAATGTTGTGGTACAGAAAACATTTAAACACGAAAAATGGAAGACGCCCACAAGCCAGTGAATGTGACAAAATATATGTCAAAAGACCATGGAGGGAGGCAGTAGCTTTGAGGAACACATTATGAATATAAAATACACCAGAAGCTGGCCACAAGACGCACAACGGGACAAAGATGAGATGCACATACGTGGTTGCAAGACAGTGCCTTGACTGAGAAAAGTGATAAGATAAACTAGATGAGAAACAAGAAGCTAGTAGCTTTGACCAAAAAAGAAACTGAAACGTAACGACAAAACAGAGCAGGTAGGACGAAAAAAAAAAAAGTAATGATATGAGATCAATACACAGGAACCAGCATGGCAATAACTTTGACAAGAAACAAATGAATTAGATAAACTGGAAGATTGTAACCAGAGAGCAACAAATGTATCAGATAAACTGGAAGTCTGTAGCCAGACAGCAAAAGATGTACCAGATCAACTAGAAAATCTAGCCAGACAGCAAAATATGTATTAGATAAACTGGAAGATTGTGGCCAGACAGCAAAACGTTGACATGGGGAGGGGGGAAGGGGGATACATTTTTTTAAAAAAAATAACTGAAAAGTTGTGACATGACAATACAGTGCATAAAGATGTTTTGAAGGATTCAACTAGAAGCTGGTAACGTGAGAGAAACTTTCACACACACACACACACACACACACACACACACACACACACACACACACACATACACGCGCGCGCGCGCGCGCACACACACACACACACACACACACACACACACACACACACACACACACACACACACACACGCACACACGCACACACAAAAATCAACTGGAACGTGGCACCAAGAAATGACTCCGAACAAAAGTTCTCTCTAGTTGTATGAACTGGATGATGGCAAACCAATAGCTAGGACAAAACCTAGTGTTAAAGATAATGTACAGTGGCTAAGATGTAGTCACTAGAACGAAAGAAAAACAAAACAAAGCAAAAACCAAACAATCAAACCGTAAAACTGCCCATGGGATAGTTTTGAATTTGTGTGGGGAGCGGCATCCAAATGGTATGTTTGGGGAAAAGAAAGTGCTGACAAAATATTGAAGAGGGCAACACGGGCCAAAAAATATAATCATAATTATCATCTGGAAGGTGGCAAAAACAGTAACCAAGTAAAGATATGATAAGATCAAGTGGATAGGCGGAAACAGAACAGTCACGTTGGTTTAAACACACCGTAATAAGAGAAACAGGAACGTAACACGATATTGTAGCTAAAACGTGGAAAAGAAGCGTAGGAAAGTCACGTGCACAGTGGCTGGAGCGAAACCACCACAAAGAGATAAGCTGGTCGATGACAACAACAGGATGGCCTGGATGAAGGAAAACAACAACGACAACAACAACAACAAGATATTT
>CM065725.1:69281723-69286723 GCA_033310375.1 Conus canariensis
TTATTAATTGATTGATTGATTAATAGATTGGTTGATTAATGGATTGGTTGAATTGAATAGTTGATAGATTGACTATCGGTTGATTGGTACATGGGTTAATCAACTGAATAATGAATTGATCGATTAATCGATTGATTAGTTGATAGATTGATTTATCGTTTGATTAGTTATTTGGTTGATTGATAAATTTATTCACGAATTGATAGATTGATTTATCGTTTGATTAGTTATTTGGTTGATTGATAAATTATATTCACTAATTGATTGCTTGACTGATTGATTGCTTTATTGATTGATTTATTGACTCCTTAGTTGATTGAGGTTTTTTTTAATGATTAGCTAATTGACTGACTGATTGATTGATTGAGTTATTGACTGGTTAATCTATCTATCGATTAGTTTATATATAGATTAATTGATTTATCGATCGATCGACTGATTGATTGATTCATTGATAAATTGATGAATTGTCTTGCAAATCACCGTCTGTTGCTTTTTTTCCAGTTTGTCTCGTTGCCTCATGTTGTCCCAAGTTCTCTCTTGTTGCCACCTTCTAGTTTCCTTCTTTGTAGTATTGTTTTTCTTCTTCAATCATTCTAGTTGCCACCTTCTAGTTTCCTTCTTTGTAGTATTGTTTTTCTTCTTCAATCATTCTAGCTACTCACTTGCCATTTTGTCCTTCATCTTATTACGACATTTTCTATGTCGATGTTTTGTTGATACCACCCAGTTGATATCATTTTTCCTATTATTTTTCTTCTTTGTTCTTCCCACTTACTGTCCTGTTGCCACACATTTTATCTCATTTCGCTATCTTCTTGCCACCGTCCAGCTGATGCCTTTCTTTCTTTCTTTGTTAAGTCTTTTGGTTTTCCTTCATCCAGGCTATCATGCTGTTGTCATTGATCAGCTTATCATTTTGTTGTATTTTTGGTCTGGCTACTGTACACGTGATGACTTTTTGTTCGTTTTTGTACGCTTTCTCCTCGCCCCCCCCCCCCCCCCCCCCCCCCAACCCCTCATTTTAGCTGTTGCCTTATGCCACGTTTCTTCCTTGTTGCTCTCATTACGATTTTTTTAAAATCCTACCTGACTGGTCTGTTTCTGCCCATCCAGTTGATCTCATCCCTCTTTTGTCTAGTTACGTCTTTCCACAGCCTTACAGATGATATTAAAGTTTTAGTCCTAGATAGTGTTTTGTTGCCGACTTCAAATCTGTGTAAGTTTCTCCCCGAACATACCATTTCGACCCCCCCCCCCCCCCAACACACACACACACACACACACACACACACACACACACACACACACACACACACACACACTGTCAAGAGTATTCCAAGAGCGGTTTCTTTTGGTTTCGTTTTTTTTTTTTTTTTTTTTTTTTTCTCTTCTGTCCCAGTGGCTACTTCTTAGCTTGTTTCCATTATATTCTATGGCTACGTTTTGTCTTAGCTACTGATTCGCCATCTTCCCGTTCATACAATTAGAGAGAACTTTTGTTCAGAGTCTTTTCTTGGTGCCACGTTCCACCTGATTCAATTTTGTTTTTGGTGTGTGTGTGTGTGTGTGTGTGTGTGTGTGTGTGTGTGTGTGTGTGTGTGTGTGTGTGTGTGTGTGTGTGTGTGTGTGTTCGGTTCTAAGTCAAGGAATTATGAAGGCTAATCAATAAAACCCGCTGCCCACTTCTTTGGATTCTAGCCTCCCTTCAATCTGGGGCACGCGTATTTTACCAACTCATACTGACAGTTCAGATCAAACTAGTATTGTTGTCACAAATCAGACAAGTATAGGACAGACATCAAAAATTTCGAAAACATCTGTGCCAAGTACTCTTAAAGAAAAGTCTGACTCTTCAAGTTCGTTCAAAAAACAATCTGTAAATTTTGATCTTGAAAAGATTTTAATGTATCTTGAAAATCTCTCTGTGAAATTTCTGACCATCCTAACAAAAATTTCTGATGTCATGACTTCGTTAATTATTGAATTGAAAACAATTCTGTCCAACGCCTGTCTGAACTCCAAATGAACGTACAAAGAGAAGTTCTGTCAAACGTTATCCGTTTTTGGTGTTCTCTGTTTCTGGTATCCTCAGTTATAGTCCTTTTCCTTACGAATAACATGATGTGTATGAGGCCTGAACAAGTCAAACAAACTGGTATTTGCTCGTTTCTACAATTGAACTGTAGAAGTAAGTGCAATTTTGTATATTTGGAAAAAAATTTTGCAGAAGCGTTCTTTTGACGTAGTTGTGCTTCAGTCATTGAATTGCCACAAAAATGACTTACCCAAGTTAAACGGATTCTTCTACCCACCTGTTATAGATGAGGTAAAAGCCAACGTTAAAATAAAAGTTGCTACATATATAGCTTGCAATCTTATGTATCAACCGTGCAAAACACCGTGTTCTTCAATAGATAAACGTTTATATTCTTGCTGTATAGAAATTAAGGTTGATGGTAAATATTTCAACATTTTGAACTGTTATTATCCAGATGGAGTGTCTAAAGGTGAAGCTGACTGGATAATGGATTTAGACTGCTCTAGACAATGGGTTATTCTTGGCGATTTTAATTCCCACCACGCTTTGTGGTCCGAAAATCCCAATAATATTGTTAACAACAGCGAATACCTTGCCAGTACAATAATCAACGCCAACTTAACCATTTTAAACGACGGCTCTATAACAAGAATTGCTGATCGGTCAGATCAGCGTTGCTCATCGATAGATTTGTCTTTAGTTTCCCCAGACATAAACCCTTTGTGTACTTGGCAGGTTCATCAAATACCGTTAGGCAGTGATCATCTCCCTATTGAAATCCAACTTCTAGTGAGCCCTGAAAAAACAATCTACAATTCTGAATGCACTAAATATAATGAAGATAAGGCTAATTGGGCGCTTTTCAATCAAATTTTGACAGCAGGTTCGTCTTTTCTAAATTTCAATCAAAATACAGTGTTAGAGGAAGGTTTGGAAAATTTTTATTTTGAATTAAGAAAACTTATACTTAAGGCTGCAGATTCTGCAATCCCAGAAGTCAAACTAAAGAATCATCCAAAGAAAGCATCAAACCCATGGTGGAATATTGCGTGTGAAGTCGCCTTGGGTGCGAAAACCAAGGCCTTCAAAAGCTGGATGATAAGCCGTCATACGCAGCCTAAAAGTAGAGTGGAACAGTTACACGCTGAATACAAAAAAGCTAACACCAATAGTAACAAAGTTGTTGCTTTTGCAAAGCAGCAATATTACAAAAAACTTAGTCATCAACTGTTCCAAACACCCAAACGGTAGCACTTTACTTTGGAAAGAAATTAGAAAATCTAAAGGTTCTTTTCATCTCCCAGATCCTGTTTTGATTGAAAACGATAAAATCTGTAAAACAAACGAGGAGAAAGTTGAATTATTTGCTGACACTTTCGCAGCAATGACTCAGACTGAACATCTGCCTAAAGAAGAGCAAGAACGAAGAAGAACTATTGAAAACGAAGGGAGAAACAGTGAACCACATGACAATGACAACACGTTATATATTAATAAAAAATCTAACAATGGAGGAGCTTCTGTACTCATTTCGCCGTCTAAAATCTGGTAAAATTGCGACAGGATTTGATCCCATTTCATACAGTATGATAAAGCATTTTCCACAATGCTTTTTGAAAAAATTATTAGAGTTCTTCCAATTATGCTGCAATTCTGGAAAGCTGCCAATGGCTTTGAAGAAAGCAACAGTTGTACCTATCCATAACCAAGGAAAATCAAAAAGAAAATCTTCTAATTTTCGACCCATTTCTTTGACTCCTCACATTGGAAAACTTTTTGAGAGGATAATGAAATTCAGATTAGAACATTTCCTTGAAAAGAATGGGATTTTGCCAATATTTCAAGCTGGTTTCAGAAAAGGGAGGGGTGTCACTGATCATGTTAGTCTTTTAGCTTTACACGTCAAAAAAGCCTTGGCTAAGCGACACTCCACTTTAGCCACGTTTTTTGATATTCATAGAGCGTACGATTCTGTTTGGCATTTTAAATTATTCTCCAAAGCTCATGAAATTGGGATTAAAGGTCGTTTCCACATGTTTTTACAATCATTTTTATCTGGAAGAACGCTACAAGTAACACTAAATGGTGTGCTGTCAAGTACAAGATAGGTTAACATGGGTGTCCCTCAAGGAAGTGTAATTTCTCCAATCCTCTTCTCATTGATGCTTTATGATCTTAACCAGATTGACACGAAAGGGGCAACTTTAGCTGCTTATGCAGATGATATTGCAATGTGGAAAAATGTAAATTGTAATTTTACAAAAAACAAAATCAAGCGTAATAAAATTGTTGAAGTTTCAATTTGCGGTCAGTAAACTTGTTAATTATTTGAATTCAAACGGTTTTAACTTATCAACGGACAAATCGGTTTTTATTATATTTACAAAGAAAAATATCGATTTTGAAGGTAGGGACGCTGTAAAAGTACAAATAGGTGATTCTTTCATTTTCCCAAGTAAGCAAGTAAAATTTCTAGGCGTTATTTTTCACTATAAATTATTTTGGTGTAAACATATAAATCATCTCGTGGAAAAGGCAAGAAAGAAAATTGCATTACTGCGAGTCCTAACTGGAATCCCTCTAATAAATTATGGATCTAATCTTATCCATGTCGCCTTAGGGACAGTTCGTTCGATTGTAAGTTATGGTCAAGAAGTATTTTTCACTGCACCAAAGACAGATTTACATAAGTTAACTAGTATTGATTCCTTAGCACTTAAAATTGCTTTGGGGCTTCCAAGATGGGCATCAATTGATATGACTTACAGAGAGGCAGGAGTTTTGCCTTTAAATGAACATAGGATGCTCTGTGCTTGTAGCTACTCAGCACGAGCAAGAACAGTCCCTAACTCAGTTACTTCTGAACTTGATGAAAGCACCTACGTTTCTAGAGAGATACGGAATAAAAAAGCATATACTTCATTGTCTGATTATGTATCTCCTCTTTTACATGCATGCA
>CM065725.1:69289223-69294223 GCA_033310375.1 Conus canariensis
GCGGTCGGTGTCCGTCAAGGATGCCTACTCTCTCCGGTGCTGTTCAATCTCTATCTGGAAAACATCATGAAAGAGACTCTACATGATTTTGAGTCCACAATCTCCATCGGTGAGCGAACGATCAACAACCTACGTTTCGCCGATGACATCGACCTGATGGGGGGCAGCAACAGCGAACTGCAAGGTCTCACCAACAGACTGGCAGACACATCAAAGGCATATGGCATGGAGGTCAGCTGCGAAAAGAGCAAAGTCATGGTCAACAGCGCAAACAACACCGCTCCACGGATCACCATGAACGGCCAACAGCTCGAAGAGGTGGACGCTTTTAAATACCTCGGCGCCACACTCACCAAGGACGGACGCTCCACCACCGAAATCAAGACCAGGCTCGCCACCGCAACATCCACCATGGCAAAACTTGATAAGATCTGGAGCAGCAAAGACATCAGCTTCCCAACAAAGATCACACTATACAAAGCCCTGGGTCTGTCCATCCTTCTCTATGGCTGCGAGAGCTGGACCATGACAGCTGAGATGACCAGAAGAGTCCAAACGTTTGAGACCAAGTGCTACAGACGCATGCTTGGGATCTCCTGGAAAGACCACAAGACCAACGACTTCGTTCGTGCCCAAATAACATCACGTGCAGGCCCGCAGGAACCCCTCCTAGCGCTTGTGAAAAGGAGGAAGTTGACATGGTTTGGTCACGTCACTCGCCACAACAGCCTACCCAAGACAGTGCTGCAAGGAACATTGGAAGGTGGCCGCAGACGCGGACGACCAGCAAAGAACTGGATGGATAACATCAAAGAGTGGACCCGAATGGACAGCCCCTCCCTGATCAGAGCGGCAGAAGACAGACCTGGCTGGCGCTCTCTGGCCCGCAAGACGTCCACCATGTCTCCCCCACGACCATCCGGTCAAGGGAGAGAGTGAGAGTGAGTGAGTGAGTATTGTCTTATCTGCTGTGTTGTCGCTTCGTTCCAGTCATTTGTTGTTGTTGTCAAAGCTACTAGCTTCTTGGTCATCTTCTGATTTATCTTATCACTGTTTTCCCAGTCAAAACCACCGTCTTTTTACCACCGTTCCTTGTCTCATTTTTGTCATGCATGTCTTGCTGCCAGCTTTCGGTTTATCTATCAGTGTAATTTCTTCCTTAAAGTTACTGTCCCTCTCCATTGTGCTATCACGTATTTTGTCCTATTAAATGCTTGCGAGCAATTTCCGTTTCTGTTTTATGTATAAGTGTCATTTGTTCCATAACGTTACTACTATCGGCTATGATTTCAACACGCTAATTCAATACTGGTTACTGTCCTATTCCCAAGTTTTAGTTTATCTTCTATTTTCAGCAAAGACATTTCCGTTGCCACCCCACATTTTATGTCACATCGGCCACTACACAATGGCATCTGCCAGTGAGCAATTATGTCCCTTGACGTCTTACTGGATGCATTATGCATGCCTGCACCCTATGTGAGCACAGTGCAGGCTTCCAAGGGTGATGCAGCATTGCTCCCAGCTGGTTTGTTTGGCAGTTAATGCCAATACTTCTATGGGTCCCACTCAAATCATTGGGTGTCTCTTTTTCATTTTCTTTCTGATTAAAATGCTATCCTCTTTAAGTGGTGTTTTTCGTTGCCATTTTCCGATTTATCTCTATAAGATTTAGCGGTTCCTGTCGATTGTCTTGTTGCCAGATTCCATTGCCAGTCAGTCAGAGAGCCTGTTGTCACGTTTCAGTTGATGTGTTACGGCATTTTGTCCTGTTTGCATTTTTGTTGTAACCTCCCCCCCCCCCCCCCCCCCAGTTTATCTGATTACAATTGTTGTTGTCGAATCTGGATTATTGCATTACACTTGGATGTTTTTTTTTTCCTGATTACTCTCTTGTTGCCATGGTAGATTTATCTTATCATGGTTTCTACTTTCCAGGTCATGCCTTGTTTCCGGTATCATTCCTATTCCTGCGCAGTCAGGGTTCAGGTAAATTCTAACATCGTATTAACTGTTGTGTCAGTCTATTTACCACGGGGACTTAACGAGTTTAATTCTGAATGGTTACGATCATTACATACAAGACCAGATAAAAGCAATAGATATCTTATAACTGGAGATTTTAATGCTCATTCCCCGTTTTGGAAAAAGAATTGTCAGTCGATTACTAGTAACCGCTTTATAGAAAATCTCGACGACTCGTCCTTATATCTTTTGAATGACGGGAGAATAACACGAATTCCTGACAACCCTAAGCACAAGCCAAGTGCAATAGATCTAACTTTAGTATCTCCAGATCTAGCGCCACTTTGTGTGATTGGCAAACCCTCGATGACACACTCAATAGTGATCATATTGCTATCATTACTACCTTTGAAACTTCAAGGCCTGAACCAACAGATTTAACAATGGAAAAAGTCCCAAAATATAGTTATTAATCAGCTAACTGGGGTAAATTCACAGAATTACTAAAAACATTCTATGTCGACACAAAAGAACTTGATACTCAATCTATTGACGACCTATACGATCAGTTTCAGAATCCTATGCTATCTGCTGCGAATCAATCAATACCAATATACTTTGATAAAACCTGCTAAATCAAGTTTTAATAAAAGCACGCAGGTAATGCGTGGTGGAATGAGACATGTGAAAAGGGGAAAAAGGAGAAAAACATCAAACTGAGAGAATATTTACGAAGCAAAGGAGAAGAGCGCGCTAAAAATCTTCTTGAGAAAAAAAGAGCAAAAAATCATTTCAATCACGTCACAGCACAAGCAAAACAGCAATATTGGTCTAACTTTTGTAAGAATGAAATATCAAATCATAAAGATGTCCAAAAAGTGTGGGAAAAGTTAAGAACAATGAAAGATGGAGTAAACTTGCCAAAATGTCCTGTTAAGCTCCCAAACTCTGATTTCCCTTCTAATCTAGAAAAGGCCGAAGCTTTTGTTGACATATTCGCCAAAAATGGCAGTAAAGATAGTTTATCAACAGAAAGAAGGAAAGCTCATCTACAACGATCCAGACCCTGTAATAAACCACTATCTAAATGCTCCCATAACAATTCAAGAAGTAGAAGAATGTCTTGCTAATCTGGGCACCAACAAACATCAGTGGGTTTAGACGGTATCGCTAATGAAATGTTACGTCATGTCCCACCTAATGTAAAACGCTTTATCTCAGTATTCATTCAAAAATGCTGGGAAAACGGCAATTTGCCTCATTATGGAAGCATTCTATCATTGTTCCTATACATAACAAGGAAAACCTCGAAGTAACATAAACAGCTACCGCCCAATTGCCCTGACGTTGCACGCATGTAAACTAATGGAAAGAATTGTCCTAAACAGATTACTTTATTTTTGTAACAAACATCAAATTATCCCTATAAATCAAGCTGGTTTTCAGAAAGGCAGATCTGCAACAGAACATCAAGTAAAACTCACAACACGTGTTAAACAACAGTTCACAAGATGAAGAAACATCCTGGCAACGTTCTTTGACATAAGGAAAGCGTACGAACAAGTATGGCATGAACGACTTTCGTATAAACTTAAAACTATTGGAATAAATGGAACCATGTATAACTATGTCAAAGCTTTCCTTCAAAGTAGAATTATTCAAACAAGAATAGAGCATACATATTCCAACACTAGAACACTGGAAATGGGTCTTCCACGAGGATCAGTATTATCTCCAATTTTATTTAATATCCTAATTGCACATATAACAAAAGGCTTGTCCAAAGACATAGTTTTAGTACAATTTGCTGACGACATATGTCTGTGGATGAAAGTCATTCTGAAAAGAAAAACCCCATTAAGACCCTTAAATTACATAAAGATCAAATCAACGTGAATTAAACAAAATCAGTAGTTTCTTACATGAAAATGGATTAACACTCTCGGCAGAAAAAAAAATCTAATGCTTTTTAATTCTGGATATGACCTAGAGAAACTTCCACAATTTACCCTGAATGGATCAGTCTTACAACACCTCAAATCTGTTAAATTCCTAGGAGCATATTTAACATCAAAACTCTCATGGAACCAACATATTCAATATACTTTGAACAAAGCAAGAAAAAAGTTAAAACTGTCTAAAGATCATAAGCAAACAAAAATGGGGACAAGATAAAGAGAGTTTAATACTCATATCTTCGGCTCTTGTGCGCTCTAGGTTGATTTATGCTCAAGAACTTTTCTTTAGTGCTCCACAGCATCTGCTTAATAAGTTACAAAGTGTAGACTGCAAAGCATATAAACTTGCTCTTGGAGTTCCCACACATGCATGTAACATTGGGACGTATAATGAAATTGGAATCTTACCTTTGAACGAATTTCGAAAAGTGTCCTCCTCTAAATTTGTTTTAAAGAACCTTTCACAGAGAAGTTTCTGTACAAATGAAGTATCTCTCAATTCAGAGACAGATTTTGCTAAAAGAGCAAAAGACATAAAATCAACGAAATCTATTCAGTCATACACATCTACTCGTCTTAAAAAAAAACCAACATTAACCAAAGTAAAATAACTGTCAACTCGTCCTTTCCACCCATTCCCAAATAGAAACAAACCAAAACAAATTATGACACAAACTATACTGAACTGAACAGAAACGATCCACTTTTTCTCTTAAAATATGTAAATTCTCATTTGGAAAATCAATATAAGGACCATCTTCAATTTTTTTACAGATGGCTCAGTGTTTGATGACCATAGAACAGGAGCAGCTTTTATAATACCAAAATTAAAAGTAGAGAAATTATATCATCTTGGCATACACTTGCCAATTTTTACTGCAGAATTAGTTGCTATTCTGATGGCCCTTAAGCATGTTTTAAATTCTTCCATAGAAAATTGTCCACTTTTACTGTGCAGTGACTCAAAGTCAGCTCTTTCTGCCTTACAGTCTTCAAACTCAAAAATTCGTTGTAAGACTATTACAGAAATTAATTACGTGACACATCTCCTATCGATGAAAAGAATAAATGTGACGT
>CM065725.1:69296723-69306723 GCA_033310375.1 Conus canariensis
ATACCATACAATGGCATCGTCGTCATCATCATCATCATCATCATCATCATCATCATCATCATCATCACCATCATCATCATCATCATTGCTATTGTTATCATTATCACCCCCCACCACCACCATCACCACCACCACCATCATCGTCATCATCATCAACATCATCATCATCAATATTACTATCATTATCATTATCACCACCCCACCCCCACAAGCACCAGCACCGCCATAACCGTCATCATCATCATCATCATCATCTCATCATCATCATCATCATCATCATCATCATTATCATAAGTATCAGTATCGTACTCACCATCATTATCATCAGCGTCGTTGTTGTCTTCCTCGTCGTTGTCGTCATCGGCAGAGGATATCGTCGTTCTTTTAATAATAAAACATAAGTATGGTGAGATATGTTAAAGACTAGATTTACCTTCTTACAACACCACCGCCGCCGCCGCCATTACCACCATCATCAGAATACATCACTACAATCGTCAAAACTAGACTCACTACTGGCAATAAGATGGAGACGTGGGAGATCACCATTATCTTCCCACTTCACCTCGTGTATTGAATTTTGAACAATGACCGGTCAGACCCCATGCCAGTAGATTAACACGGGGGAGGGGGGGGGACATTTGTAGGACGGGGGTTCAATTGTCGCTTACAAATGATCGATCAGTCACCCATACAGAATTACGTCACACTCTACGTCAACAAATCAATACGCGATACGTAAAGGATCATTGGGTTGACATGTTCGTTGCGATTCTTTCTGCATTTTTTAACAATGAGATGAATACAGATAAGAAAGGAAAAGGACTCAATGAAACGTGTATTGAAACAACTGAACATTACTGGACAAACTGACAAGCAATGTAAGGTTAAGACTTTCACAAAGTTTAAAATGCATCCTGTATAATTCAATCAAGCAACATTGTTTCGGTTTGACCAGACATGATAGACACAGCAACATCTAGCTAAGGAATTAAGACACGTGGGGTTCTATATTAAGATAATTTGATGAACAAATAAAGGAGATAGTTAAATTAGCAACGAAACGGACACAAAATTCTTCCCTCCTTTTTCTGGGTATGTTTTCAGTCGACAGAAGCACAAACAATACAAATTGAATTCTTTGGTCTCCCATAATTGTGAAAAACAAACAAACAAAGCATTTCCTTGTTCACTGATGAAAACGGTCGAGGTGTAGGGGTGGTGTAGGAAAGCTGGAAAGGGGGAAGGTATACCGAGGATAAGGAAGCAGGTGGATATAGGTGTATGTGTTGGGATGTGGGGGGGGGGGGGGGGGTGGAGCTGGTGTCGGGGCCGGTGAAGTGGAGGAGGGGAGGGGTGCAGGGAGGAGGCGTTAATTTAATCGTTCAATCGAAGGTTCCTATGGCAAGGTTAACATTGTGCCGGTTTCCAAGTTATCTCAGGATAATGACATAAAACTTTTTTTTCCCTATTGAGTCAAAACGTTTGTCAAAACAAATTCTCAATCGCATTCTTAGCTCACGAGATGAATTCAACGTTACAATATGACTGCATCGAGAACATGATTATGTTTGCTTAAAAAGTCATGTGTTCACCTACGTTCCATTGATTTTGTCTGTTTTTATGTTGGAAAAATTTCCCAGAACCTTTCAACCTGTTGTAACCAAACTTCGTGGTGAGTTGCAATGGGATCTGAGGCAAATCAGTGACATTTTGGTGTACACCCCATGAATACTACATACATACATACATACATACATACATACATACATACATACATACATACATACATACATACGTACATGCATATACATACATACATACATACATACATACATACATACATAACACGCATACATACGTACATACATATGTAATGACAGTGTATAAGCGCGGGTGAAATTTTGAGCTTTTGACACGAAAGCGAGACCATAGGTAACAATATTTGAATCCCTGTCCCTCTCTTGTCATTGATTGGACGCTGAACCACATGATTCGTGAGAGAAGCTCGCTTTTCTGTAGGACGGGTGTGCTCCCGATATGAACGGCAGACCAGGAATTGCCAGACAGGAGGAAACGGCGCTTGGCTTGGGTCAACTTGATAGTTTTTCAACCTTGGGGGGTGCAAAAGGAAAACCTAGTTTTCATTGCGGCCTGGGAGTGGTCATTTTTTTATGTAGCGCTGGCAGAAGTCTGATAGGGATTCTGTTGGCTTAAATATTGATTCCCTATGGGCAAGTTGCCTGTTAGGGTATGATATATACATAGTGAGAAAAACAAAAATAATAAGTAAATGTATACGATTGATGTGATAAGTTGGGAAAAAAAAGGGGGGGGGGGGGACATTGTGTAATGGTAAGCATTTTGTGAAAACGCGTAATTAGTTTGAAAGGTAGTAATACAATTTTTTTTTTTTAGATCAATGTTTTTGTAATGATTTCACTTTGTATCCCCAGCTGTAGGTAGGATGTGTTGGAGGAAGAACACCACCAATGCGTGAGCAAAAATATTGTATTGTGTGTTGTGTAGAACGTCTTAGAAAAATTATCAGTTTAAACTCGCATGTTCCAAAGCTAACGTTAGGAAGTGGGGTTTCGTCCAACCATTGGCAACAACTTCGTTCCTTCTGGAAACCTAATTCCCGTTGAGGGAATAAAAAGAAGAAGAAGAAGAAAGACATTTGACCACTTATTTAGACTTCAAAGCAGAAACGACAAGATATGTTAAATGTGAATGAAGAACAAGAAGTGTAATATCTGTACGTGCTTTTTGTTTAAAGAAAGAGAGTGAGCTGCCTCTATGGTGTTATGCGGCTACTAATGTAATAATTCAAAAAGAAAATAAAGTCCGCCTACAAAAAAGAAATGTAACGTATTGTGTAAATTCTTTAATTTGTTGGTAGAGGGAGCTCAAAAAAGTAAATTGTTGTTTCCCCAGTCTCTCCTTTGGATGAATAGAGTAGATGCGCGCGCATGGAGTAAACACGCCGTGCTGAGTGTTGCAAATAGTTATGGTGTAGGACGTGGTGACCACGACTTTTGGAACTTGGGATTATTTGAAACATTTGAAGAAAAAAGAACATTGAAAGTCAGTTTTAAAATTTTGATATTGTAAATTTGAAGAAGGGCACTTGGGGACCATTGTTGTGAACAAAGATTTTTTTGTGCCCCTATTTTGAAATTAGAAAAAAAAAAAAATGTACCCCCCTTCATGATAAAGACTCCCAATTGTTACCCCATTATTTTTCACTAACATTCTTAGTGTTTCTTCTTTCTTGTATTTATTACTGTGTACTGTACGTTTTGATCAATTGAAAGTGCCCCCGTCCTCAGTTTTATGGGAGGTATATTCAGTTAGTGGCCTACCTTTCTTTTTCTTCTTACTTTTCCTAGCTATTTTAGAATCTTCACTTCTCTTGGTTTCTACCTCTGCTCTATCTAAATTTCTTCCTTCTCATTCTCAAAAAAAAAAATTCCTTTTAATCTACCTGTTTGTGTGTTCGCTATTTTTAATGTTAGGTTTTTCTGATTAGTGTGTGTTGATGCTCTCTTTATTCTAATTGTTATAGGGTTAGTTTTTCTTCTTTTTTTTTTTTTGGCAAGAATCATTGTTCGTGCGATTTTGACGGCACACAATTTTGTCATCATTTAAAACAAACAAAACACAACCCCCCCACCCCCCCCAAAAAAAAAAAAAAAAAAAGAAAAAAGAAAAAAAAGTGCTTTATATTTACAGCTTTCCAAATGTTATTAGCATTTTCTTAAATAACTTTCGGAGGTCTTACTTCTACATTACATTCTTTCAGAGCAATTTTCAAGATTTTGATCTTTTGTAAGAACAGAGGTCGAACAACTGACAGGGGGGAAGAACTATTCAAGGATAAATGTTTGACTCAGTGTGTTACTGAGATAAGCTGTTTATAGCAATAAAATGGATACTATCTCGATAGCCTCTTTGAACTGTCAGGCCCTGAGAAGCGCACAAAAGAGGCGTGATGTTTTCCAATACCTAAAACAAAAGCAATTTTTTTTTCCATTTAGTGTTTACAGGAAACCCATTTTGATTTTTTAAAAAAATAGAAAGATATGTTGCAGGAGAGTGGGGCTATACCTGTTATTTTGCATCATATAAATCAAACGCTAGAGGAGTGTGTATTCTTTTTAACAATAATTTTGAGTTCAAAATTAAAAAAAGATTCAAAGCGACTAGGATGGAAATTATATCATAACCTTAATTAGAACCATGGAATACAACATACTGCTTGTTAATATTTACGGTCCCAACCCACACAATCCATCATTTTATGAATGGTTACTAAACCAGCTTAAAGAATTCAAAACTCGCTACATAATAGCAGTTGGTGACTGGAATCTCGTTCTGGACCCCTCAATAAACTATGATAATTACAAAGTAATAACAATCCCAAAGCTCAAGAAAAAGTCCGAAATATGATGGATGACATAGAGCTAGCAGATATCTGGAGAGAATATAATCCGGAGTGCAAACAGTATACTTGGCGAAAATCAAGCCCCTTGAAAAAAAAGCAGGCTGGACTTCTTCCTTGTATCTGAACACCTTCTATATTTTGTCAAGGAACCCGATATTCAGTATGGTTACCGTTCAAACCACTCTAAGACTTTATCATTAAAATTTGAAAATGATACTACTCACAAAACATTTTGGAAGCTTAACAGTTCGTTATTAAGGGACAAGCAGTTTGTAGAAGAAATAAACAATGTTATTAATAATGTCACTCAAGAGTATGCCCCTGCACACTACGATAAAGCAAAAATTCTTGACATTCCAAAGTGCGAGTTAGAACTAACCGTACCGGATCACGTTTTTGTAGACCTTTTACTGATGAAGATCAGAAGTAAAACTATGGCATTCGCATCTTTAAAGAAAAAATCTGCCAAAGAAAATGAAAGGAGGATAGAAAATGAAATCAATAGAATAGAAAGGATGGAAAAGAAAACGGCACTTAACATACAAAAGTTGCAAAACTTTAAGTCTCGAGCTAACGGAAATAAGGGGAAAGAAAATAGAAGGAGTGTTGCTAAGATCAAGGGCCAGGTGGGCGGCAGATGGGGAGAAAATTTTGAAATACTTTTGTAATTTATAAAAGAGACATTATATAAATAAACACATCCCCTAACTGACTATGGATAATGAAGAAACGGTTAAAGACCCGAAGGATTTAAGAACAGAGGTTAAACATTTGTATGAAAATTTGTATAAAGAAAGAAAAGTATTGGATGGCAAAATTAGAGATCTGGTCAAGGAAATTCCAAAGCTAACTTCAGAGGAACAGATGTTACTTGAAGGTGAAATCACTCTGGAGGAAGCTGGAGAAGCTCTGAAAAATATGAAAAACGGAAAGTGTCCGGGAACAGACGGTTTCACACCAGCATTTATAAGGTTTTCTGGAAACAATTCGGGTATCTAGTGGTTAGAGCACTTAATAAGTCTGTAACGGACCGTTTCCCGTCCAGTCACAATTTTTTATGCGACCGGGCTAACCGGAAGGTAGTCGTCCGGAAGCCGGTTGAAAAGTTTACCTGACTGCTGCTCACCTGCGCATTGTTAAAAGCTGGGTGAGCTGAACCGGTTAGGCAGTCTCTGCAGTGATTCCAGCAATGCAACTATCCAGAAGGCCAAAGAGGGACTCCATCCGTTTTTTTGTGGCAGTCAGGTATTTGTCACTGAATGTTTATTTATTAGCAAACCGAAACCGTATTCCCGTTTAGGAGTGACTGAAACTTCCTCAGCGCACTTTTGAAGGATTTGTTTAGAAAAGGAAAGTATTTGTTGTGTTCTGTTATCCTATGACTTGATAGGGTAGCAAAACGAAATGCTGTCGGAAAACATAGATGAAGCGAGTGTCAAAGGAAGTGGTTTCAGAAAAAAAAAAAATATTCTGTGACTTAACTAGTTATGAATTCATGATGAAGACTTTGCGAGAAGAGGGAGAGTTTTGATGCTATGGATAATAAGCTCCCAGAGTGTGCAACATAGACTATATATGCTTTTTTTGATGTGGATGAGTATTTAACTCACTCTTGATATGAATATTGAATAATTGTGTGTTGGTAAACAAGAGTGTTGTGGAAATCTTTCCCTTACATATATTGAAGTAGATGAATCTTTATGAAAAGAAACCTTTTAGAATCTGGTGATTATATGAAATGAAATGAACATTCTTGTCATGTTACAAGAAAAAGAAATGAACATTCTTGTCGTGTTACAAGAAAAGAAATGAACACTTTGTGATGACATTTATAGTTTGATGAAAGGTAATCTGTAATGAATTGTATTCATGGTTTATTGAAGAGGGTATAGGTGGAAATCCTTTCCCCAATTTGGAAAACTAGATTCTGAAAGGTTTATATGGAAATCCTTTCCTGTGTAGTGTTGTGATTCCGGAAAAGGGAATGTTGTAGTGCTATGATTCAGGAAAAGGGAATGCTGTAATGTTATGATTCCGGAAAAGGGAATGTTGTAGTGTTGAAGAAAGAATATGCTGATGTTTGTCTCAAGTTCTAGTGAAATAGCATGTGGCTAATGAATATGAATGTAGTCGTTATTGTAACGAATAGTAGCCATATGAATAGTAGCCATGATAATCAAGGTAGTTAATCAGTTTCCCCCAGGTAGAAGTGTTCCCTGGACTGAGGGGGACTGGCTGCCATTGTCTGAGGGTCAGGGCCGTAGTTGCGTCTACCACCCCCCCTCCCTTCCCTCCCCCTCTCCCCCACCCCCCTCACCCTTTGTCCTCCACCCTGCGTTGGTGTTGAGAGGCCAGCCTGAGCGCCGACAACCACCCTACCTGCCACTGCGCCCGGGACCGACTACCCACTGAGCCAGTTGGGCTGGAGACGCCGCTGCTGCCAAGCCAGAGCGCCGCTCCCGAGTTTTTGAACAGCGACCTGTTGCTGTGTTCCTGTGTTTGTGTGTGAGCCACAGCTCCTGCGTGAGACTGTCGCCTCGTCGTCGGCAGAGACGACGTGAGTGTGGTAGTGATTTTTTTTAGCCACAGCTCTGAAGTTCTGTAAGTCCTGTGTCGGACTTGACTTGCCGCTGTAGTCGTCGTCTTCATCATCTTCATCGTCTCGTCATCTTCATCGTCTCGTCGTCGTCATCGTCTACGTCGACGTTGGAACCAGCAGCGCTAATAGCCAGTTATATATAGATATATTTTGTGTGTACGCCTTTTGTTGGCGTGCCGACCTATTAATGTTCTTACATTTATTATATATGTTTGTCTGATGGCTCGGGCAGCATAAAACAAAAAAAGTGTTGTTCTATTGCCTGGCTGTCAATGTTCGGGTGAGTGGGTGTGTGTATGTGCATTGGAAAAGTCGTGCATGCATCCGTAATTTCTGAGTGAGAGTCAGACAGTCAGACACCTGCAGACACTACCCATTCCATCCGTAACAAAGTCATTCAAGGATGGGGAACTGTCAAATACCCAGAAGGAAGGCTTGATAGTATGTATTCATAAAAGTGACAAGCCGAGAAACTTCATAAAAAAACTGACGTACCAAAACCTTGTTAAATAATGTATGTAAGATAGGATCGTCGTGTTTAGCTAACATAATAAAATCCGTTTTCCCGAAACTAATACACGAAGTCCAAACAGGATTCATGGCAAACAGATTTCTTGGTGATAATATTAGGTTTCTCCACGATCTCATAGCTTATTTACAATCTAAACATTTACCCGGGATGCTAATCTGTGTAGATTTTGAAAAAAGCGTTCGATTCCCTGGACTGGAAGTTCATGCATAAGGTATTAGAATCGTTTGGTTTTGGGAGAGATATATGTCATTGGATAAAGACATTCCATACCGGAATAAGAGCTAACATAACTGTGAATGGCCAATGCTCAGATTAATTCAATATATTAAGAGGCTGTAGACAGGGAGACCCAATATCTTCCTTTTTGTTTATACTATCAGCCGAAATTCTGGGCATAATGATCAGAGAGAATGGAGACATAAAAGGTATATATATATATATATATATATATAATATATATGTATATATATATATATATATATATATATATATAATGATGCTGAACAGAAAATTTCCCAGTTCGCAGATGATACACCACTGTCCATTCAAGAAGATAAAACATCCTTTGAACAAACAATGAAAACGTTAGAGAAATTCGGAACAATTTCGGGTCTATTTATGAATATTGAAAAAACAAAAGTAGTATGGTTAAGAAGTAAAGTATCATCGGATGTTCGATATATGCCTCCTCTAAAAGTGGACTGGGACCCAGTGTTATTTAGAATGCTTGGAATATGGTTTATGGCTGATCTAACAAAATGCGTTGAGTTAAATTAAAAAGAAAAATTTTTGGAAGTTAAAAATCTTTTCAAAATATGGTCAAAAAGAAATATTACGCCACTTGGTAGAGTAGCAGTCCTGAAATCACTGATTCTGTCAAAATTGGTATATCTCTGGATATTGTTACCAAACCCACCGACTGATATTATGGACAATTTTCAGGAAAAAAAAATGTTTCCAATTCATTTGGAACAACAAACCAGATAGAATATTCAGAAAGAATACTGTTAAAAACGTTCTAGAAGGAGGCCTAGGTATCCCTTCTATTAGGCATTTTATTGCCTCATTAAAACTATCGCGGATTAGAAAACGTTAGTGTTAGTGGGCAGATTCAAATGGATGTCCATGATAAAGAAAGGTGCCCAGTTATACAAGATCTAGACAAACATGGGTCAATCCTCCCCATACACAAATTCAGATTAAATGCTTTTTGGAAAGATACTTTCAAAGCAAACAGAGAATTTTGTATTAAAGATGACATAAGAGATGCTGCTGACCTGATGGCCAAAATATTTTCAATAACAATTTCAAAATTGATAAAAACACTATATTCTTTAAAACGTGGGTAGAAAAGGGAGTGCATCGTGTCGCAGATCTTGTCAGTGTGGATGGAACGTTTATGACGTATCGACAGTTTAAAGATAAATACGACATTCAAACAAACTTTATAGAGTTCTTAGGGTGCGTGCTTACAATTAGAGAATATTGCAAGAAGACTGGGATGAACCTAAACGACAGCAAAGTAAGAAATATACCGAGATCTCTTAATACCATACTTTCTCCCCAAGAAGGGCCAACGTTATACTATAACGTCCTTTTGGCAGACAAACACCAGCCGAACTGCTGTAATAAACGAAGCAATGAAATGTTCGAAAACATCAAATGGAATACTACATTTCTGAAGATCTGAAGATTCAGAAAAAGTTTTTAAAAAAGATGCACATCTCTGATAATGACAAATGTACGTTTTGTAAGACTGAAAGAGAATCAGTTGAACTTTTGTTTTGGTCATGTAAGGTGACATTAAATTTTTGGAAGGAAATACAAACTGTTCTAAATAGATGTGATAATATGGACAATTTCAGATTTATGAAGGAACCTTTGCTGTTTGGTGAAGATGATATAAATAAGACTGATGATATACTCGATTTTATTCTAATGTGTGCAAATGTTTTCCTTTACAAATGTAAATGGTGAAAATGCTATTCCGGAATGTACGTTTTTTTTTTTTAGACAACTTAAAAAGAGATATACTACTGAAGAATACAGAGCAAGAATAAATTTGCAGTATACAGACTTCCAGCGGAAATGGTGTATGTACAAGGCCCTGGTCGATGAATAACCCCCTCTCTATTAATTTAAAGCTGTTGTTTGTGACTGCATGTATAATTACATAACTGGTAATTTAAGCAAAAGGTTCTCAGATACTCTTGTTTCTCTGTTTGGTATACATATGCTTCTCGATGCAGTGTGAATGTATGTGGCGAAGTCGGAGTGGCTTGGGTGGGGGTTAGGGCGGGGGGAGGGTGGGTGGGAAAGGGAGTTGTTGGGGGTGAAGGGGATAGCTAGTTACCGAATGCGAAGTTGAACTTTCTCTGCCCTTTACTTCGCTATTCGTGCGTTTAGTTATATTTTTGTTCCG
>CM065725.1:69309223-69314223 GCA_033310375.1 Conus canariensis
GTCCACAGCCACAGCCCGGTCAGCCCCTCCGCAGCCCCGGCTCCAGCAATCCACAGGGAGCAGTCAATGTCAAGCCGCCAAGAGGCAACCCACCGGAGGAGACACTGCACTGTTGCCGAGTCACTTCGGTGGTGTTCAGGGACGCCTGTTCTGATCTAACATACGTAGGACACCACCTACTAAGCCCCCTACTGACGGCAATAATTGCTTAGTCGCGGAGCCGGCGTGAGTGAGCTCTCCCCCGGAGGGCGCCACTACGTCCGTCCAACGACAGCCCCCATGGACTCGCCAATACCGGTGACTCCGACGGAACCAAACCAAGGCTACAGACGTGGAGAGGACATCGAAATTGAGGACACCATGAGAGCAGGGCATGAAGGGCCACAGAATTTGATTTAATGCTGATCGATGAGAGTGAGGATGATTAAGATGATGCTACGGGTTTCCATTTCGGTCTGAGACTACATGACAGGGCTGTACTCTACGCTTCCTTTCATAATATATCCCGGCGTCAACCAGGCCCGAGAGATGCACCTGCAGTGTTGGTCAGGAAATGTGAGCACCACTCTCAGAAACGCATCCATTAAGTGGATGAAACCCGACTGTGTGGTCCCAGTCTTCCCAACCGAGTCCGCAGCAAACTCAACTCTGGGTAGGAGCCGGTCGGGGCAGAAAAACCCACATGACGCTGATGAGATTCGAACCCACGACCTCCCAGCCAGGAGTCCGCGACGCTAATACTTCGCCACTGTGGCTGGTAAAGAGGTTACTTTTATTGTGACACCAAAAACGCTGACAGGCCAGAACTCTCTTCGATGGCGAGCCTAGAGCAGGGTTGTTGCTGGAGGAGACAAGAGAAGAAGAACAAGGTCAAAAAAGATGTGGGACTCATCCTTTAATGTATCCAGCTACGTCTAGACATGTTGATAACAAAGGCACAAAAAGTCCACAACTCACTGTACCCATTCAGACATCGTGTTCGCTCTCCACAGTCAACTTCAAGGGGTAATTACCGTAAAGTAATCGTGGTTTCATTGCAGACAAACGGAATTTCGACTCTTCGGAGAAAAGAAAACCCAAAAAGGCACATTCTGTCAAAAAATGTAAGTAGTTTTAAAGATATTTATCTGTGATGAAATTAGTGAACTGTAAGATCAGTATTAACCAAGAGCCGTCATTAATACTGACTGAGTTCACTACGTTGAAATTAATCCTGCTGTCAATGAAATCGTAAAAAAAAAAAAAAAAGAAATAAGAGAAAACAATAAAATATTATCGCTGAGCATATAAACAAATTACCGTTGCTGTCTTGTATATTCTATGAAATGACGGCAGAGTTGTGGGGTATTTGGACATAATTACAAAGTGTCTGAATCCTGGAATAGATTATGACACCTGCACAACTGATTGCTTCGTCATTCCTTAGAGTGGTCAATAGCCTGGTTGTGACATGCACCTTTCCCAACAGAGGACAACATGGTTCTTGTTCTTGTTGTTGTTGTTGCTGCTGTTGTTGTCTCTTGTCGTGCTGTAACACATTGTCCCCTGTCGGAGAAAACATGATTCTTGCTGGGCTCCCTTGATTTTCGCTCTGCGGACTTACGCCCCTTGAACGCTTACACAAAGACTTCCACCCGACGGACTTCTGTCCGGTAAATGGTTGCCCTAAGACTTTCGTCGGCCGGACTTCCGCCTACTGAACGCTCTTCGTGAGATTTCCGTCTCACGGACTTTTGTCGGCTGAACGCTCGCCTGAAAACTTCATTATGACGGACATCCGTCAGCTGAACGCTCGGCCTCAAATTTCCGTCAGGCGAACTTTCCTCCGCAGTACGCTTGCTCTAAAACTTCCATCAAACTGAATCCTCCCACTGGACTTTTCGCCCCTTAGATTTTATGTTCGTTTAATCTTCGCCTGGTGAAAATGACGCATTTGTTATTTGGCATGGTAGGAGCTGTAAAAGAGGGACACGATTTTTAAAGAGGATGATTTTTCTGCATCTTTTCTGCAAGAAGTATTGGACCATAATGGAGAACAATGGCATCTCTCTCCTCTCTCTCTCTCTCTCTCTCTCTCTCTCTCTGAAACACACACACACACACACACACTCAGAACACACACACACACACACATATATAATATATATATATATATATATATATATAATAAACTAATAAATCCCTAGGATAAGTACCGAGCCCTATTCCAGCAACTTACAGAGCAGCTTGGTGTTGCAATGACTGCAAGAAATATTCAGTTATAAACAAAGCTTGCTCTTATGTCTTAGATTGAAGAAATAGGGGAAGATAAGCATTCATATCTGCAGTGGTAGATAATTCTGCCTAACTAACAGTATGTGCTTGAGTGGGTGAATGGGGAAAAATAAAATAAATGCTTCTCAAAATGAGCCTTCAGCAAGTTTATAGTTTCCAAGGGGGAGACAATCTCCAATGGGGAGGAAACTCACTAACATGTAACTCCTGGTCAGATACCGATATTTCGAAACCTGATTGTTTCTCCTCAGTGACCGCGGAAAGTGATAATCTGGCTCCTCTGCCTTTTTGGTTTTAAGAAGAATGCTATCCCAGAAAAAGGCTGGTGTGCAATACCATAGTATGTTTGTTGAGTTTTCAAAAAACCAACCAAAGGTGCCACCTAAGCAGCAAAAGAAAATCATGAAAAAGCAAATCAAGCTACATTTTCTTGTGAAAAGTAGAAAATATAAAAAGATAACATCTTAAGACACAAGTGCTGAGGGCCAGTTCTTGGAATGAATCTGCAAGGGACTAAATTACAATAAACTAATAAATTCCCAGGATAAGTACCGAGCCCCATTCTAGCAACTTACAGAGCAGCTTGGTGTTGCAATGACTGCAAGAAATATTCAGTTATAAACAAAGCTTGCTCTTATGTCTTAGATTGAAGGGAAATAGGGGGAGATAAGCATTCATATCTGCAGTGGTAGATAATTCTGCCTAACAGTATGTGCTTGAGTGGGTGAATGGGGAAAAATAAATAAATGCTTCTCAAAATGAGCTTTCAGCAAGCTTATAGTCTCCAAGGGGGAGACAATCTCCAATGGGGAGGAAACTCACTAACATATAACTCCTGGTCAGATACCTATATTCGAAACCTGGTTGTTTCTCCTCAGTGACCGCGGAAAGTGACAATTTGACTCCTCTGCCTTTTTCGGTTTTAAGAAGAATGCTATCTCAGAAAAAGGCTGGTGTGCAATACCGTAGTATGTTTGTTGAGTTTTCAAAAAACCAACCATGAGGAAGACCAAGAGGACTAAATGAAGGGAAAATGGGAAAACTTCAACGTGGTTGTCGTTTGGTTCTTTGTTTATATATATATATAGAGAGAGAGAGAGAGAGAATTATGAACAATGCTTACTTTTACGTTTTAGATTGAAAAATAGGGGGAGATAGGCTTTCATATCTGCAGTGGTAGATAAGTTTGCCTAATATTAACTGTATGTGCTTGAGTGGTTGAATTGAGAATAATAAATGCTTCTCAAAATCAACTTTCAGCAAGCTTATAGTTTCCGACTGGGGGGGGGGGGGATCTCCAAAAGAGGGGAACCCACTAACATATCATAACTCCTTGTTAGAAGGGACAATCTCCAACAGGGGGAAACCCTCTAACATATCATAACTCCTTGTCATATAACGGTATTTCGAAACCTGGTTGTTTCTCCCCAGTGACCCCGAAACGTCCTAACTTGACCCCTCCGCCTTTTAGGTTTTATGCAGAATGCTATCCCAGAAAAAGGCTGGTGCCCTATACCATAGTATATTGCTTGAATTAAAAAAAAACACCCAAGGTCCCACCTAAGAAGCAAAAGAAAATTACAAAACAACAAAATAAGCTACAATTTTCTTGTGAAAAGTAGAAAATATAAAAAGATAAGACACAAGTGCTGAGGGCCAGTCCTTGGAATGAATCAGCAAGGGACTGAACTATAATGAACTAATAAATTCCAAGGGTAAACAACTGAGCTCTATTCCAGCAATTTTCAGAGCAGCTTGGTGTTGCAATGACTGCAAGAAGTATAGCATTATAAACAAAGCTTGCTCTTACGTCTTAGATTGAAAAAATAACCTCAACTCGTCCCCTCAACCTTGGAATAGGAAGAGATTACTAAACGCAGAAATAAGATGGGGTGTTTTGGGGGAGGCTGTAGAGAGTGGGTAGGGCATAGTTCTGCAAAATAGAAGATGAAAATGCAAGTCATGTAAAAAAAAAAAATGTGTGGGTAGGGGTTTTTGCGGAGGGTTCGTCGTCGTCGTCGTCGTCGTCGTCGTTGTTGTTGTTGTTGTTGTTGTTGTTGTTGTTGTTTTGATTAATGCTGCTAGTGCTGGTGTTGTCTTCAAAAGTTAAACGTTATTTGTGCAGTGCCAGGAGGGCAAAAAAGTACACGCCGTCATAGTTTCAACATGACAATGGGCAACATTGACAAACTCTTGTTCCTGCGTTTTCTGGTAATGGTTGGTGCGCTGTTTTTCTTCAGCAATGTAGTTTCGGCCGGTGAGCCTCCTCTCTCTCTCTCTCTCTCTCTCTCTCTCTCTCTCTCTCTCTCTCTCTCTCTCTCTTCTCTCTCAGCTGCTGTCATTAATGTGTTTTTTTATTGTTATTCTCTCTCTCTCTCTCTCTCTCTCTCTCTCTCTCTCTCTCTCTCTCTCTCTCTCTCTCTGTGTGTGTGTGTGTGTGTGTGTGTGTGTGTGTGGAGAAGGGAGGATAAGAATATGAATGCGTGCGTGCAAGTCGATGGGAGAAAGGATGGATCAGTGCGCGTATGTGAAGGGGATGGTTGTTGTGTGAGAACGATTTTGTACTAGGATATAGACAAGAAACACAAATGAGTGATGGAAATGGACATAATTTCTTAATTTTGCTCAGTTGTGTGGACACCTAATTTGCAGGTTTTCTTTTGTTTTCTTTTCTTCTGTGCAAAAATAAAAAGACATCGTACCCCCTTGACAATAAGACAAAGTCA
>CM065725.1:69319223-69331723 GCA_033310375.1 Conus canariensis
CAGCACACAGCATGCTCCTGACTCATGTTGGAGGTGAAGCAGTCTTCCTCTGCAATGATTCCTGGTCTCCGAGCTCACTGCTTTGAAGCATCACATGAACGTAACGAAATGTCACCATGGCAACAGAGAAACATGCAGTACTAAAGCTGTTCCCTCCACACGTCTTCCTAAAGGGCTGGCCGTACAGGGGAGCGTGGACATACTCCTCTAGCAAGGAAGATGATGTGGAGCGCCACAACTGCTCACAGCAGGTCGGCAGGTGGAACTGAACCAGTAGAATCTTGCTGTAAAGATGACATTTTTTTTTCTTTTTCCTCGTTTTCTCTCTCGAAGCTTGGAAAAAAGGAAAGATCTGATGAAATGACCATTGTGATCAAACCCAAAGAACGTGTAAAACTATGGACGAAAGTCGAAGAAAGTGGTCAGTGCTTTCTCTGTGCAGCGTCCATCTTGGCCCGAAGACTACATTGAAATCGATGGTGTGGAGGTGCATTTCGTATGACAGAGTTGGACCACTGGTGTTCGTAGAAGGCAGTATGAACGCTCAGACTTGCACTGATGTGCTAGAAATTAGCTTTCTGCTGTTTGTTGCCCCGACAGGCTGGGCCCGGTAGTCGTTGCCTGCAAGATGACAACACCTCTATTCACCGCTCGGCTCACACCGGGACCTGGAAGCGACAGCACGGATGTCCCGTGTTTTTCGGGCCTCCTCACAGTCCAGATCTAAATCCGATCGAGAGTGTGTGGCAATTCCGCGAGTTTCACGTGAAAAAAAAAATCGCGCATTAGTTCTGTCACAGATCTGTGCTGTGCACTCACCACTTGCTGGAATCAACTGACTGTTGCCTACCTCCACTCCCTCTACGACTTTCTCCCAAGACGCTGTCAGCATGTTTGGAGTCGGAAGGGCCAGGTTTCCTAGTACTAGCAAGTTCTGTTCGGCCTTAAGATAAGAATAACAAGTTCTCAGTTCAGCGCCGGAAGTGTCGAGAGGGGACAGACTTCTCTCTTGAGTGTACCACCACCACCACCACTACTACTACTATTGTTACTACTACTGCTGCTACTGCTGCTGCTACTACTACTACTATTGTTACTACTACTGCTGCTACTGCTGCTGCTACCACTACTACTACTACTATTGTTACTACTACTGCTGCTACTGCTGCTGCTACTACTACTATTGTTACTACTGCTGCTGCTACTACTACTATTGTTACTACTACTGCTGCTACTGCTGCTGCTACTACTACTACTATTGTTACTACTACTGCTGCTACTGCTGCTGCTACTACTACTACTATTGTTACTACTACTGCTGCTGCTACTACTACTACTACTATTGTTACTACTACTGCTGCTGCTACTACTACTACTATTGTTACTACTACTGCTGCTGCTGCTACTATTGTTACTACTACTACTGCTGCTACTGCTGCTGCTGCTGCTACTACTACTACTACTACTGTTGCTGGAGCTGCTGCTACTACTGCAATTCCTCCTCCTCCTCCTCCTGCTCCTCGCCTCCGTATGTATTAACATAAACTTAAATGAAAATTTACTCTTCCGCCGGACAAAACTGAAAACAAATTACAAGATGAAACACGACGCGTTTCGACCTCTTTCGTCTTCTTCAGGACAATGAAAAGAAAGAGCGAGCGATCACTTATCTTCTCAAATTGGGTTCAAAATGGACGTTGAATGAAAACGAGGCTGCTGGGAAGGAGACAATGTGAGTTTGAAATAAGAATGATGATAGTGATGGAGATATTAAAAGAGTAATGAAGAGAGGGCTACTGCCATTTTTAGTAATGATATGTCGATAGTAGTTGTAGCATTAATAGTGGCTATACAGACAGACGGGGAGCTCGTTCTCGGGTTTCATTGTCCTAAATTCTGTTGGTCTTGCCAGAAGAAGGCGAAAGAGGTCGAAAAGCGTCGTTTATTTTATTTTTTTCTCGTAATGTGTTTGCCCCATTTTTTGTTATGTTTATTTCAAGTTTTATTCAGTTCCCACCTGCAGTCACCTAATTTTGAAATGAATCTTTATGTATTGTTTTGGTGCATTGTGTTACCGAAATACACTGTGCTACTTCGCTTTGCAACGTATTGTGTAGGTTTTGAATTTTGGATCGCCACTGGTCAATATCGACCGCCGGCAGGTAACCACGTGTCTATGCGCGTTGAAAGTGAAACCGGTCAGACGAGAACTTGGGACTGTCAATCGAACCACGAAAATTCCCATATGGAGTGACCCATCTGTCGTTTCCCAAAGAGCCCCATATTGGAAAGCAGGTGAGTACTTGAGATGCCGAACCTTCAACCACAAGTTTCTGTTTTTAATCGGCACAAGTTTCTGTTTTTAATCGGCACGTTTTAATCGGCAAGTGCGTGTGTACAACAAGCAAACGCGGAACCACTCAGTCCGTTAACTAAAGGTACAATACATTCCATCAACACATCAAGATGCCACAATTCTCCAGTTCAGTTCATGTATGTACAGTCATACGTAGGAAAATGTCAGAAGGTATCAACATTTCTATACGTCGTTGTTTTCATCTGCTACTTTCCACAGGATTCTGGTATGGATACCACTTTTGACGAAATTCTGTGGATCGCATTTCTATGCAATGAACACATTTTTTTGAATTTATATTTGCTCTTCAACTCATGAAATATGTGTTTGAGATTTGGTTTGATCTCATTGATTTTACTTTTATATACAAGATATTTTGCAAACAGGATAATTTGGTTAAACCCTTCGTCTGTTTTCATTTGCTCACGATTGCCAAAGAATACCAGTTATATATCAAAATTGATTCTTAAACATCTTCAACCACAAGTTGCTTCAGTTTCAGTTTCAGTTTCATCATGGTGTCACTGCGTGCGGACTAGTCGCAATACGCTGCACGTCATTCGCGAAGTTTCAAGACCACACTGCACAACGATTTAAAGGTGATGGATAAATGAATGAGTGTTTTAGTCGAGGGAATTTAAGAAGAGGGTCTCGTGGCTACGACTTTGGAGATGTCTGACCTACGCATAAGCCCAATGCCCCTTGGGTACCTACCTAGCATTGACCGTGCCATGATAATCCTTGCGTGTGTGTGTGTGTGTATGTGTGTGTGTGTGTGTGTGCATATGTGCGTGCGTGCGTGCATGCCCGCGCGCGTGCGCGCGCGTGTGTGTGTGTGTGTGTGCGCACGCGCGCACGCACAGATGTGGATTTTTAAGCATGTGTGTAAACTGTGGGCTTCTGTGAGCATGCTCCTGCACACATGCATCTGCACATGTATGTGTATGTGTGTCTGTATGTGTGTGTGTGCGTGCTCGCGCGCGCGCGTGTGTGTGTGTGTGGGGGGGGGGGGGGGCTTCTGAATCAAGGTAATTTACATGCTCCACCTGTAACTGGCTGTAAGCTGCTTCCTGTCATTGTGCAGGCTTTGTGGGAAGCTTTGGGCATGGATACGTGACACTTTGGCTCTGGGAAGCGTTCTGTACATGGCCACGTGACACTTGAGCTCTGGCAAAGTTTGAGCATGCACATGTGACATGTTGAGCTCTGGGAAGCTTTGCGCATAGACACGTGGCATCTTGAACTCTGGGGAGTTTTGAGCATGGAGACGTGACATAGTGAGCACTAGGAAGCTTTGAGCGTGGGCACGTGACACTTGAGCTCTGGCAAGCTTTGAGCATGGTCATGTGACATTGTGAGCTCTGGCAAGCTTTGAGCATGTCACGTAACGTATTCAGCTCAAGGAAGTTTTGAGTATGGACACGTGACATGGTGAGCTCTGGAAGCTTTGAGCATGGACACGTGACATGGTGAGCTCTGGGAAGCTTTGAGCATGGACACATGACATGCTGAGCTGGCAGAATTAGTTTTGTGTTTTGTTTTGTTTTGCAGACGCTCAGTTTCATTGCCTTGAGAGTGAGCTAAACAAAACAGTTTTCTCTTATTCGGCGCAAAATGGGTGTTGAATCAAAACGAGGCCGTTGGGAAGCGGGACCCTGGGTGTTGAAATACGTGACTGCTCGTTTTTCGTTTCCATTTTCCTGAATGTTGTTTGTTTTACCCGAAAAAGACGTAAAAGGTCGAAATGCATCGTGTTTTGTCCTGTGATCTGTTTGTCTATGTTGTCTTGAGGAACTAATAACATTTCTTTTTAGAATTTGTTCCAGTTTCCGCCTTCAGTCACCTTGCTTTGAAACTACAAGACCTGAGTTGAAATGTGCATCAATTTGTGTTACTTAGATTCTACTGTGCCACGAGCATTGTACTGAAGATAACTGGCTGGTCTGAAACAACAGAGTTATTTGTTTCTTAAAAAAGACCTACCAGTCTGGTTCTGATATATTTATATATCAACACATATATTGCAGGAATGCTTAAGTGAGGAAAAAAGTTGCATGAATTCTCAAATCGTGTGGCGAAAAAAAAAAATGTGTCATGACTTTGGGTGCTTTCTGTCGACGATGTGCTTCCGCTTGCCTCGCTTTCACTTGCTATTGTCTGGTGTAATCAATGTAATTGAACACATGTCAGAAAGGGAGCGAGCGCTTAAGATTGGTAAATATGGAGTGTATCGCAAAGCTTCTGTTTGTATCGACTGTCACGTCTGTGATCATTGGTGCAAGCTGTTATTTTCGCATGTATCCATATAATTCCTTTGTCTCTGAGTTTGATTAGGAAGCACAAATCAATGTTCATCTAATGTTTGACGTTATCATCATTGTTTTCTTTCAAATACTCTGTTGTTTATTTCAGATTAATCACGTTATCTTACGTCTAGAACGAGGGGGACGGTGGTCTGTTCAGAAAGTGAGAGTGTGTTACAATCACAGGGACCATATTTGTACATCTCCAAATTCGAAGAAGATTATCATTCGAACGCATCATAAATTCCCGTGTAAGACCTGTTTCTGTGTCTGCCTTTCTCTCTGCGCCTCTCTAACAACTAGTTCTACTTGTTCTTTTTTAGTTCTTATTTGTTGTAGATTTTGTTTTTTCCTGGTTTGTTCGTTCGTTAACCTGTCAAATGTTTAGAGATTCATTGTGCTGCTGTTATGCCCCTGACAAGTCAGGATCAGCACATCCGACTTCGGCTTGTTTTTATACCAGAGTGAACGCTCCCCTAGACTGGTTGCTTTAATGGGCTGACGAGTCCAGTCTATCTGGCTATTTGTCCATAGCTGGAGATGGTTTGTTTACTGGGGTGTCCTTCCCCAGGGCTAAGGGCTTATAGCGTGGCACTGGGTCACAAGATGATCCTGTCACTGGACATGTGGGGTATTTCAGTGGAGGTAACAGTGACACTGATTGTCCCGTCCCATCCTGCTAAGGGCATTGCCAACTGGTCTGGAAGTGCTTATTCGACCAGGCAAGCCCGACTTACGTCGCAGCTAACCCTCATATCTGGTGGCACCTCCCTATCCGCCACCCGGGGACCCGCCTGTTTGAGGATGGTCGCCTCTGCTCCAGGTTCATAAAAGTCCACATTGGCGAGTCTTCAGGGTGCCTAGGCTGTACAACCCCAATGACAGTAGAGCTAAGACCAGAGACCTGGCCTGCTGACACATCGACGAGAAAGAAGCTCCATGGATTTCTGGAGAGTCTTCACCGTGCAGTAGCCTTCGTCAGTACCTCTGGGATTACTGTCTGAGTGAACAAAGCAGAAGAAGAATTCATTATTTGTTTGCCGTCATAATGAGGACGAGACCAAAATTACAATGACTGGATGCTCACGTTTGAGTTGCTGGTCCACCAACCCACATGTCCACCCAATGAATGGCACTAGCAACTGTCAATAAAACTGTATTACAGTGTAGTCTATGTTAATAGTGTTTTGATATATATTATAGTCTATCACCGTGTACAACACTGCACTATTATCTATTACATTGTATGAAAACATGTCATAGTGTACAGAAATGTCGTGTTTTGCCTCCGTTACGTTCGTTTGTCCAATTGTACAGCCACGTGTTGCTTTCAGTTGTAAGTAAAGTAGTAATTCAACTCTCCTACAAGGATCTCTCTCCCTCCCTCCCTCCCTCCCTCCCTCCCTCTCTCTCTCTCTCTCTCTCTCTCTCTCTCTCTCTCTCTCTCTACCCCTCTCACACTCTCTGTCTCTATCTGTTTCTCTGTCTCTCTCTCTCTCTCTCTCTCTCTCTCTCTCTCTCTCTCTCTCTCTCTCTCTCTCTCTCTCTCGTTCTTTTTTTCTTTTACCTCATGTACAAAGTAATGTTAACATTGGATACTAGATGTACCTGCTATTGAATAACCGGACAAACAGGCAACTAAAAATAACAAAAGGACACCCTCAACCCCCCCCTCCCCCCCCCCCCCCCCCCCCCCACATACACACTCATACAACCGCAAAAAGCAGATAGCAAGGAAAAGGTAGGAGAAAAAAAAAGCAGTAGATTTCCAACCACCCATTGGCGTGCATTGCAAAAATACTTTGTTCTTATCGTTGGAAACTAGTGATTCAACTATAGTTCTCTTACCATTCTGAAGTGGGAGGTAGGGGTGGGGTAAAGGGTGGGAATGGGTTCGGTGGGGGAGAGGGTGTTGGAAAATATTGACTTCTACACTTTCGTTAGTGCAGCAGATGTTGTATCTGTCGACTCCCGGAATTGTGAACGAGTCATTAGCACGTTTCGCTTCGTGAAATACTAAACATCAGACATGGCGATCATGTCAGCAATGACCAAGTGCAACACGGAGCACATGTGTCCATGCAGAAATGTGCTGACATCAAATTAAAAAAAACAAACAAAAAAAACGAAGACAACGCTGGTATGTGTATACGAGTCAAGATCCAATGGCCTTTCTGAAGCAATCAATCAGGTAACCGTTGGAGGAAGGAGACGGAGGGGAACACACACACACACACACACACACACACACACACACACACACACACACACACGCACACACACACACACACACACACACAAAGACGTGTCATCATTCATATACCTTCACTGCTAATCCATTTCCTGCTGTGGCTATGGCTTTCATTTCTTCACTTCCAGAAAGTTTCTTCTCTGTTTATTAAAGTCTGCAATGCACAGATGACTTCACTTCTTTCATCCTCCTTTTCCCCCTTTAGTAGAGAAGACATTCAAACAAGATTGTACATGCTTATTTACTTGCAGTCGTTTTACATGCGTGTAGACAAAGTGTCAACAAAAATGCATTTTTTAGTTATATTTCTGTGAGGTTGTTTTGTTGCTGAGTCGTTCTTTATTCAAGTGGTTCATAGCTTTAGGTACCAGAACATGGGTGAACAATTTTCTTTTTCAAACATATTTATTCAAATCGAAATTGCATGACCTAATAAAGTACATTATGAAAAGTGATATCTCTCATAATGTTAGGGAAAAAAGAGTCCAAATGATACTTTTGAAGAGAATCCATAGAAAAAAAAAAGCCAAAAACAAACAAACAAACAAACAATGACAACACCAACAAGCACACGAAGTTCAAACAATGAAGACATGCATACGAAAATACAGACAGACGGACGGACAGACAGACGGACAGACTGACAGGCTGACAGAATGTCGACCTATAGCTGAAAAAGGCAGATGTAGGAAGCCATTGTTCCGGTCAGTTCAATGACATCAAACAGAAGCAAATGAAGGTGGGGCTAAAGCATAATGAGAGGGACTACATGGATTGTAAATATCTACGATGGGTCTGAGACCTACTGTCCACATGTAAACCGCCCAGTTACAATACCCGTCATACGTCAGTTTTTTGTTGTTGTTGTTGTTTATTTGTTTGTTTTGTGTTTTTTTTTTCCTTTTCTTTTCTTTCAACATACTTTATCTAACACATATGAACTCGTTGTTTTTTGCTAACATGAACTGAAAAACTCGTACACGCAGTCCGTTTTGGACCAAAATCAATATATACTAAATTTGTGCTCGCAATGGACTCCGATATTGTATCTGTATTCAAACTTGTGAAGAAAATCTTCCAGAAAAACATGGGCAAATGTGTTTTATATTAGAAGTTCAGGATGACGGCGATGAGAGCGGGGATTAGCGAATGGGGGAGGGGGTGGAGAGGTCGCAGAGGTCAGTGAAATGTGAGGCGGGGCTGGATCTCGGTCTGTTTGTCAGTTGGGTTGGATGTTCTCGGAATTGTTCCAGAATGGTCGATGGGTGATCTGTTTGTTGTTGGAGCATGACCAACGACTATTATATCAGGCAGCATGACCAACCACTATTATATCAGGCATAGCAGACTGTTGTGTATGGGCTGTTAATGTGTGAGTGTGTGTGTGTGTGTGTGTGTGTGTGTGTGTGTGTGTGTGTGTGTGTGTGTGTGTGTGTGCGTGTGTGTGTGCGTGCATGCATGCGTGTGTGCGTGCGTGTGTGTGTGTGTGTGTGTGTGTGTGCGTGTGTGTGTGTGTGTTCAGGTAAAATCGTCTCGATCAGTGGGATGGCAAGGCACACTCCTACATTGCTGATGGTCTGCGCCTGGGTCATTCTACCATGGCTCTTTTTGCTTCATTGAACATGCCACATGTCCCAATAAGGGGTTCCAAACTCTACAGAAGATCAGGCCAACACAACGAGTCTGTTTCTTCTTCTGTAAGAACAAAATCAAAACAGTATTTTTTTCCATTCGGCATAGAAACATGTTTCATTCAAGAACTTTTGTTACACTTTCAGATGCAAAATTTTGAAAAAAGAATCGCGTGTGTTTACAACCCCCCCCCCCCCCCCCCAAAAAAAAAAAAAAATGCAGGATATGTTTAAGGATATGTTTATGGTTTGTTGAAGAATCAGCTTGTGGGAAATTGTACAAATAAAACTTCACATTTCAATTATGACTTACGATCGGCTAAAGCAGTCAACTGAATGTTTATATGTCGCTCATGTGCATGTGAGCCGAGGAATAAGAACAGTTAGAAGGATAGGCAATGTCACTCGCCTGTATTAGTTTTTATTGGGGTATTTCGGTAGAATCACTTCCAAAACCAGATTTTCGTTCCACATATTGTCTTTTGCCACTTCCTAATTTATTTGCGTCCTCATTTTGGTCCTCTTTACTGGCGTATTGCCAGCTTCTAGTTTATGTTATTATATTTGTGATGTATCTACTGTCGCCCTTCAAATTCATTACATTGCAGTTCAAAATTGTATTACGGTCTCTTCTTCATCAGCCCACGTTGATCTCCCAATGTTTGTCGCACTGACTGCTTTGTTGCTTCATTTTGTCGTACTTTCTGCCTGGTCGCCACATTCTACTTTATTTCATTGCGGTATTGCTCAGCTACTGAGTGACATGATGGCATTCTTCAGTCTGTCTATTATGTTTTGTTTTGCCCTATCCCGTTCATTGTCTGGTGGTCGTCTTCTTGATTATCTCATTCTAGTACTTTCTGTTGCCGTTTTGCTCTTCATATTATTACGACGTTTTCTATGTTGATTTTGTTCACACCGTCCAGTTATTATCATTTTCCTGTTCTTCTTTGGTCTTCCCACTTACTCTCAAATTCCCACAAAGTTTGTCTCATCACGGTATGTTCGTTGCAGTTACAACTTCCAGCTGATTTTTTAAAATATCTTCTGTTGTTGTTGTTGTTGATGTTGTTGTTGTTATTGTTGTTGTTTTTCCTTCATCCATGCCATCCTGTTGTTGTCATCTACCAGCTTATTTCTTTGATGTGTTTTCGCTCCAGCTACTGTGTACGTGAATTTCGTACGCTTCTATTCCAAGTTTTAGCTACTATATAGTGTTACTTTCCTATTTCTCTTATTACGGTATGTTTAAACCAACCTGACTGTTCTGTGTCCGCCTATCCAGTTGATCGTAGCATGTTTTTACTTAGTAACTGTCTATTTGCCACCTTCCAGATGATAATTATGATTGTATTTTTTGGTCCTTGTTTCCCTCTTCAATTTCTTGCTGGCAGTTTCTTTTCCCCACACATACCATTTCGATGCCGCCCCAACGCCCATTCAAGATTATCCCTTGAGCGGTTTTTCGGTTTGGTCGTTTGTTTTTGTTTTTCTTCTGTTCAAATGGCTACTTCTCAGTTATTTTATACTATCTGTTATCATCAGGTTTCGTTCGAGTTGTTGGTTTGCCATTATCCAGTTCATACAACTAATGTGTTCTTCTCTTCAGGGTCATTTCTTGGTGCCATGTTCCAGTTGATTTGTGTGTGTGTGTGTGTGTGTGTGTGTGTGTGTGTGTGTGTGTGTGTGTGTGTGTGTGTGAAAGTTTCTCTCACGTTACCAGCTTCTGGTTGAATATATCGAAACATGTTTGTCCTCTGTACTATCATGTCGCAACTTTTCAGTTTACATTTTTTTCAAATGTGTCCCCTTCCGCCCTTCCCCAGTCAACGTGTTGCTGTCTGGTTACAATCTTCCAGTTTGTCTAATACATTTTTTTGCTGTCTGGCTACTGTCTGCCACTTTATCCAATTCATGTGTTGCTGTCTGGCTAAAATCTTCCTGTTTGTCTAATACGTTTTTGCTGTCTGGCTACTGTCTTCCAGTTTATCTAATACATTTTTTCTGTCTGGCTACAATTTTCCAGTTTATCTAATATATGTTTTGCTGTCTGGCTACTGTCTGCCAGTTTATCCAATACATTTTTTGCTGTCTGGCTACAATCTTCCAGTTTATCTAATACACTTTTGCTGTCTGGCCACTGTCTTCCAGTTTATCTTCTTTTTTTTCTGTCTGGCTACAATCTTCCAGTTTATCTAATACATTTTTTGCTGTCTGGCTAATGTCTTCCAATTTATCTAATACATTTTTTTCTGTCTGGCTACAATCTTCCAGTTTATCTAATACATTTTTGCTGTCTGGCTACTGTATGCCAGTTTATCTAATACAATTTTTTTTCTCGTCAAAATTATTGCCATGCTGGTACCTGTGGGTTGATCTTATATTCTTACGATTTTTTTCGTCCTACCTGCTCTGTTTTGTCGCTACGCATCAGTTTTGCTTTTCTTTTTGTCAAAGCTACTAGCTTCTTGTTTATCTTCTAGCTTATTTTATCACTGTTTTCTCAGTCAAAGGCGCTGTCTTGCCGCCACGTTTTGGCACCTCAACCCTCCATGGTCTTATGGCATATATTGCGTCATATCTACTGGCTGGTGGGCGTCTTCCATTTTTCGTGCTTAAAAGTTTTCTGTTCCACAACATTACTATCATCTTCCACGATTTCAACACGGTGATTCAATCCCAGTTACTAACTTAATGCCAAGTTTTAGTTCATTTTTTTTCTGCAAAGACCTTTTCTTTGCAGCCCACATTAATCCAGTGGCCACTACACAATGGCATCTGCCAGGGAGCACTTATGTCTCTTGCGGTCATTATGGAATCCCTTGGGCATGCCTCCACCCGTGTGAACACAGCTCAGGCTTGCACGGATGGTGTAGGATAACTCCAAACTGGTTTATTTTGGCAGTTTAGGACTGCACGTCTCGCACATTTGGGTATGTCGTTTTTTTTTTCTTTCTCTGTCTTACTACAATATTATCCTCTTTCTCTGGTGTTGTGTTGCCATTTTCCGATTTATCTCTGTAAGATTTAGCGGGTCCTGTCGATTGTTTTGTTGCCAGATTCCATTGCCAGTCAGTCAGAGAGCCTGTTGTCACGTTTCAATTGATGTGTTACAGCATTTTGTCCTGTTTGTACTCTTGTTGTCACCTTTTAGTTTATCTGATTACGATTTTTCGACTTAACTGTTGTTGCCAAGTTTGGATTATTGCATGACAATTGGATTTTTTTTCTGGTTACTCTCTCGTTGCTGCGTTAGATTTATCTTATTATGGTTTGCACTTTCCGGTTCATGCCTTGTTGCCATTTTGCAGTTGATTGTATTTTGGAATTTTCAGTTTACTGTTCTGTTTTCCTAGTCGTTTTTGTGTGTGTGTGTCAGCCCGTTTAATGTTTATAAATCTCTTTTCTTCTCCCACAGATAACTGTTTATTTGACATACTGCAGCTGGTGTCGTTACATATTTTTTTCCTTTGTAGTTGAAACATTCTTTGCCAACTTCGTGTTCACGTCATTACTCCCCCGTCCCCCCCCCCCCCCCCGCCCCCCCCCCCCCCCCCCCCCCCCCCCCCCCACCGCGCCCCACACAGACACACCCTTTTTTTTTCTTCTCGTCCCCTTACGTGTTACTATCTGATTGCAACCTGAAGGTTTGCTTTGTTACGTTAAAGTCTCCTTGACACAACCCTGTTTATCTTATTACATCCCACCCCTGCTTCGTAGTCATTATGTGGTTAGCATTTTCAAAATTATCTTCGTATGAGGTTTTTTTTTGTTTTTTGTTCTTTTCTGAATCAATTTTGTGCCTACATCTACAAGTTTATCTCTAAAGGGTAATTTCCAAATCAGTTTGGTTTTCATCTTTTAGCTCATTTTATTGTGTGTTTTTTTGGTGTTTGTTTGGGGGTTTTGTATTGTTTTGCATTGTTTTGTTTCGTCTTGGTTGTTTGCTCATTTCAGTT
>CM065725.1:69336723-69341723 GCA_033310375.1 Conus canariensis
TTATCAGGTCTTTTGCCAACACTATGCCATTTGGTTTGCTTTGTTTGGCTTTATTTTTGTTTTGCTTCTGAAACGTTATTTTTTTACGTCGTGTTACTGTTGTTTTTTTTTTCAATCATTCAGTCGTTCGTTGGTTGGTATTTATCGTTGTTTTGTCCTCATGTCGTTATTTTTTTGTGTGTGTGTGTGTGTGTGTGTGTGTGTGTGTGTGTGTGTGTGTGTGTGCGTGCGTGCGTGCGTGCGTGCGTGCGTGCGCGCGTGCGTTTGTGGTGTGTGTGTGTGTGTGAAAGAGAGAGAGAGAGAGAGAGAGAGAGAGAGAAGATGTAGGGACCCCCCCCCCCCCCCCCCTCGTATTAAAACCTCTCTGCTGTCTGCCTTGTAAACCTCCCCACTGCTCACACTGATTCCATTCGGTCCATGTGCGTTTCAACAATATCGTGACATCTGATTCTGTTCTGCTCTGGCTGCAATGACTGAAAACATGCCACTCAGTCTCAGGATTAAATTCACTTACAACTCTCATGCGCATTGGAGGTGTTGGATGTTTCGGCTGCTGTTACTGTACAAAATGTCACTTTTTCTACACATTTATAACAGAGGAACTGAGTTCTGATCATGATTTTATTTTTAGCATTTGATTCAAGACCTTTCCACTTGAGAAAAGTTCCAAAGGGTCTGGTAGTGAAACCGGTACGCAGTCATCATATCCATTCAAGATGCCAGATCGATCTTATCAATGTTCAAACATTACCAGATGGAGACTTCAAGTACATCATGACATTTGTAAATCATTTCAGCAAATTTTGCGTGCTGCGTCCACTTACAACAAAAAGAGCAGAAGAGGCTGCAGCGACTCTTCTAGATATATTTCTGACATTTGGAGCGCCTGCTACTTTGCAGTCCGACAACGGATGGGAGTTCGTTAATGCCATCATCGCTGAACTTGCAGCGCTCTGGCCAGTGCTGAAGCTGTTGACTGGGCGTCCACGTCATCCTCAAAGCCAGGGCGCTGTTGAACGTCTAAACGGAGTCACCCAGGACAAATTGACCATTTGGATGAAGGAGAACAACAGCAGGAAGTGGTCAATAGGCCTCAAGTTTGTTCAGTGGCAAGTTAACATCAGCCGTCATGAAACAACCGGCCACAGCCCATTCAAAGTTACATTTGGACAAGATCCGCAGGTTGGATTAGGATCATCTATCCTGCCAAGTACAGCTCTTTGTGAGATATTTACCGAGGAAGACCTTGAGGCATTTCTGGAGTCAAAGGAAGCTGAAAATGCTGACACTGAACTTCCTACTGAGGTATCAAATTTGACATAAGCAGATGCAGCTGCAGGGGTAGAGGAGAAGCAGAGATAGAGACAGATGCAGTGACAGAGGCAGAAGCAGCAGCATCAACGGAGATAGAGACATAAACAGAGACAGAAGCAGAGGCACAGGCACAGGCAGAAGCAGTAGATCCAACTTTCCAAAGATCCGTGCTTCGGCTGATCGAGGACAATTAAGGCAGCAGCACGGATGACAAGACGCGGAAAACACCTGCTTAGGCCATTGTCCATTGGCCAGTGTGCTCCGCTGAGGGTCCCGGATGTGGATCGTGGTCCAACAGATCCCAAAAACCTGTTAGTGGTCGTCCTCAAGGAATAGGTTGGGCTATACACTGTAGGTTGCCGGGAGGGAATTCTAGGACCAAAATTTACAGCTGCTGACCTAAGTGCAATCGATCAACCCCTGATAAAAGCAGAAGATGTTCCTGATGTCTGCCTATCAATTAGAACAGCAACAGCAAGGGCCACTGGCAGGCAAAGATATACCAAGTGTCAATGTACAACTCAATGTACATCAGGACGATGCAGCTGCCTAAGAAAAAAAACTAAAATGCAAACTCGCGCTGTCACCCGGGCAGATCATGCAAAAATTTCTAACTAAACTGACTGGACCCTGAGATCTGTTTGTTTGACTTTTTTCTCTTTTATTGATTTTTCATTGTTTTTCATTGATTTTCGGCAATTGGCCACATCGATGGGGATAATCATCTTTTCAGATTTTTTTGGGATGCCTGTGTCCGTTTTGTGATTGCAAGTGTGTTCTTTTCTATTAAATTGCAGTTCCATTAAGATGTCTTAAAACTGTCTCCAAATGTTTGTTCTGTGGCATCTCTATATCTATTTAAGCCTTATTCATATCAGACAAATTCAGCTGCACAATGTGTGTTAGGCAGTCGTATTCACATCGGGCAAAATTGAACTGCATAATGTGAACATTAGGCATCTTTTTGCCTAATGTTGACAATTTTTTTACATTATGCAGGTCATTGTACCTAATGTGCACTATAGGCAATTTTCTGCCTAGTGTTCACATTAGGCAATTATCCACATCGAGCGTAACATTATATATATATATATATATAAAATAAGATTTAAAATGAGAAAATTAAAACCAACAAAGTTGTTTCGAGCTGAATGCTCTCGTCAGGGTATACAATTTGGGCACGCCACCGGTTTTATATGGTGTGGTGTGTGGGCGCGTGAGCTCTGCGCGTGTGGCACGTGGCCTGTAGATTTTTTTTTTATCTTTTGGGGGCACGTTCAGGGGGGACGTGCTAAGGAATGGTGCATTGACAAGGATTTCCATTTATGCCTGCAATTGTTTATCATTTCTACTTTAGAGTTCAGAGATGCTAGATGGGGTTTACATAATATCAGCCACTTTTCTGTAGTACACAAGCTGCATTTTTTTTAGAAATGTTGTTGTATGGTGTTGCTCTTTTTATAATTTTCCATGATATGTTGTAATCTATTTTCTTGTCTTTAAGCTTCCAAATATATTTACTTAGTTCTGTTTGGTTTTTATATTTTTCATTTTTGAAGGACTGTTTATGGTTTGCATACCTGGTTTTAAAATGGTTTGCCGTGATCCCTAAGTATGTTTCTTTATCACTGTCTGTTGTTACCGTAGCTTGGTACATGATGTTGTTGTAGAACATTTGTTATTCAGAGGGCACTGGTCTTTTTTTTGTGCACTTACAAGATATCCTTTCGTCATCCTCTTTGGTTGTATTATTTTTGGTTTTATTGGAAGAATCATTATATTTTTAAGGTTGGGCATACACGAGTATGATAGCTTGATGGTGTTTTTATTAAATATTTTAGATAGTACATGTTCTTTTGGGAATGATGTTTTAAGGATTCTGAGGAATTCTTTTCCTACGTTAGTTTTTGTTCTTCTATCATATGGGGGGTTATACCATATAATTTTTCTTTTCCTGTTTTTCTTACTGCTGTTCATGATAATAACAACCAACCAAAGGTGCCACCTAAGAAGCAAAAGGAAATCATGAAGGAACAAAACAAGCTACATTTTCTTGTGAAAAGTAGAAAACATAAAAAGATAACCTCTTAAGACACACATGCTGAGGGCCGGTTCTTGGAATGAATCCGCAAGGGACTAAATTACAATAAACTAATAAATTCCAAGGATAAATACCGCACCATTCCACCAACTTACAGAGCAGCTTGTTGTTGCAATGACTGCTTCTTAGGTGGCACCTTTGGTTGGTTTTTTGAAAACTCAACAAACATACTACGGTATTGCACACCAGCCTTTTCTGGGATAGCATTCTTCTTAAAACCGAAAAGGCAGAGGAGTCAAATTACCACTTTCCGCGGTCACTGAGGAGAAACAATCAGGTTTCGAAATATCGGTATCTGACCAGGAGTTATATGTTAGTGAGTTTCCTCCCTATTGGAGATTGTCTCCCCCTTGGAGACTATAAGCTTGCTGAAGGCTCATTTTGAGAACCATTTATTTTATTTTTCCCCATTCACCCACTCAAGCACATACTGTTAGGCAGGCAGAATCATCTATCACTGCAGATATGAATGCTTATCTCCCCCTGTTTCTTCAATGTAAGACATAAGAGCAAGCTTTGTTTATAATTGAATATGTTTTGCAGTCATTGCAACACCAAGCTGCTCTATAAGTTGCTGGAATGGTGCGGTATTTATCCTTGGAATTTATTAGTTTATTATTTTATATATATATATATATATATATATATATATATATATATATAAATATGTGTGTGTGTGTGTGTGTGTGTGTGTGTGTGTGTGTGAGAGAGAGAGAGAGAGAGAGAGAGAGAGAGAGAGAGAGAAATGTTGGGTTTAGGGTGTTGTGCCACAACACTGGAAACAGTCTGTCATCGTTCCTGTCCTAAAGCATTGTAAAACTACAGTGGACAAACACAGTTACAGGCCAAGTGCACTAACCTCACATATATGTAAACTTCTGGAGAGGATTGTTTTAATAAGATTGGCTCATTATTTTCAAACAAATAAAGTCATTCCCGTTACGACAAACATCAAACAACAGTTTGCGAGAAGAAAAAGCGTTATTGCAACTTTCTTTGATATAAAAAAAAAACCTATGACCAAGCCCGGCATGCCAAGCTTCTTTATAACCTAAAACAATCTGGTTTATCGGGTCCTCTGTACCATTTTATTAAATGCTTTTTGAGTAAAAGGAGTATACAGGTTCGAGTAGGGAATTCATAGTCAATTTTATATCTCTTCACATGGGCTTGCCACAAGGTTCCGTAATTGCACCTCTGTTATTTAATATCTTGATGAACGATTTGTCATCACATTTGTCAAAACATGTAGTATTAGTACAATATGCAGATGATATCTGTATATGAATGAAGGTTATAATGAAAACAAATACATCTAAAAGGGCGTTTAACTATATCAAGAAGCTATATCAAAGGGAACTTGATAAAATAAATAATTATATGGTCAAAAATGGTTTTGCATTATCTAAAGAAAAGACTCATATGATGCTTTTCAATAATGGTAGCAATCCTGCTGAGTTAACATTGCTTAAAATTGAAAACGAAACAATTCGGTACAAGGATTCGGTAAAATTTTGGGGTTTGTTTCTTACTACAAAGCTAACGTAGAACGCTCATATCAACCACATTGTTACTAAAGCAAGAA
>CM065725.1:69349223-69361723 GCA_033310375.1 Conus canariensis
GCAGAGATCGTCATCAGTATAATGACGTTTTTCTATAAACCCTACAATGACGTCAAGCTCACAATGATAACCACGTTCGCAAATTTTCAATTTCTTTCTAAGACTGGGAGGGGGGGGGGGGGGGGAGGGGGGAAAAAAAAATTCAGGGGGGTGTCAGGCCCCTCACCATCACCCCAACCCACCAAGCCCCCCCCCCCCCCCCCAGATCACCCGACTCCACACCCCCATCCAACTCCCCATCTCACCCCACACCCATTCACTCATTCACCCACCTACCCCAAGAACACCCGCCCCAATCCTAGCCTCCAAGTCACGCATCCCCCAGTCCCTCGCCCCCCCCCCCCCCCCCGGGACCCCCCTAATTATTTGTATCCCCCGATCCCTGGGGACCCAAGCACCCAAGACCCTTAAACTCCCCCACCCCCTAACACCCAGGGACCCCACCTCCCTGCCTCCCGAGGTCCCCAGCCCATTCCCCAGGCCCCCCACTCTTGGGTCCCTGACCCCAGCCCCTGGGCCATCTCTTATTCTCCCCTCACTCATCTCCCTCTCTGACCCAAGGATAGAGTTTGTCACTTGCACATGGGGCCGTCTGCCTCAAAACCCCCCCTTCCAACCCTATCGCCGTCTCTGTCCTATCTCCCCTCTCTCTCCACTCACCATACCCCCCATTATCTGCCCTTTTCACCTCTCTCCCTCCCTAACCAGTTAGGAGAGTCAGAGAGTGTTGAGACCCCGAGGATAGAATGTCCTGAGTTTGTTGATCCAGAACTGCTCCCTTGCGTGCCTGTGAGCAAGGTTGTTTGTGAAGACCTGCTCTATGGGCATGCACCTCATGTCCTGCAGTGAATGGTCTTTCCTGTTGAAATGGCTAGTAACATGAGTGCCTGTGTTTTGCAGTATGTGGGTTCTGTGGAGGTAGAAGCGTGTTCTTAGGGCATTCTTTGTTTCTCCTACATACTGCGCCCCACGACAATGCTGGCAGTAGAGCAGGTAAATGATGTTTGAAGACTTGCACGTCATGCTGTGTCTGATGTTGAAGACTTCTCCGGTGGTGTCGCTGGAGAAAATTTTGCTCTCCACCAGATGTTCCCTACAGATGACGCACCTGTTGTTGCATCTCATCACCCCAGCCTGTTCTTGCGTAGACTTCACTTGGGGAAGGGAGGAGGGCATGATCAGGTTTCGGATGCTCCTGGAGTTTCTCTCTCCCACAACAGGCACTTCAGGCACAGCCTTTTTCATGCGTGCACTTGTGTGGAGTAGTGCCTGCTGCTCCCTGAGCCAGTCACGTAGTGGTGGGTTGGAAGGGTGATGAGTGATGACGAAGGGGACCCTGGTGTTGACAGTTTTTGCCCTGTACATTAGCACCTCAGCTCTGGGGAGTTTCGTGCTTTTGTCAAAGCCTGTTGTAGCTTGCTCGGTCTGTAGCCACGGCTGAGGAACATGCCCATGATGGTATCAGCATGTTTATCAAAGTCTTTAGTCTTGGAGCAAAGACGACGGAGCCTCAGGAACTGGCAGTAGGGGATGCTGTTCTTACAATGATGTGGATGGCATGAGCGATGGTGGAGGTAAGCATGAGTGTCTGTGGGATTTGTGAACAGTTCAGTGATGATGAAGCCATCATCAAATTTGATGAGAATGTCGAGGAATGGGATGGACTGTCTGGATGACTGGACTGTGAATTTGATGGTTTGATGGAAAGTTTATAATTGAATATATATATATATATATATATATATATATATATATATTCAATTTATAATTTTATAATTGAATATTATATATATATATATATATATATATATTCAATTATAAACCAAGCTTACTCTTACGTCTTAGATTGAAGAAATAGGGGGAGATAAGCATTCATATCTGCAGTGGTAGATAATTCTGCCTAACTATAGTATGTGCTTGAGAGGGTGAATGGGAAATAATAAATGCTTCTTAAAATGAGCCTTCAGCAAGCTTATAGTCTCCAAGGGGGAGACAATCTCCAATGGGGAGGAAACTCACTAACATATAACTGCTGGTCATATCCAGGTATTTCGAATCCCGATTGTTTCTCCTTGGTGACCGCGGAAAGTGCTAACTTGACTCCTCTGCCTTTTCGGTTTTAAGAAGAATGCTATCCAGAAAAAGGCTGGTGTGCAATACCGTAGTATGTTTGTTTATTTCTTCAATCTAAGACATAAGAGCAAGCTTTGTTTATAATTGAATATTTCTTGCTGTCATTGCAACACCAAGCTGCTCTGTAAGTTGCTGGAATGGTGCTCGGTTACTTATCCTTGGAATTTATTAGTTTATTGTAATCTAGTCCCTTGTGGATTCATTCCAAGAACTGGCCCTCAGCACGTGTGTCTTAAGAGGTTATCTTTTCAATGTTTTTTAACTTTTCACAAGAAAATGTAGCTTGTTTTGATCTTTCATGATTATCTTTTGCTTCTTAGGTGGCACTTTTGTTTGATTTTTTGAAAACTCAACAAACATACTACGGTATTGCACACCAGCCTAATTCTGGGGGGGGGGGGGGGGGGGGGGAGGGGGGGAGGGGAGGGGGGGGGCGGGGGGGGGGGGGTGTGTGCTAAAAGCAAGAAGTGGATTTGGAGGATGGGGATTAAGGTGGGAAGGTAGGGGTGACGAAGTTTCCGTTTCAGTTTCAGTTTCCTCAAGGTGTCACTGCGTGCGGACTAATTCATATACAGCACACTACATCCGCTATGGTTGGAGACCACGCTGTGCATGATTAAAATCTGATGGATAAATGAATTAATGACTAAGATGAGAGAATTTAAGAAGAGGGTTTTATGGTTACGACTTAGCAGATGTCGGGCCTACGCTTTACTTAGCAGATGTCTGACCTACGCTTTACTTTGCAAATGTCTGGCCTACACATTACCTAACATATGTCTGACCTACACATTACCTGGCAGATGTCTGAACTACGCATTACTTAGCAGATTCCTGACCTACGCATTACTTAGCAGAGGTCTGACCTACGCATCACTTAGCAGATGTATGATCTACGCATCACTTCGCAGATGTCCGAGTTACGCATTACCCCCAACGCTCTGGTCAGACCTTAGGGCGATGAGGAAGGGACACAAGGCGAGGGGGACACAGGATTGTCTCTGGTCAGACCTTAGGGAGATGAGGGAGCAAGGGACACAAGGTGAGGGGGACACAGGATTGTCTCTGGTCAGACCTTAGGGAGATGAGGAAGGAAGGGGCACATGGCGAGGGGGACACAGGATTGTCTCTGGTCAGACCTCAGGGAGATGAGGGGGGAAGGGGCACAAGGCGAGGGGGACACACGATTGTCTCCGGTCAGACTTTAGGGAGATGAGGGAGGAAGGGACACAAGGCGAGGGGGACACAGGATTGTTTCAACACGAGAGGAGATAGGGGTGTCACAGGCGGAAATCAGATGGGGGTGGGGGTGGAGGTGGGAGTGGGAAGGGTGTATTTCCACACAGGCAGGAGAAGAGAATGCAAGTCAGGGGGAAACAAAAACATAGAGAGGGGCTGTTTGGGGAGGGGTTGTTGTTGTTGTGGTTGTGGTTAACGCTGCTGGTGCTGTGTTGGTCTTCAAAAGGAACACGTTCTCTGTGCAGTCCAAGGTCACAGTGTCAACATGAAGATGGGCAACATTGACCAAAGCCTGTTCCTCCGTGTCCTGGCAATGATTGGTGCCTTGCTTTTCTTGAGCAGTGTGGCTTGGGCCGGTGAGTCTCTCTCTCTCTCCCTCTCTCCTCCCTCCCTCCCGCTCCCTCTCCCCCCCAGAGAACATATAAATGTACTCTCTGACTCACCCGCCTCAACCGCCCTCAACCGCCCTCGGCTGCCCCCGTCAGAGAGTACATTTATATGTTCTCTAACTAGTAAACTCCCTACAAACATTCATACTGTGTAGGATTATCTGTTTTTAATACTAATTTACAAAACTTTTGAGATTTCAGTTTTTGCTCAATCCTGTGTTTTTCCTGATCGTTTTCAATAACATCATTTTCACGCCTACATTCATCAAATGCGTCTCTGTCTTTCATATGAAATAAAAACTACGGTCTTTAACTGTTCTCTAAAGTCTTTTAAAACTGAATTATATTTCTGACATAAAATCCACACACTTATCCCAGCATGTCTTCCACTGAAAGCCAGTTTCGACAAAGGTTTTTCTTTTTTTAACTATGCCTCTTTCTGCCGAACAGTCATCTATAATAAATAGTGTCTGCGTTCCCTCAAACAGTCTATAAAAGTGTTCTAAACACTCACTCAGTTTATTGCTGGGATCAATCAAATATATGTCATCATCTGTCCATATAAACATTCGATCATGATATGATTGATTCCATTTTAAGGTTGGACAGAAAATTACTATGTGATCAAAATTATAACGATAAACTGTTTGTATTGTTAGACCACAACCAGTCTGTCCACAAATCAATGAACACTGAGGGGTTTTTGTCATAAAGTTTAACATTGACTCCAAAGTCGTCTGCTCCATAGTTTTATAACAGAATTTAATCTAATCCAGTCATTATGTTTATCATACTCTCTGTCAAAACTTGTTCAGTATAATAAAATCCTATAAGGCCTAAATGTGTAAGATTAATCCAATTCAGGTCTGTCAGATTGTTTCTATTTAGACTAATATTGATTTTGTGCTTGTTGTTATGACCTTAATCTCCTCACCGTTGTAAAGAACGACGACAGTAACTGTAAGTTTGTCAACGTCTAAGTTGTCCAGCTAATATGAATTCCTTTCATAAGGATGTCACTGACACCAAAGCTCCATTCCTCGCCTCATCTTTTAAGACAGAAATTTCAAATATTATTGTGAACGTGTCTCCTAATTTCTTGCGTGGAATGAACTGTAATTTTGTAGAAGCATCCTTTAAAACCGACTCTCTTCTGTGGAGGATGTACTGTTTGTTCCCAGACGGCTTTATTTCGAACTCTTTCCGACTATTGTCCTCCAGGCATAAGACTTATATATAAAGGACCAGAGTTGAATGCTTTTCTGAAACTCTTTTGACGGTCAAAAAATGTAAATGGGCTTAAGAATTCAAATTTTATGTCCCATTCTAAATATGGTTCTAAGTGCCATTTGTTGTCAGTTTTTCGAACTATTTTATATTCATACTGACCTGCATTATTTGCTTCTACATTGCGCAGTTGTTCTAGTTTAGGAAACTTTTTGTTGTCGCTAACCTCTTTGCGTTTATAATGACCATCTTTACTGTACTCAAAACAATACAAAGCGCCTATCTCACCGTTCTGTTCAAAGTCCTCATTGTCTGCAAGGTCTTTTAATTCTAAAGTTATACATCGTACAGGTGCTAATGTAACTCCTGATTCTTCTGGCCCACGTGACATTATTTTTTAGTACAGCTTATTATTTTATTTCCAAAACAATGTGCAGGTTATCACATTTCACGACTTTCCCTGTTTTGTCTGTGATTTTTACATTAAATGATCCGACCTTCCCACAAGCTAATTTTTTAAACTGTAAATTAGGGAATTGTATAATTTCATAATCGCAGTATGCAGCTTTCCCAGATGGAAGAGCTCTTAAAACAGTCGAGGGCCTTCCATCATATAAGTTTTCATCAGTGCTCAGCTCATCCAAATGAACATAGAGTAATGAATGTAATGCAAGATCGAGCGGATTTTCCCCCTCATAAGTAGCTTTGTTTTGTGTAACTATAAATGTATGAATGGCTTGATCAGTAGTTGTAAAGCCTAACATCTTAGCTAGCTCTCCATCAAAATAGTAACCTTCTGCTTCTTTTTCAGGTTTGAATGTCAACATTGTTTTTAGATTTGCATTGTTAACAGCAGACTATTCTTTCTTATAATGACTTAACAGCTGGTTGGGCAGACCAACTGCTTACACAGTTTGATGTAGCCTATGAGGAAGCCAAAATGAAGGCTCTGGTTGGTCAGAGGGTGAAGTCTTAGAGATCAGATTAAAACAGGCTAAGTATGTGCCGATTGCAGGCAAGTCTTGCATTCCACTACCTCCAGCATTAGTTGCAAAAAGAGCAGTTTTAAACATAAAGAATTCAGACGACAAATGTTTTATGTGATGTGTTCTTGCAAGGCTGCATCGCGTTGCTAAAAACGCAGAGAGAGTGTCTATCAACCTTACATCAATGAACTCAACTTCAGTGGAATATACTTTCCTGTTAGCGTAGACAAAATTGATCAGTTTGAAGAACAGAACAAACCAATAACTATTAGCGTATACACATGGTCTGAGGAAACCAACCTTCTGCGCATCAGAGTGTCCAAGAACAGTCCAACAATAGGCGATCCAACCAAAAATCTTGTGGACTTACTCCTGATGTCTTCGCCAACAGGGACGACTCAGGAGACGATGTTGCCTTACCATTACACATTGATACGCACAATGTGTAGACTGTTAGCATATACTACAAAAAATCATGGCAAACAAGAATTGTGCAGAAAATATTTAACAAGAAATCCATCTGTTCACGCCGCGATGCGAACATATAAAACATTGTATCAGCCCAGTTCACTGTAATACAGAACTAATTACGCCTAGAGAAGGCAGTGAGGTTTGTTTTAAGAACTGGAAACAGCTGCAAACGAGTCCATATGTTGTTTACGCAGACTTTGAGTCGCTTATTGTTCCTTATGAGGGGCCAGCACCAAAACCTTTACCAAAAACAGTCTTAGTGAGTAATCACTAGATTTGTTCATTTGCTTTCATTGTTGTCAGGTCGGACGGCGCCCATTCAAAGCCAGAATTATACTGAGGACCTCATGCTGCAGAATACATCTTAAAACGCATGCAGCAAGTGCGCAATGACTGTTCTAATAATCTGAATGTGTATCCGTTTAAGATACCCCTGAAGATCAAGAACAGTATGACTCAGCCACTCACTGTTGGATATGCGGCTTAGAGCTAACGCCAGACGCGACAGCAGCGGAAGCAAACCCAACAGTAAGAGACCATGATCACATTAGCGGAAAGTTCAGAGGAGCAGCACACAGTAAATGTAATCTTCAACTTAAGTTTGAACCAAAGACATGGAAGTTGCCTATATTCTTTCATAACTTGCGAGGTTACGACTTTCATCTTATATGGCAAGCAGTAAGCAGCGACTTCAGGGTATCATGCATTGCACAGTCATCAGAAAAGTACATGTCTTTCACTTTAAATAACATGTCTTTTTATGACTCTATGCAACACCTGATGGGATCATTAGAGTCACTGGCTATGTCCTTAAAGTCCTGCCCAATAACAGAAGAATATTTTGACCCATCGCTAGTTAGAAAGGGCGTTTACCCTTATGAGTACATGAACAGTTGGGAAAGGTTTAATTATCCCTCCATTCCGCCTAAAGGCGCGTTCTTTTCTAGTCTTAGAGGAAAGGACATCAGTGACTCCGACTACCAGCACGCTCAAGAAGCATGGCAGAAGTTAGAGTGTAAACAATGGGAGACTATCATGATTCATACTTGATGGCTGACGTTTGTTTCTTGGCGGACATTTTTGAAAATTACAGAAAGACCTGCATGAAACATTATAGTCTGGATCCTGCGCATTATGTTTCTGTGCCCAGGATGGTTGGGACGCTTTCTTAAAATATACTGGAGTACAGATTGACCTGTTGTCTGACCTGCAAATGCTTCAGATGATTGAAAGCGGATTGCGTGGAGGAATTAGTATGGCGTCACACCATTACTGTAAAGCAAACAACAAATACCTAGATGATTATGATCCTGATAAGAAGTCTAACTATCTTATGTATGTAGATGCAAACAATCTGTATGGATGGGCTATGATTCAGTCACTTCCATTACGTAACTTTAAAATGTACACAGGAGGTGTTGGAGACATTCAGGATTTTGTAGAACAACTGCATACTCTTACAGCTGATCGTAAAAGAGGTCTCATTCTAGAAGTTGATTTTGAATATCCTCATGAACTCCATGACCTACATAATGACTATCCATTAGCAGCAGAAAGCCTAAAGGTATCAATGACAGAACCACCTAAACTTGTGCCTAATCTTCGAGGCAAAAAAAATTATGTCTGTCATTACAGACTTCCACAATTTTATTTACGACATGGTTTAAAACTAACAGCAGTTCATCGTATAATTGCTTTTCATCAAGAACAGTTCATGAAACCATACATAATGAAGAACACTAATCTCAGAACTAAATCCACAGATGCTTCAGAAAAAGACTTTTTCAAGTTGATCAACAACAGCTGTTTTGGAAAGACTATGGAGAATCCGCACAAGCGCAAAGATGTCAGATTGGTCACCAGAGAGAACGATGCAATTAAGCTGACTTCAAAACCAAATTATCAGGACTTTAGAAGATTTCATGATCAGCTTTTTGGCTTAATGATGAAGAAAAAGAAAGTCAGATTGGACAAACCTGTTTTTATTGGGTTTACTGTTTTAGAATTACCAAAGCTTTTGATGTTAGAATTTCTTTATGACTACTTTAAACCATTGTATCCAGAGTCCAGAGTACTTTACACAGATACAGACAGTTTTGTTATAGATATCCCTACCGAAGACGTCTACAAAGACATGGAATTAGAAGTAGCGAAAGGAGCAAGTGGATGGTACGACACATCTGATTATCCTAAAGATTCACCTTTACATACAACTGTTAATAAGAAGGTTTTAGGCAAGATGAAGGATGAATTATCTGGAGGGGTGATCAAGGAGTTTATTGCTTTAAGGTCGAAAATGCACAGTCTTTCGTGTCAAAATAAAACCATCAAAAAAGCAAAGGGTATATCTCGCAGCGTTGTGCAGTCAAACATATCACATAACAACTACAAAGAAGCATTGTTCAATAAAAAAAAGACTTTTCATCATGACAACGTGAAACTACGATCTAATCTACATGAGATCAGCACAACAGTTGTAACAAAAAAGTCGCTTGACAGCACCAACACAAAACGAGTATATTGTTAATCCAGAGTATTCATATGCAATTGGGCACTGAGTATAACTATATATTTTCATGCGGGAGTTTATATTTTTCCTCAACTTTTATCATAAGCGCAACTATATCATCATCCAGTTCAACCAAATTATTATTCATGCTTGCTAAATGTGTTCGATTTTTTTTTTTTAATCATTTCAAGATATTCTTTTTCCCAATCAAAATTTGGGGTTTGGGGTTGTAGGAGACTCTGTCTCTGTAAGCGATTGTCTGGCTGTTCTAGCATAAGATGATAAATCTTCTTAAATATTTGACTAATACTAAGACTATAATTAAATAATTCTCCTATTAATTTCAAGGACTCTTCCTTTGTCATTCTTGCTCCATTCTGTGCTTCCTTGTGAGCTTCCATTTTAGACTCAAATATATTTATGTAAATCAATTAAGCGGAACTGTTTCTGGTGGGATTATCTGCAGTTCTTCCTTTACAAAAGATCTTTGAGGGGCTGGTCGTTTTGTCGTGTCAGTTGCTCGTAAATAATACACGGGCGGATTCATTTTTGCAATTTTTTTATTTCATATGGATCAACACTCCAAACTGGATCTGTTGCCCTGATGCGAGTGTCCCCTTCTGCTTCTCCCGGTAAATACAGGTACCTTACTTTCAAACCAAATGGTAATAGTTTGCTGGATGAACTGGAGGTTCCTTCAGCGATATTTATTGTTTTTCGTTTAATTGCTAGTAATGGTTTTAGTCCTGTTAATTTAAATTCTTCATTATTCATTGCGCGCAAAACTGTGGGCAGTCTTCTAACCCATTCTGTGTTGTGAGAATTGTCAATCAGCTCTCTGTGATACTGGTAGGAGAAAAGTCTTTCAGATAACTGTTTGTTAAAGTTTTCAACCAAAGCCTGTGATCTGTGAACTCCTGGAATCCTCTTTTAATGGTAACTCTATGTTTTAACAATAATTGATTCACTTGGCCTTTAAATTCTTTTCCATCATCAACTTGAATCATGCAGGATAAGTTAACGGGCCTCGTTGTATATCAGCTGTATGGCACAGCAACAGCAGAAGCACTCTTTTGTGTTAATGGTTCCGCATCTTTGTATCTTGAAGCTATGTCAATGACTGTAAGTGCGTACTTAAATCTTTTTCGTCTAATCGTATCATGGGGTAAATATAGAAGGTCCATTTGAAGGGTGTCGTTTGGCGTTGTATTTACAAAGTGTGGTCTCTGCATTCGTGTAGGCGCTGGTAGATAAATTTGCCAAATCGCTGTTTAGATAACCATTCCTTTGCTGTTTGTTCACCGACTCCTGCTGCTTGGCTTAGCTTTTTAATTGCCGTGATTCCCTTCCATATCCTTTTGGCGAATAATAGATTTTGTTCATTTTTTATTCAGCCAATATTATGTGCAACAAAATACACGGCGGTCATACCAAAGACATAAACAATATTTCTTGCATCTTTTGTTTTTCTGATGGTTGATAAAAGTCGCTGATTTTTGGTGCGGGCAATGTCTCGATTTGTTTGCCTGTTACTAGAAAATATTCTTTTATTGCCTGATCAACATCTTTAAATGTGTAAGCTGCATGTCCCAGTTTTTTTCAGTTTGTCGTTAATGAAATCTAACTGCTCAATTCTCTGCTTTTCATAAGCGTCTTGTGCTGCAGCTAGTTCCTCCATAGCTTTGTTATGTCTTTTTCTCTCGCCGTCATCCCGTAGTTTACTAAATGCGTAATTACTTCCGCTAAAAGCAAGCGCATGAACCACAGCGCCACCTATCATCATTACGAGTGAAGCCATTTTTATAAATGCATTTTCTTTTAATTTTACATATTTATGCTGTCTGGAATTATTCCTTGCTTAACTAGAAAATCTTCCGTAGCAAATGAAGCTGTAATAATAGCAATCAGTTTTGCCGAGTCTTCGAAGTCTAGCTTGCCAAGATCTGCCGGTTTTATTTTTAACAAGCTTTTACCAAGCATTGTGTATCCTACACTTAGGCCTCCAATAACAGCAGAATGGTATACAAGGTTGGCAACATTTTTTCGGAGCTCATTTTTAAAAATAATATAATAATATTTAATAATAAAACATGAACAGCGACGATCTCCTAAACATTCCTCAACTTATGATTACAAATGATCAAGTTGATACAGAGACAGGGTCGTCTATTATGCCCAAAAAGGAAAGGCTGTATTCTTTGGCGGCATGTGGAAAAACAAAACAGTACCTTGGAAATGAATTGAGCATAGAACAGATTCAACAGATGTCGCCACAAGACATTGTAAAGTATCACAACAGGTATGAAGCGCAACTGGGGTCAAGAATGGTAAAAAGCGTCGGGCAAACGGTTCTTAGTTTGTACACTAAACTAGTTAGTAGATTTGCGCCCATTGATTCTGAACAAGATTTTATGTATGATTTAACTCAGGATCCAGTTTTAACAAAGTCATTAGAGTCTCTAGGATGTGATCTATATTACAGATTTGGAACATTATTGTTGCCAGTAATCATGGGATTAATTACGTTTAATCATATAGATTTTATTTCCCTTTAAAATGACCGAGCCAGAAAAACAGCAGAATCAGAATCAGAAAACATTGAATCAGGTGGAGAAAGTGACCAGTAAAAAGCATCCTGGGCGCATTGCAGCAGGAAAAAAATTAGCGGAGTGGAACAAAGAAAAAAATTAAAGTTACAAGCACAGAATATAACTCATAATGAAAAAGTGCCACCACCAGCTGTTATAAAAACACCAGAACACGAACAAGTTGATTCAAGTCCTACAGAGATAGGGTCTCCTACAACACCACCAAAGCCATCATGGAATATTGGACTTAAAACAGTTGTCACTTTGAGCGTCATTGCTGCTGGGGGCAGTTATTACGGTTATAAAATATATAAACAACGCCAGCAAAAACCAAAGCAGTCCAAAAAATCTCAGCCACTAAATACAGAAACCGAACAAAAAAGCATGCCAGAACCACCAACAAGAAGACTTCATTTTGATCCATTTCAGATGCAATAATATTTCACGAACTTAATAATAATTATAAATTGACTTGAATAAGAACTTGGTTGTACTTAGAGTATGACTTAGTTATGATCTTGTGGTGACTTAAGAACTTAGGGCGACTTAAGTAGGAACTTAGAGGTTACTTGATTAAGAACTTAAGGTGACTTGAGTAAAAACATAAAGGTCACTTGATTAAGAACTTAAAGGTCACTTGATTAAGAACTTGGGGAGGCTTGATTACGAGCTTAAAGGTTGCTTGATTGCGAACTTGGAGTGCACGTTTGACACACTTTGGAGGCTTGCTAGTTTCACCACTCTTAATTTGAACAAAACCATGCACGTTTGATGAGAGCCATTACATCCTGTTGGACTCATGCTGCTAAAATAAGACGTTCGTGTGTGAATGGTTATTTATAGTAACAGACCAAAGCCCTCTTGCTGCTAAACGGGGACGTTCACGCGTGAACGGTTATTTATAGTAACAGTCAGCAAGGCTAGTTTCGCCGCAGCATGCCTTCCGGGTTTAATCATA
>CM065725.1:69371723-69381723 GCA_033310375.1 Conus canariensis
AGTAATATTTCCACGCAACAGATTCAAGAAAAAATCAGATATGCAGTTAGTGTTATTGATGTCAATGTAAATGAGGCGTTGAATGTTTTCAACACCTGCATCAAAGATGCAGCACAGTGTATGAAGAAAGAAATAAGAATTAATGATTCGAAATCAAAAGATTGGTTTGATGCTGAATGTCATGACAATAAAAAGAAAGTCCGAAATTTATTTAGAAAATTTAAACATACGCATGACGACAAAGATCGTGATTTCTATTGTAGGGCAAGACGCGAGTACAAACAATTGCAAAGGATTAAAAGGAAACAATTTAACAACGCATTGCTGACAGAACTAATTGCATCTATGGAAAATCAGAAAGAATTTTGGAAGAATGTGCATCGAATTTCATTAAAAAGAAAACAACCAGTGAACAGCATCAGTATTAAAACCTGGTACGAACATTTTAAGTCACTTCTAACGAAAGACGTAGATCCTAACAGCGGGTTACAACTGGATCAAAATGAAGGAGAGGATGATTATTTAAGTCGTCCGATTTCAAAAGAGGAAGTAATGTTTGCTCTAAGAAAAATTAAGAAACGTAAAGCTCCTGGACCAGACGGTATAATTGGTGAGCTGCTGACGTATGCTTGTAAAACTGACCTGATTATGAACTTTTTTTGTAACTTTCTTCAATTCTTTATTTGATAAGGGAATTTATCCTGAACATTGGACGGAAAGTGTTGTTCTACCACTGTACAAAAAAGGCAACGTGAATGATCCTAATAACTATAGAGGAATTTCTTTAAGTGACGCTAGTAGTAAATTATACAGCACTATTATCAATCGCCGATTACAGGAATGGGTTGAAGACAATAATATCACTGGCGAATATCAAGCAGGTTTTAAGCGCAATCATTCAACTGTTGATCTTATATTTACTTTGATGGCTTTGGTGCAAAAACGGTTTTCTTTAAATCGTAAGCTGTATGTCGCTTTTATAGATTTTGAGAAAGCATTTGATTCTGTTATAGAACTATTCTGTGGTCTATTCTCTTAAAAGCTGGTGTTCATGCAAAACTGCTTAGATGCATAGTTAGCATGTATTCCTGTGTTAAAGCTAAGGTTCGGTGTGAAGGAAACATGACTGACTATATTCAATGTACCTCTGGTGTAAAACAAGAGGATGTGTGCAGTCCTGTTTTATTTTCTCTTTTCATTAATGAGTTAACATCAGAGGTTGTTAGAAATGGAAAACATGGCGCACAATTTACTTGCGATGCTCTTGAGTTGTTTATTCTTCTCTTGGCAGACGATGTTGTTCTGATGTCTGAAACTATTATTGGCTTACAAACTCAACTAAATAATCTATCACGATCTGCATCTTCACTTCAGTTAACAATTAACATGTCAAAAAGCAATATAATTGTGTTTAGAAAGGGTGGGTTTTTAGGAATTAGAGAAAGGTGGACTTATAATGGAATGTTTATGCCTGTGGTCAACGTACATAAATATTTAGGAATATATTTTTCAACGAAATTAAGCTTTACTTTTGCATGCAAGGATCTTGCCAGTAGAGCTAAGCGTGCACTACTATGTATCATGCAACACTTATCAAAGTTGGAAAACCAATCTTTGAAACTGTTTATAAAATTGTTCGATTCCCAGGTACAGCCTATCGCTCAGTATGGAGCTGAAATCTGGGGTCTTTATGACTCTGCTGTTTATTGCGAAAATGTCCACTTATTTGCATTGAAAAAGTTTCTGGGAGTGAGCATGCGAACACCTAACGATTTAGTCTATGGCGAAGTAAACAGATATCCAATATATTTGAATTCTGCGACAGCTTGCATACGTTATTGGTTGAAAATAACTCAAATGGAAATTTCAAGGTTGCCCAGGAAAGCATATAAAATGTTGTATGATTTGGATAGTAGAGGGAAAAGAAACTGGGTTTCTAACGTGAGGACTAAATTACATAAACTTGGATTTGGCTATGTTTGGCTACAACAGAACGTTGGGGACATAAATAGATTTCTTCGTGCATTTCGGAATAGATTGATAGATTGCAGATGGCAAGAATGGTCATGTCACGTTCATGAAAGTGATCGATTTGCTTTTTAATAGACAGTTCAGATCTATACATTGTGTGCCGGTATATTTATCTATTGAAATGGATAATCATTTAAAATATATCATGACAAAGTTCAGATTAGGTATTTCTGATCTTTCTGTTCATCATTATCGTTATACGAAGCATAATAAACTTGAACTGATATGTCCGCTTTGTAAATGTGCCGAAGAAAATGAAGTTCATTTTGTGTTGTGCTGTCCCGCTCTAAGTGACCTGAGGAATCAGTTCATTCATAAAAAATATTGTAGACATCCTTCTTCATTTCGACTTTCATTACTAATGGCATCTACAAATGAATCTACTGTAAAACGTTTTGCTATTTTCTTGTACAAGGCATTTAAAATTCGAAGTATAGCATGTAGTTAAGCATTGATCGTTGTATGTTGTTTAATATCGAGTATGCTTTTACTTGTGCATGCCTAGATGTTTGATGATTTGCTTATTTCTGTTTTAAACGATTTGATCTCAACACCCCTTCATTAGGGGCCATGGCCTGTATGAATAAAACATCCGTATCCGTATCCGTATCTCTCTCTCTCTCTCTCTCTCTCTCTCTCTCTCTCTCTCTCTCTCTCGTTTGCTTGTTGTCAGCGAAAGGTTAAAGCTACAGATCAAATGAATGCGATGTTTATATTTTCGCAGTTTCTGCAGACTTATAGGAACAGCTAATCCTGTCGAAAGACCACCAACTTCCATTCTGTCCATTGTCTTTGTTGTTGAATTTTTAAGGAAGGGTTCTGACATGAAACATCTGATTTGCTTCGGCAAAGTGCTCAAAAAGTGTGACACTGTATCCGGATAAGATTATTTCCCAGATAATTCCAAAGCAAAATTGACTTACTTCCGCTAATTTGTGTGTAATTGGTAACGTTCATGCTGGCATCTCTCTCTCTCTCTCTCTCTCTCTCTCTCTCTCTCTCTCTCTCTCTCTCTCTCTCTCTCTCTCTCTCTCTCTGTGCAGTGCTAAATACGGGGCAGGATATACCGGCGCTTCACGTCAAATGCAAAAACAAAGGTGAGAGGAATAGTTTCATCATTTCGTGAATTCGCACTTGTGATGTGTAGGAGCATTCCCATCTCCACCTTTCCCTACCCCTACCCCATCCCCCTTCCCCCAACCTCCCGATAGACACATACACAAACATAGAAATACACATACACAGACAGACATACAGACAGCTGGCAGACAGACACAAACACAAATACGCGTGTCACGGACTGTCTGAGGTGTGCATGTGTGTATAGTTATGACGATCTGGGGGAAGCAAGGGGACAGAACTCAAACAGAAACACAACTTTCACCTGCTACCAGCCACTCCGATAAACAGCAAGACTCAACACACAGGTCTGACAGCAAATGTTTCACATATTATGTGAAAGTCAATGATTTGTTTCACTCATCATATGCATTTGCAGCATCAATGCGACTCACATTTCACATTTCACTCAATTACAGCAATGAGGAAAATGGCCTCAGAAAAATTATCCCTGTTGAGGGGGACTTGCAGGCCAAAGCATGCTGGAGGGTGTCATATAGATGGCATCCCTCTGTCTTGAGAGACAATGGTGTTGCGCCTTGGATCTGTCAGTTGAGTTGCTGCGCCTGCTATGGCTGAAGAGCCCGATCCTCGAGCGGCAGACTCCGTTGCCGTTGCTGCAGGTGAAGACTCAGTCATGAGTGTCTGTGGGTGCCGACACAATTCACTGCTATCTGTAGTGCCTCCGTTCTTCCCACTTAGCCTTTCTCCTCTGCTCTGCTTGCTTGATGGCGGCCTTGATGGTGGACCGCCAGCTGACCCGGTCTGAAGTTGCTGTCTTCAAGTTAGCCGGGTCGAGGCTGCCTGCCCTCAGGTCGCTCTTGCATACATCCTTGTAGCCTAGGGCGTCATGTGAGTCTGAAATCTGTAGCCTGTTCGATGTTCAGCATGTCATTTGGGATGCATCCGTCGTCCATGCGGCTGACATACATGGAAGGTGCTACATAAACATCTTATTACCCCTGGGCTGTTATTGAAGAATATTTCCGACTTTTGGAAGGGAAAATGCACACAGACATTAACTCAAACCCAGGCCCGACACGCAGGCAAATTCACGGAGACACTCTTCAGTTTGGAAGGGCAGTGGCTGGGCAGTCACAGCGAAGAGAAGATCATCTACAAATGAAAAGACGCCCAATAAAGGACACAGGAGAAAATGATCAGTTGACGGAAAAACGCTTCTACTTTATCCGCTGGGCTTCTTTCTATTTATAATTATCTTCTCTTACCTGTGGCTTTGTGGCCACTGCCATTTCATCTATCTATCTGTCTGTGTATCTGTCTATCTATCTATCTATCTGTCTATCTGTCTATCTGTCTGTCTGTCTGTCTGTCTATCTATCTATCTATCTATGTGTGTCTCTCTCTCTCTCTCTCTCTCTCTCTCTCTCTCTCTCTCTTCTCTGTCTACGTATCTATCTATCGATCTATCTATCTATTTATCTATCTATCTATCTGCGTGCGTAGATATGTCCTTTACGTGAAACAAGGTGTCTCCGAATACTATCAATACTACCACCACCATCGCCATCAACATAGCCATCACCAGCATCACAGCAACAAGCAAACACTTGTCCTAAACTGGAAAAGTGTGAACCGGGGGAAGTGAGAGGTTTCTCAGCAGAACAGAAAACATTGTTCAATTGGGTGTATAGGTGTCTGGCTTTGATTTCCATACCCCCCCCCCCCTCCATCAGATGCAGAGCCACTGTGAGCCAAAGTTAAAATAGAGGAAAAAGTCCAAGACTGTTAGGATAAATCGCTCAAAAAAGGTCCGTTGCGCATTCTTCCAATTCCTGTCCAGCTCTAAAACAGACAAGGAAATGGAGACGCATGTTTCTGGCAGTCTAAAAGAGATGAGTTCCATACGAAACATCCGGCCAATCAATCAAATAAATAAACCAGTCGCAAACATTTACATTCTCAGCCAACTCGTAACAAAATGGAAGAAAAAGTAATTCCCGAAGGTGCGGGTAGGACCCAGAGAAGTTCTGTCCTCCACTACCCAACGAGCCAGCTGGGAGCAATCCTGCATCACCCTTGGAAGTATGCGATATGGTCACATACTCTGGACCTCATACGTCTCTGATTCCTGAATTTTTCACACATGGAATTAGTCGCTCTGTCTGGATTCTTTCATGGATCACTTGGAATCCATGAGTCTGTCCTCCAACACAGCATGAAGCAACACACAGAAGCCAGCATGCTCCTGACTCATGTTGGAGGTGAAGCAGTCTTCCTCTGCAATGTTTCCTGGTCTCTGAGCTCAAAACTTTGAAGCATCACATGAACATAATGAAATGTTACCATGGCAACAGAGAAACACTCAGTTCTAAAGCTGCTCCCTCTACACCTGTCTTAATAAAGGGCTGGCTGTACAGGGGAGCGTGGACATACTCCCCTGCAAGGGAAGATGATGATGTTGAGCGCCACAACTGCTCACAGCAGGTCGGTAGGTGGGTCTGAACCAGTATAATCTTGCTGTGAAGTCCATGTCCAGAGATGCCTTTTTTTTTCTTTTTCCTCGTTTTCTGTCTCAAAGCTTGGAAGGGAGGAGAGATCTGAAAGAAAAAAGTCTAGAACAGTAGAAACAGGAATGTTTTTAGTAAACGATTTTGATAGTTTGAAAAAAATAAAGTAATTAAAAAGAAATAAAATGAACAAAAAGCCATGGGAATTCCCATTTTCAGGCTCTAACTCACTCCATCTCTTTCCCTCACTCATTCACTGGGCTGGGAAGCTTCCTGGCTCCTCCAGTGTCCATCCTAGCACCAGTACAGCTTAGGGTCAGAGGGCAACTCGACTACTGCTGCTACTTCTATTGCTGCTGCTACCGATACTACTACTACTACAACAACAACTACTACTACTACTACTACTGCTACTAATGCTGCTGCTGCTGCTGCTGCTGCTGCTGCTGCTGCTACTGCTACTGCTGCTAGTCCTAGTACTTCCACCACCACCACCACTACTACTATTACTAGTGCTAATTTTACTACTACTACTACTACTACTACTACTACTACTACTGCTGCTGCTGCTGCTGCTAGTGCTATTCTCCCTCCTCCTGCTCCTCCTCCTGCTCCTCGCCTCTTCATAAACTTAAATGAAAATGCACTCTTCCGCCGGACAAAAGGGTAAAACAAATTACAAGGTGAAACACGACGCGTTTCGACCTCTTTCGTCTTCTTCAGGACAATGGAAAGGATGGACAAGCAATCACTTATCTTCTCAAAAAAAAAAGATGGGTGCAACATGGACGTTGAATGAAAACAAGGCTGCTGGGAAGGAGACAACGTGAGTTGAAATAATAATGATGATAATGATGGAAATATCAAAAGAGTAATGAAGACAGGGTTACTACCACTTTTTTTGTTATAATTATGACAATAGTAGTTGTAGGATTAATAGTGGCTATACAGACAAAGGAGGGGGGGGGGGGAGAAAATAGGTTCTTGCTCGTTCGTTCTCATTGCCCTGAATGTTGTTGACCTTGCTGGAAGAAGGCGAAAGAGGTCGTGTGTTTTTCTCGTAATGTGTTTCCCCCCTTTTTTGTCATTTTGATTTCACGTTTTATTCAGGGCCCGCCTGCAGCCACCTAACTTTGAAATGAATCTTTATGTAGTGTTTGTGTGCATTGTGTTACCAAAATACACTGTGCTACTTCGCTTTGCAACGTATTGTGTAGATTTTGACGTTTGGATCGCCACTGGTCGATTTCCACCGGCGTCAAATAGCAACGTGACCATACACTTTCAAAGTGAATACTATCTCGAGACCGCTATTTATCGACTGTCGCCCACATCACGCTTTCGCTCATATGAATGGGCCCAATGGAAATTTTCAAACCAGACCAATGTGGGACCGTGGGTGAGTATTTGAGACACCCATTCTTAAACCGCAAGGTTTTGTTTTTAATTGGCACCATTGATTTACAGGTATATGTGTGGAACAAGCAAAGGCAAAAACACTCTGTCCGTTAACCGAGGGTACAATACATTCCATCAACACATCGAGATGCCACAATTCTCCAGTCCAATTCATGTGAGCACAGTAATCTGTGGGAACATGTCAGAAGGTATCAACATGTCTATACGTTGCTGTTTTCATCTGTCACTTCCCACAGGATTCTGGTATGGATACCACTTTTGACGAAATTCTGTGAATCGCATTTCCATGCAATGGACACATTTTTTGAATTTATATTTGTTCTTCAACTCATTAAAAAAAAAGTGTTTGATATTTGATTTGATCTTACTGATCTTACTTTTATATACAAAATATTTCGCAACCAGGATAATTTTGTCAAACCCTTCGTCTGTTTTTGTTTGTTCACGATTGCCAAAGAATACCATTTACATATTAAAATTAATTCTTAAACATCTTCAACCACAAGTTGCTTCAGTTTCAGTTTCAGTTTCATCAAGGTTTCACTACGTGCGGACTAGTCCCTATATGCTACACGTCATTCGCTAAGTTTCAAGACCACACTGCACAACGATTTAAAGCTGATCGATAAATGAGTTAATAACTAAGACGAGAGAATCTAAGAAGAGGGTCTCGTGGCTACGACTTTGGAGATGTCTGACCTACGCATTAGCCCAATGTGCTGGTCAGACCTTGGGTACCTACCTAGCATTGACCGTGCCATTATTATCGTTGCGTGTGGTGTGTGTGTGTGTGTGTGTGTGTGTGTGTGTGTGTGTGTGTGTGTGTGTGTGTGTGTGTGTGAGTGTGTGTGTGTGTGTGTGTGCGTGCGCGCGCGTGCACGTGCGCGCGTGCACGTGCGCACAGATATGTATGTATAAGCCTGTGTGTAAACTGGGGGCTTGTGTGAGCATGCACCTACACACATGCATCTGCACATGTATGTGCATGTGTGTGTGTGTGTGTGTGTGTGTGTGTGTGTGTGTGTGTGTGTGTGTTTGTGTGTTTGTGTGTGTGTGTGTGTGTGTACGGGCGTCACAAGCTTCTGAATCAAGGTAATTGACATGCTCCACCTGTAACTGGCGTAAGCTGCTTCCTGTCATTGTGCAGGCTTTGTGGGAAGCTTTGGGCATGGATACGTGACACTTTGGCTCTGGGAAGCGTTCCATACATGGTCACGTGACACTTGAGCTCTGGCAGAGTTTGAGCATGTACACGTGACATGTTGAACTCTGGGAAGCTTTGCGCATATACTCGTGACATCTTGAGCTCTGGGAAGTTTTTAGCATGGAGACGTGACATAGTGAGCACTGGCAAGCTTTGATCATGGTCATGTGACGTGTTGAGCTCTTGCAAGCTTTGAGCATGTCACAAGCTATATTCAGCCTTAGGAAGTTTTGAGTATGGACACGTGACACTTCAGCTCTCGGATACTTTATGCGTAGATACGTGACACTTAAGCTCTGGCACGCTTTCACTATGGTTGTATGACGTGTTGAACTCTGGCAAGCTTTGAGCTTGTCACGTGACATATTCAGCCTTAGGAAATTTTGAGTATGGATACGTGACACTTGAGCTCTCGGAAGCTTTGTGCACAGATACGTGACACTTGAGCTCTGACAAGCTTTGACCATGGACACATGACGTGGTGAGCTCTTGGAAGCTTTGAGCATGGTCACGTGACATTCTGAGCTTGCAGGGTTAGTTTAGAGTTTTGTTTTGTTTTGATTTGTTTTGTTTTGTTTTGCAGACGCTCAGTTTCATTGCCTTGATAGTGAGCTGAACAAAACAATTTTCACTTATCTTCTCTTGTTCGGTGTAAAAAGGGTGTTGAATCAAAGCGACACCGTTGGGAAGGGGACCCTGGGGTTGAAATACGTGACTGCTCGTTTTTCGTTTCCATTTTCCTGAATGTTGTTTGTTTTACCCGAAGAAGACCTAAAAGGTCGAAATGCATCGTGTTTTGTCCTGTGATTTGTTTGTCTATGTTGTCATGCGGAACTAATAACATTTCTTTTTAGAATTTGTTCCAGTTTCCGCCTTCAGTCACCTTGCTTTGAAACTACAAGACCTGAGTTGAAATGTGCATCAATTTGTGTTACTTAGATTCTACTGTGCCACGAGCATTGTACTGAAGATAACTGGCTGGTCTGAAACAACAGAGTTATTTGTTTCTTAAAAAGACCTACCAGTCTGGTTCTGATATATCTACATATCAACACATTATTGCAGAATGCTTAAGTGAGGAAAAAGTTGCATGAATTCTCAAATCGGTGTGTGGGGGGGGGAAAAAGAAAAATGTGTCATGACTTTGGGTGCTTTCTGTCAATGATGTGCTTCCGCTTGCCTCGCTTTCACTTGCTATTGTCTGGTGTGATCAATGTAATTGAACACATGTCAGAAAGGGAGCGAGCGCTTAAGATTGGTAAATATGAAGTGTATCATAAAGCTTTCATTTGTATAGATTGTCATGTCTGTGATCATTGGTGCAAGCTGTTATTTTCGCATGTATCCGTATAATTCCTTTGTCTCTGACTTTGATTAGGAAAACACAAATCAATTTTCATCCAATGTTTGACGCTATCAGCATTGTTTTCTTTCAAATTACTCTTTTTTTTATTTCAGGTTAAAACCGTTGTCTTAAATCTAGAACCAAAGTCACGGTGGTCTGTCCGGCAAGTGAGAGTGTGTTACGATGGCATATATCATACTTGTAGATATGGAGGAGAAAAGCAGCTTTACAATGAAGTGCAACATGAATTCCCGTGTAAGACCTGTTTCTGTGTCTGCCTTTCTCTCTGCGCCTCTCTGACAACTTGTTTCACATTCTTTCCTGGTTTGTTCATCCATTAATCTGTCAGATGTTTAGAGATGCGTTGCGCTGCTGTTATGCCCCTGACAAGTCAGGACCAGCACATCCGAC
>CM065725.1:69386723-69419223 GCA_033310375.1 Conus canariensis
CCTGTTACGAACCGTGCTGCTCTCTTCTGAATCTTTTCGAGGTTACCAATGTCCTTTAGATGGTAAGGATCCCAGACTGAGCAACCATATTCCAGTACTGGTCTAACCAGTGTTTTGTAGCAGTCGTCTTTAACCTTTTGGGGGCAGTCGTTGATATTCCTGTATGAGAAAGCTAAGATGTTATTTGCTTTCTTACATACTAAATTGTAATGTTCTTTCCATTTGAGAGGACTATCTATAATCACGCCTAAATATTTTGCAGCATTGGTTTCTTTAAGAATAGCATTATGAATAGAATATTCTGATCTAGTTGGTGAGCGTTTATTACATATACACAGCACCTGGCACTTCTGGGGATGAAATTCCATTTTCCAAGTTCTTTCCCACTCTTGTAAACCGTTTAGATCTTCTTGTGGAATGCGTGTATCATTCTTGCTTCTGATTGTTCTATATACTAAGCTGTCATCTGCAAAAAGCCTTATAGTAGTTCCAAGAGATAGATTTCTACTTATGTCATTTATATAATCAATTATTTATGCTTAGTCGCGGAGCTGGCGTGAGTGAGCTCTCCCTCCGGAGGGCGTCACCACGTCCGTCCAACGACAGCCCCCATGGACTCGCCAATACCGGCGACCTCGACGGAACCAAACCAAGACCACAGACGTGGAGAGGACATCGAAATTGAGGTCATCATGAGAGCAGGGCATGAAGGGCCACAGAATTTGAGACTTTTTTTTATGCCGATCGATGAGAATGAGGATGATTAAGATGATGCTACGGATTTCCATTTCGATCTGAGACTACATGACAGGGCTGTACTCTACGCTTCCTTTCATAATATATCCCGGCGTCAACCAGGCCCGAGAGATACAGGCACCTGCAGTGTTGATCAGGAAATTTGAGCAACACTCTCAGAAACGCATCCATTAAGTGGATGAAACTCGACTGTGTGGTCCCAGTCTTCCCAACTGAGTCCGCAGCAAACTCAACTCTGGGTAGGAGCCGGTCGGGGCAGAAAAACCCACATGACTCTGATGGGATTCGGACCCACGACCTCCCAGCCGGGAGTCCGCGACGCTAACCACTTCGCCACGGCGGCTGATCCAAATAATGATTTTGAAGAGAAACCATAGAAAAGAAAGCCAGAAAAAAAACAAAGACAACACCAACAAGCACACAAAGTCCAAACAATGAAAACATGCATACGAATATACAGATAGACAGACAGACGGACAGACTGACAGGCTGACAGAATGTCGACCTATAGCTGAAAAAGGCAGATGTAGGAAGCCATTGTTCCGGTCAGTTCAATGACATCAAACAGAAGCAAATGAAGGTGGGGCTAAAGCATAATGAGAGGGACTACATGGATTGTAAATATCTACGATGGGTCTGACACCTATTGTCCACATGTAAACCGCCCAGTTACAATACCCGTTACACGTCTGTTTTTGTTTGTTTATTTGTTTGTTTGCTTTGTGTTTGTTTTTCCCTTTTCTTTTCTTTTTTTCTAAATACTTTATCTAACACATATAAATTCGTTGTTTTTTGCTTACATGAAGTGACAAACTCGCACACGCAGTTCATTTTGGACCAAAATCAATATGTACTAAATTTTTTGCTCGCAACGTACTCCAATATTGTATCTGTATTTCAGCTTGTTACGAAACGCTTGCAGTAAAACATGGGCAGATCGTTTTTCTATCAGAAATTCCGGATTGCGGTGGTGAGAGCCGGGGTTAACAAGAACAAGAACAATAACAATAATTTAATTTCAGTCTTTGCAGGCCATCCGGCCATAATGACAAGGAGAATTGCAATAATCAACATCTAGTTATAGGTGAACCTTTCATACAAAAAGGAAAGAAAAGACACTGCTGCAGCTTTTACCACATCAACATCTTACTTTTAGGCATTCAACAATATAAAGTGCAGTTTTCAAAGCAAGCTTACCTTTAAGATTTTGACAAAGCAATTGTACTTTCAGAGTGCTAGGAAAACGATAATAATATAGAGGCAGAAATTTCTTTCTCAGAGAAGAGTACTTACAGCATACAAAAAGAAAATGCACCAAATCTTCAATCTGGTCACCATCACATTGTTTACAGTATGGGTCGACTCTTAATTGTCCAAAACGAGGGATACCATTCAGGGGCAAGCGATTACACCTCAGTAAACAGATTGCACGTCTGTGTACGACATGGTCCAGACTTATGATGTAATTTGCCCTTATAATTTCTGGATGGTATAAACAGTAATCCTCCTCTGAAGAGACGGAGTCGTGCCAATTTTGATATGATACATCTTTTAATCTGCTCTTGAACTGTTCTATGAAATACCTAGTATGTCCCGGATGTTGCATACCCCAAACGTAGCCAAAACCGTATTTGCATAATAATAGCCTGACTTGTGAAGCCCCGTTCTTCCGCCCTGACAGAGCCGGGGTTAGCGAGTGTGTGTGTCTGGGAGGGGGGGGGGGGGGGGTTGAGAGGTCGCAGAGGTCAGTGACATGTGAGGTGGGGCTGTATCTCGGTCTGTTTGTCAGTTGGGTAGGAAGTCTCGGAATTATTCCAGAATGGTCGATGGGAGATCTGTTTGTTGTTGGAGTATGGCCAACGATTATCATGTCAGACATAGCAGACTGTTGTGTATGGGCTGTTAATGTGTGTGTGTGTGTGTGTGTGTGTGTGTGTGTGTGTGTGTGGTGTGTGTGTGTGTATGTGCGTGCGTGAGTGCTTCCGTGCGTGCGTGCGTTCGTGTGAGGTGTGTGTGTGTGTGTGTGTGTGTGTGTGTGTGTGTGTGTGTGTGTGTGTGTGTGTGCGTGTGTGTGTATGTATGTGCGTGCGTGAGTGCTTCCGTGCTTGCGTGCGTTCGTGTGAGGGTGTGTGTGTGTGTGTGTGCGCGCGCGAGAGGTGCATGCGTGCGTGCGTGCGTGTGTGCGTGCGTATGAGTGTGTGTGTGTGTGTGTGTGTGTGTGTGTGTGCGCGCGCGCGCGCGCGAGGTGCATGCGTGCGTGCGTGCGTGTGTGCGTGCGTATGAGTGTGTGTGTGTGTGTGTGTGTGTGTGTGTGTGTGTGTGTGTGTGTGTGTGTGTGTGTTCAGGTAAACACAGTGGGATGTCAAGGCACACTCCTTCTACACTGCTGATGGTCTGCGCCTGGCTCATTCTACCATGGCTCTTTTTGCTGCATTGAACATGCCACATGTCCCAGTAAGGGGTTCCAAGCTCTACAGAAGATCAGGCCAACACAACGAGTCTGTTTCTTCTTCCTCAAGACAAAATCAAAACAGTATTGTTTCCATTCGTCATAGAAATATGTTTCATTCAAGAACTTTTGTTACTCCTTCAGAGGCAAAACTGGAAAAAAAAATCGGTTTGTTTTGGTCTTTTGCTGTGAGCGTATTTTTGCACCCCGCCTCCAAGAAAAAAGAAAAAAAAACATTGCAGGATATGTTTCAGAGAAATTCCATCAATTATGACTTGTTGAAGAATCAGCTTGTAGTAAGTTGTACAAATTGAAATTTACATTTCACTTATGACTTATGATCGGCTAAAGCAATCAATTGAATGTTTATATGTCGCTCATGTGCATGTGAGCCGAGGAATAAGAACAGCTAGAAGGATAGGCAATGTCACTCGCGTGTATTAGTTTTTACTGGGATATTTCGGTAGAATCACTTCCAAAACCAGATTTTCGTTCCACTTATTGTCTTTTGCCACTTCCTAGTGTGTTTCTGTTCTCATTTTGGTCCCCTTTACTGGCGTATTGCCAGCTTCTAGTTTATGTTATCATATATCTGATGTATCTACTGTCGTACTTCAAATTCATTACATTGCAGTTTAAAATTGTATTACAGTCTCTTCATCATCAGCCCACCTTGATCTCCCAATGTGTGTCGCACTGACTGCTTTGCTGCCAACTTCTGATTTATCTAAAACGAGCCCCCACCCCCACCCCACCCCCCGCAATATCTACTATATTGTCGCTATTTTACAGTTGATCTCTACAGCTCTTTTTGTCGTCATGACTATAAATTGTTGCCACATTTCAGTTAAGATTATAGCAGCATCTTCGTAATTATTACAATCTGTTTGCCACCTTGAACTGTTCTAATCTAATCAGTGTTTTTTTTTCTCCTGTTTAACACCATGTGAACATTTTACTGTTAATCTTGCTTTAATGTTTGGTCCAAATTTCTTACTTGTTACCATTTTCCAGTTATGCCACTAAATTTTGTTGTCCTACTTGCTCTCATACGGTCCACTTTGGCTCAACTCGATATGTTTGTTCCGGTTGGTGTTTTACTTCCTTACAATTTACTCTAATGTAGTGTTTTTGTCCCGTGTGATCTCTTGTCGTTCTTTTGCAATTCTTTTTTGTTTTGTTTTGATACGGTATATCTTTTCTTTGGTTCTAGCTAGTGTCTTACTGCCACCTCCCTATGTATCTGTTTACTTATTACTTTATATCAATTAATTGTCATGTTAATTAACTGATCGGTTGATAAAGATTAATTGATTGATTGGATAATTAATTCATTAATGAATCAATTGATTGACTAAGATAGAATAATTGATCAGCCCATTATTGATTGATTGATTAATCCATTAATTTGCAAATGATTGTCTATAGCAGTTTTCCAGTTAGCCTTGTTGCCTCATTTTGTCTTACTTTCTGTCTGGTCGCCACATTCTACTTTATTTCATTGCGGTATTGTTCTACTACTTAGTGACATGATGGCATTCTTCAGTGTATCTATTATGTTTTGTTTTGCCCTATCCCATTCATTGTCTGGTAGTCATCTTCTAGATTATCTGATTCTAGTATTTTCTGTTGCCGTTTTGCTCTTCATGTTATTACGACCTTTTCTATGTTGATTTTTTTGTTCACACCGTCCAGTTATTATCATTTTCCATTTCTTCTTTGGTCTTCCCACTTACTCTCAAATGTCCACAAAGTTTGTCACACTACGGTATGTTCGTTGCGATTACTCTCTTGGTGCCACCTTCCAGCTGATTTCTTTTCTTTTTTAAATATCTTCTTGTTGTTGTTGTTGTCGTTGTTGTTTTCCTTCACCCAGGCAATCCTGTTGTTGTCATCAACCAGCTTATCTCTTTGTGGTGGTTTCGCTCCGGACACTGTTCTTACGCTTCTTTTTCCATGTTTTAGCTGCTATAGTGTTACTTTCCTGTTTCTCTTATTACGATGTGTTTAAACCAACGTGACTGTTCTGTTTCCACCTACCCAGTTCATCGTATTATATTTTTACTTAGTTACTGTCTTTTGCCACCTTCCAGATGATAATAATGAATATATTGTTTAGCCCTTGTTGCCCTCTTCAATGTTTTGTCGGCACTTTCTTTTCCACAAGCATGTCATTTGGATGCTGTCCCCACACCCCAGTCAAGATTAGCCTTTGAGCGGATTTTCGGTTTGATTGTTTGTTTGGAATTTTTTTTTCTGTTCTAGTGACTACATCTTAGCCACTGTACATTATCTTTTAACACTAGGTTTTGTCCTAGCTATTGGTTTGCCATCATCCAGTTCATACAACTAGAGAGAACTTTTGTTCGGAGTCATTTCTTGGTGCCACGTTCCAGTTGATGTGTGTGTGTGTGTGTGTGTGTGTGTGTGTGTGTGTGTGTGTGTGTGTGTGTGTGTGTGTGTGTGTGTGTGCGTGTTTCTGTGTGTGTGTGGGGGGGGGGGGGGGGGTGCGTGTGTGCGTGTGTCAAAGTTTCACGTTACCAGCTTCGAGTTGAATCCTTCAAAACATTTTGATCCTCTGTATTGTCATGTCACAACTTTTCAGTTTAAATTGTAAAAGAAAATGTATCCCCCTCCTTCCCCCCTCCCCCTGCCAACGTTTTGCTGTCTGGCTACAACCTTCCAATTCATCTCATACATTTTTTGCTGTCTGGCTACAACCTTTCAGTTATCTCATACGTTTTTGCTGTCTGGCTACAACCTTTCAGTTTATCTCATACATTTTTTGCTGTCTGGCCACAACCTTCCAGTTTATCTCATACATTTTTGCTGTCTGGCTACGACCTTTCAGTTTATCTCATACATTTTTTGCTGTCTGGCCACAACCTTCCAGTTTATCTCATACATTTTTTTTCTCGTAAAAATATTTGCCATGCTGGCACCTGTGAGTTGGTCATATATCATTACGATTTCTTTCGTCCTACCTGCTCTGTTTTGTCGCTACGTTTCATCTTTTTTTTTTTCGGTCAAAGCTACTAGCTTCTTGTTTATCTTCTAGTGTATTTGATCCCCGTTTTCTCAGTCAAAGACACTGTCTTGCCACCACGTCTCTGCACCTCATCTTTGTCCCGTCGTGTGTCTTGTGACCAGCTTCCGGTTTATCTTATAGTCATAATTTGTTCCTCAAAGCTTTTGCCTCCCTCCATGGACTTATGACATATATTTTGTTATATTTACTGGCTTGTGGGGGTCTTCCATTTTTCGTGTTTAAATGCTATCTGTTAAACAACTTTGCTATCATCTTCCACGATTTCAACACGGTAATTCAATCCCAGCTACTATCTTATTGCAATGTGTTAGTTCATCTTTTACTTTCTGCAAATATACTTTCGTTGCCACCCCTCTGTAAATATTTTCATGTCACATCCAGTGTCCACTAAACAGTGGCATTTGCCAGTGAGCAATTATGTCCCTTGATGACTTAATGAATTGCCTTGTGCATGCCTCCACCCATGCGAACACAGCTCAGGCTTCCAAGAGTGATGTAGGATGACTCCAAACTGGTTTGTTTTGGTAGTTGAGGACTGTACTTTTCGCATATTTCGGTGTGTCTTCTTTTTTTTTTTTCTTTTTTTTTTTCTTACTACAATATCATCATGTTTATCTAGTGTTTTGTTGCCATTTTCCGATTTATCTCTGTAAGATTAGCGGGTCCTGTCGATTGTCTTGTTGCCAGATTCCATTGCCAGTCAGTCAGAGAGCCTGTTGTCACGTTTCAGTTGATGTGTTACGGCATTTTGTCCTGTTTGCATTCTTGTTCCCACCCGTTAGTTCATCTGATTACAATTTTTTACATGACTATTGTTGTCAAGTTTGGATTATTGCATGACCGTTGGAATTTTTTTCTGATTACTCTCTCGTTGCCACGTTAGATTTATCTTATTATGGTTTGCACTTTCCAGTTCATGCCTTGTTTTCAATTTCCAGTTGATTCTTTTTCGGAGTTTTCAATTTACTGGTCTGTTTTCCTAGTCGTCATTTTTTATTTGGTTTTGTCATTTCGTTTTGTTTGTTTTTTTTTTATATCTATTTTCTTCTCATAGGGATTACTGTTGATTTGACATACTGCACCTGTTGTCGTTACAGATTGTTCCCTTTGTAGTTGAAGCATGTTTTGCCAACTTCTTGTTTATCTCATTCCTCCCCTACCCACGTTTTTCTTCCCGTCCCCCACCTTGTTAGATCTTATTGCCACCTGAAGGTTTGCTTTGTTAAGTTAAAGTCTCGTTGACACAACCGTGTTTATCTTGTTATATCCCCACCATTGCTTCATGGTCACTATGTTGTTAGCCTCTGAATTTATCTCCGTTTGAGTTTTCTTTTGTTTTGTTCTTTTTTTTCGAGTTAATTTCTTGCCTACATCTTCACATTTATCTTTAAAGGGTAAATTCCTGATTATTGTTTCGTTTCCATCTTCTAGCTTATTTCATTGCGGTTTTTATTTTGTTTTGTTTTGATTTCTCTTGTTTTGTTTTGTTTTTGTATTGTATTGTATTGTATTGTATTGTTCTGTTTTGTTTTGCTTTGCTTTGGTTGTTTGCTCATTTCAGTTACTGTCTTGTTGCCAGTTTCACGTTACTGCATGATAAAATAAGTTGTGGGTGTCTCGTTGACACTTTCAGTTGATGCCGTTGCAATGCCACTCATGCCCATTTCTAAACCCCCCCCCCCCCCCCCCCGACACACACACACACACACACACACACACACACACACACACACACACACACACACACACACACACACCTAGTTAGTGTGTGTTTGCCACCTTTCACTTTTGTCATACGATGTTTTCTTTCCATCCTAATTACACACATGTTGCCACGTTGCAGGGTTTTTTTTTTTCAAATGTTTTTGTTGTTGCATGCATTCCGTTGAAATAAAGTGAAAATGATCGAATTTCATCACCTGGTATTGAAGATAGCTCGCTTTGCCAAAACTGTGTATGAACGGTTGACTGCAGTGTATATTTTGAAGAGGTGGTTGAAGTATTGCCGTCTTCTGTCTATCTATCTATCAACCCATTCATCCACCTATCCATCCGATCCATCCATTTATTCATCTACCAACTGACCCTTCCATCCATCCTCTCTCTCTCTCTCTCTCTCTCTCTCTCTCTCCTCTCTCTCTCTCTCTCTCTCTCTCTCTCTTTGTCTATTTGTCTGTATTTTTTTAAATCTATCTGTCTGTCTTTTTATATGTCTGTCTGTCTATCTGTCGGTCTATCTATCTATCTGTCTGTGTCTTTCTATCTATCTATCTATCTATCAATCTATCTATCTATCTATCTATCTGTCTACTTATCGTTGATTTCACTAAAGCCCTCAATATACTTGACCATACACTCCAACTGAAAACACCTAAGAACTATCGTTTATCTACCAACTCATTAGAACTTATATCATCTTTCCTGTCAGATAGGAAACAATCAGTAACGCTTGGCGGAAAAATGTCTTCTCTGTTGCATGTTGAATACGGTGTTCCACAAGGTTCTGTCCTAGGACCCATACTACTTTCAACTTACATCAAATACTTACCGTTAGTTCTTAGTGCAGTACGCGAGTTATTTGCTGATGACACGACTTTACACATCAGTAGCACCAATGTCGTCGCGGTCTGAACAGCTCTTCAGGAAAACACTAACCAGTTAGTTGACTGGTCTGAATTAAAACATGTGTGACTACATCCACAGAAAACGAAATGCTGATAACAACCAACAAAAACGTCAAAATCTTCCTGATAACTCACTTGCTATTTACCTAAATGACAAAATGTTTGAACAAACTAGTATCCATAGAGTTCTGGGACCTGTAATTGATAATGATTTGTCATGGTTGGATCATATTACAAGGATATGTAACATGATTTATAAAAAGATATATCCGCTCTCTAAAATTAAAAACATTCTTGAATCTGCGCTGTCAAAAAATGTTCTTCTGTGCGTACATAAGAATCCTATATAAATTGTATTTCAATTGTTTGGGATTCAGCAAGCGATGATATTATCAAACCATTAGTAAGTCTGCATAGACGAGCATTGAAATGGGTTCTTTTCACACACACACACACACACACACACACACACACCATACGAGAAGTCCCTTGACCTTCGAACTGAACGGACGCGTTTCTGCTGAGCTCTCGTCGCTGTCACACTTGCAAGTAAAACCAGTTCTCTCGTGCGAACGATGGGTTGTGAAGTCAACCTTTATCGGGCAAGAACTGGACACTTCGCTTTTGTGTTGAACACTCTACTGGCGAGAAGAGCGGAGAAAGCAGCAAAACGTGTGAAAGGATTTAAAATGAACACTTACTCTGCTGCTATTGCCTTTTCCACACTACTTGTGTTGTTGATGATAGGGGGCATTGAGCCACATCCTGGACCTGGCACCAAGCAAAACAAGCAAAACCTGCATCAAGCCAAGATTTCCAACACGGACAGTCCTTCGTCTACGCTCCCCCGAACTAATGACAACGGAAACGTCGAGGAAGGTAACATTTCCGATGTGATGAAAATGCTGCGAGAAATGAACTCTATGGATAGCAAAATGGACATGTTGAACAGCAAAGTTAATGACCAGTTGGAATCAGTCATGAAGGAGAATAAAGAGCTGAAGGAGCGAATTATCCAGCTAGAAGAGAAGATGGATGACATGGAAGGAAGAAGTGGAAGAAACAATCTACTCTTTCACGGAATTCCCCAACCGGACGGACATACTGAAACCTGGAATGACTGTGAAGAGGCGGTGAAAAGTGTGATAACAGACAAGATGGGGGTCCAAGACGAAGTGAAGATAGAACGTGCTCACAGACTGAGAGGAGGTAAAGCCCCTCACACCATTATCGTTCTCTTCAGCAGCTACAAACAAAAAGAAGCTGTGTTCTCGGAACGTGCCAAGCTGAAGAATCAACCAAACCTATTTGTATTACACGTTTTCACAATGCTTTGGAAATAGATGTTGATTCAGCGTCAGAATGTATTATTTCATTCATACGAACGGCAGCTGAGAACATGAAAGCAAAACAAAGAATTCATGAGTCAAGCTCACAGCCACCCTGGTGGAATCATGAATGCGAACAAGCGAAACAAGATAAATATAAACTACTTAAACAATTTAGAATGACAAATCAACATGAAGATCTGAACAACTATTTAGATAGCAAGAAAGCTTTCAAAGAGCTATGCGAATCTAAACAAAAACATGAAAACGCGAACATTGTAAATGAGCTACATACGGCTTGTCAGGAAGTTAATTCTAAATGCTCCTGGAAAAAAAAATAAATCATTGACAAGTCCAAGAAATTATGCTTCTTCCATTTCTCTAAACGAGTGGTTCCAGTATTTCCAATCCTTATTCAATTTAGAAATGACTGATCATACTGATTTCTTGACAGAGGTTAAAGACAAACCTGAAAAGCATGAAGTAAGTGCATGTGATGAATGTTTAACATTTGAGTTTGATGACAGGATTTCTGAAGAAGAGATACATACAGCAATTAATAAAATGCAAAAAGGGAAAGCTCCAGGACCTGACGGTCTCCCTACAGACTTCTTTCATGCAAAGGATAACATAGTTAATTTTTATGTCCTTTATTTAACAGAGTATTTGAAAGTGGAGAGTATCCTGAGAGCTGGACAAAAGCTGTTATATATCCTTTGCACAAAAAGGCAGTCGAAAATCAGTAAATAATTATAGAGGTATCTCATTACTAAATGTCATTAGTAAGATTTACAGCTCAATAATTAATGAGAGGTTGACAAGATTTTGTGAAGAGACTAATAATATACCCGAAGCACAAGCTGGATTTCGTAAAGGCTATAGTACAACAGACAATATTTTCACATTCCAATCATTTGTCCAAAAATATTTAACTAAATCAGGAGGTCGACTTTATGGATTGTTTGTAGATTTTTCCAAGGCTTTTGATTGTATTCATAGAGAAAATATGTTATATTTGTTATTAACTAAAGGTATTCATGGTAATATCTTTAGCACTCTAAAAGCTATGTATAAAAAGGTGAAAGCAGCAGTGTGCGTTGGAAATAAGATAGCAGAATACTTTGAATGTATTTCAGGTGTGAGACAAGGATGTATTTTAAGTCCTCTGCTGTTTTCTATATTTCTTTCGGAACTTCAGACAGAATTGTTAAATTGTGGGGCAAGAGGGGTTGATATTTTTGCAGACACATTTGAAATTGTTTCACTAATGTATGCCGATGATATTGTTCTTGTCTCGGATAATGCTATGGACCTTCAAAGAAAAAATTGACTGTTTAGAAAAGTACTGCCAAAAATGGGGATTGTCAGTGAATATAGATAAGACAAGAGTTATTGTTTACAGAAATGGTGGTTTTATTAAGAAGAGTGAAAAATGGAAATTTGACCAAAAGGAGATAAAAGTTGTATCATCTTATTGCTATCTAGGAACTAATTTCTCTTCAACACTAAACTGGACAAAATGTGTAGAAAACATGAGCAGTAAAGCATTAAGAGCAGTAGCAGGTATAAAAAGGTTATACTTTAAACTGGAAACCATTCCAACCGTAACTGTCTTTAAAATATTTGACATGAAAGTAAAGCCGATCTTGTTGTATGGGTCAGAGATTTGGGGTTCTAAAAGTTATGAGGTGATTGAAAGGGTACAAAATAAAATTTGCAAAATGATATTGGGAGATGGACGAGATATTAGAAATAAGATAGTTCTTGGAGAATGTGGTAGATTTCCCATTTGTATTGATACTTACCTACAGATAATAAAATACTGGTGTACAATTCTACATTTAGCTGATCATAGATATCCTAAGCAATGTTATAAAATGTTGTTAAATCAAGACAGATCTGGTCGAAAAAACTGGGTCACAAACATAAGAAATATTCTGTATAGACATGGTTTTGGTATAGTGTGGAAATGCAAAATCCAGGTAATACTAATCTGTTTTTGATATCGTTTAAAGCTAGTCTACAAGATATATATCGCCAAAACTGGCACGAGGCAGTTTCCTCAGTGGGGGATTATGTTTTATATCACCCTGAGATTGTTAAAGCAACATATATTTCAGATCTGGATAATGTTTGATATAGACGTGCAATATGTTTACTGAGAAGTAACAGTATTGCTCTTAATGGCGTACCTCGATTCGGCAAACTATCTACAGACTGTTTTTGTAAACAATGTGAAGGAAATCATGTTGAAGATTTGACATATTTCCTTTTAAAATGCCAAAGGTATACACTGTTACAACATAAATATATACCTCCTTTCTATTATCGTTTTCCTTCCACAACGAAATTGCAACTCTTAATACTTAAGTTAAAGGGAAAATTATCACTAAAGACCGCCATTTTGTAACTGAATGTTTGAAAATACGAAATAATGTTTAGAAACAGCGAATTCTATTTCAGGAGTCATGTGTAAATTTAAGAAATATATATTTGCACATGCTTTGTATAACTGTTAACGTGCCTAAAACAGATAAAGTCAATAGATATCCCTTGAAATGAATTATCATTATTAAAAACCTTGTATATACATTTTGTTTGTGATATGTCCCACATGCATATTGTTTCCTGCAAAAAGACTTCTCAGTTGCTACATTGTAATATTCGGTATATCTCTCTTGTCCATATGGGTTAAATGGCCTTGAAAGGACTGAATTAAACATTGTTATTGTTATTGTTATACATACATACATACACACAAGCACGCCCACATGCACGCACGCACGCACGCACGAACGCACGCACACACTCACGCACGCACGCATACACAAGTGACGACGTCGTAGATTCGGCACAGTTAGAGTAGCGTTTGGGAAGTTAGGGGCAAGGCGGCGCGCGCGCGCGCGCGCACACACACACACACACACACACACACACACACACACACACACACACACACACACAACATACAACACCGCGCGCGCGCGCGCGCGCGCAAGTACACACACACACACACACACACACACACACACACACACACACACACACACACACACACACACACTGGGAGTGGGGTCTAAGGAGGAGGGGCAAGGAATTGTGTGTGACAGGATAGGGTGGGGTACGGGATGGGAGGTTGGGTCTAACTACCAGCCCTGCAGAGAAACCGAATAGCGATAGGACTTTCCTTTGTTTTCAAGATAGGTCCTTCGCCAATACTATGTGTTATAATTTGTTTTGTTTTGGTCTTGTTTTTGGAGCTTTCATTTCTATGTCGTGCTACTACTGTTGTTTGTTTCATTTCATTGTCGTTTGTTCGTTGGCATTTGTTTTTATTTTGCTTTGTTTTTGCCTTGTTTTTTGGAGCTTTCACTTTTACGTCGTGTTACTACTGTTGTATATTTCATTTATTTGTCGTTTGTTCGTTCGCGTTAAATTCTATTTTTGTTTTGTCCTCTTGTTGTTATTGTTTCTTCTTTGGAAGAGAAACAGAGAGTGATTGGAAAAAAAAAACAGCAGCAGCAGCACCACCACCACCACCACCACTATCACACCATCACCATCACCACCACCACCACCACCACCACCCACCTAGAAAAAAACAACAACGAAAACCTGTCCACTCTCCGCCTTCTAAATCTACCCACAGCTCACACTGACTTAGTTCGTTCTATATGCGTTTTATCAATATCGTGGCACCTGGTTCTGTTTCTTTCTGACTGTATTGACTGACAGCATGTCACTCAATCTCAGGGTTAAATCCCCTTAAAACTCTCACGCTCGTTGAAGGTACTGAATGTTCCGGCTGCTGTTACTATACAAAACGTCACCTCGGTACACACTGACTTACTGCTGCAGAAGTAACCGCTACGTTGCCGCGCAAGATGTCACCTCAAAACAAAATGTCTTCATGGCGCAGAATGTTACCCTTACGTTGCTGTACAAAACGTTACCCCAACAGAAAAAAGTCTTCGTAGTATGGAATGTTACCCCTTTGTTGCAGCACAAAGATAGAAATGTCTTTATGATGTAGAATGCTACCACTATGTTGCTGCACAAAATGTCAACCAGGTAAAAATGCCTTAATGGTGCAGAAGGTTACCACTATGTTGCTGCACAAAATGCCACCCCCTTTCAGAAATGTCTTCATGTTGCAGGATGTTACCCTTTGTTGCAACACAAAATGTCACCCCGATAAAAATAAATGTCTTTATGGTGTAGAATGATACCGCTATTTCGCAGCACAAAATGTCACCCTGATAAGCCATCCTGGGTGATATTCTTGAACAGCAGGTCATATATTCATACCCACTGTGGACCAAATTATCGCCGTCTGGGGTCGGAGTTGACTGATCATTTGTACTGTATGATGTGGGTGTACAAGGTGATCATTTGTATTGTGTGATGTAGGTGTACAAGGTGATCATTTGCATTGTGTGATGTAGGTGTACAAGGTGGAGCAGGGAATATGAGATGATAGTCACCCTCAGATCTGGATGTGGATCTTTAAAATGCCGCCTAAATTAAGTGTAAAACAGACCAAAATTACTGCAAGGTCAACTTCAAATAGACGCTAGAATAAAACTATTCATCCAACAAAAATAGCAAAGACACGGGTCCACCATTACAGGCCTAATGCAATGTATTACAGTGATACCACCGCCACCACCACCACCACCACCACCACCACCACCCTCACCACCATCATCATCATCATCATCATCATCAGTATCACTATCATTATCACCATCATCAACGTCATCTCCGTTGTTGTCCTCGTCGTCGTCGGCTGAGGAGATCGTCGTTCTTTTAACATCAGAATGACATGACGAGAAGATATGTTCAAGACTACATTTATTTTTTTACATGTTCACCGCCGCACCATCACCCACATCATCAGAATGCATCACTACGATCGTCAGAACTAGCACCGTCACTGGCAATAAGATGTAAGCATTGGTGATCACCATCACCTTCGTACTTCACCTCGTACATTCCATTTACACAGTGGCCTGTCAGACCTCACACTCTACAGTAAATCGACTCTAGGGGACCATTTTCTCAACAGTGGACACACATGCATAGCCCACTGTCGCTTTCAAATCATCGATCATCAGACATACACACAGATATACGCCCCATTCTGCGACTACAAATTAATACGCGATACGTGAAGCATCAGTCCGTTGACATGTTCAGTGTGATTCTTTCTGCGTTTTCGAACAACACATCAATAAAGATTAGAAAGCACATAAACCAACAAAGCCAGTATTGAAACAACCCAACATCGGTGGACGAACTGACGAGCAATGTAAAGTTAAGTTAAAAATGCGTTCTACTTCAGTTTGACAAGACGCGACAGACACAGCAATAGTTAGCAAAGGAGTTAAAACACGTGAGGTTCCATTTTAAGATAATTTGAACCACAAATATAGGAGACAACTTGATTTACAAATAAAGGAAACTGACACAAATTTTGTCCCTCGCTTTCAAGGGTATCTTTTCAATCGACGGAAGCACAGACAAAGCAAATTGAATTCTTTGGTCGTCCATGATTGTGAAAAAAACAAACACACAAACAAAGGATTTCCTAGTTCAGTGTTGAAATCGGGCGAGGGATAGGGGTAGTGTGGGAAAGGTGGAGTGGGGAAGGTGGACTGAAAACAAAAAGGAGGTGAATGGAGGTGCATGTTTTGGGATAAGAGGGGGAGCTACGGTCGGGGCTGGGGAAGTGGGGGAAGGGGAGGGGGGAATAGGGAGGAGGCGCTAATCGTGTCAATTGTTCATTCAAAAATTCCCATAGCAGCATTACCATCGGCCCGATTTCCAAATTATCTGAGCAAAATGACATTAAACACGTGTGCGTTTTTCCCCCTTTTCATTGAAAGCGTTTTTCAAATACAAATTCTGAATCGTAATCCCAGCTCACGACACAAATTCAACGTTACAATATATAACTGCATCGAGAACGTGGCTATATCTGCTTCATAAGTTGTGTCTGTCTTCGTCGTGTACATTCTGTTGATTCGTTTGTTTCAATGTCACAAAAAAGATTCACAGAACCTTTTAACCAATGGTAACCAAACTTTGTGGCGAGTTGGAATGAGACCCTAAGCCAGACCCATTATAGTTTGATGTGGATCCCCTGTTCATAGTATATACATACATACAGACATACATACATACTTACATACATACATATATAACATACATACATACATACATACATACATACAGACAGACAGACAGACAGACAGACAGACAGGCAGACAGACAGTCAGACAGAAAATATACAAACATACATACATGGATACATACACAGATACATACCTACGTACGCACATACATACATTCATACATACATACATACAAACCTACATACATACATACATATATGCTTAAATACATACATACGTACATATACACCTAAACAGATGCATACATATGTGAACACACACACACACACACACACACACACACACACACACACACACACACACACACACACATCACCTTCCCTTGTTTTTTCCTCTACTTCTTTTTGTCCTTTATTCTTCGGTCTCTCTTGCTTTCCACCGTCCTCACATTCATCCTCTGTAATTCACTTGTCTGATGTGCCCCCCATTTCATCATTCCCATTTTGTTCAACATCCTTCCATTTCTGTCTTATTTGTGTTTCGGACAATGGATGTACTCTTTTCCCTCAATTTGGACGTACACTTTATATCAATAATCCACCCCCTCCCCGACACACACAATTTTGAATCTACACTGCGCATCATTATACTAACACCCACCCACCCACCCCCCACTCACACACACACACACACACACACACACGCACGCACGCACGCACGCACACACACACACACACACACACACACACACACACACACACACACACACACACACACACACACACATAAACACACTTTTTTAAACTTACATTCCAAATCATTACACCACAATCCGTATGCACATTTCAGATCATCACACTCCCATTTCAACGTAAATGTCACATCATTACATTCCAATTCCAATGTATATTTCACATATGATTACACACCAATTCTAACATATAGTTCACATCACTACACCCCGGTTCTAACATATATTTCACATATCATTACACACCAATTCTAACATACAGTTCACATCACTACACCCCAGTTCTAACATATAGTTCATATATCATTACACACCAATTCGAACGTATATTCCACATTACACCCCAATTCCAACGTACATTTTACACCCTTACTCTTTCCCCAAATCGGTCACATTTGATACCATTACTGGACATCTTTGGAGCAAGAGAAACCCTCACTGTCTCTCCGATTGAGCAGCTAGTATTGTAAGGGATACAAGGTGCGTGTCCTTTGAATAGGAATCAAAACGTTTTCTGAAATGACTGGCAAGAATCCTACGTCCTCAGACGCAGGTGGCATCATCAGCAGTTCGATAACAGCACGCTGGTTCTTCCTAAAGGACTGCTAGTTCGCAGACGGAGACAACGATGTAGAGGAGATAGTAGAAGAATCTCACCTCACTACGCTCTTTCCGTTTATGTTTGAGTCTTATTCGGCAGGACAGGTTATTAAACTAATCCAACACCACAATCACCGCGTGCTACGGTGAACGCTTCAGCTGCCAGGGGTGCCCGTTTAGCTAACCGCGTATGCCATTAGGTTTGTGGTCTGCTCTTCATCGGGGTCACCCTATTGTCTGAATGTAGCCTCTCTCTCTCTCTCTCTCTCTCTCTCTCTCTCTCTCTCTGTGCATGTGTGCATGTGTGCGCGCGCGCGCGCGCGCGCGCGCGCGTGTGTGTGTGTGTGTGTGTGTGTGCGTGCGTGCATGCGTGCGTGTGTGTGTGTGTGTGTGTGTGTGTGTGTGTGTGTGTGTGTGTGTGTGTGTGTGTGTGTGTAGTTTAAACCAGACAGGTTGATACTATCAGCGGCAAGGCACGGCGAACAGACTACGGGCCCGTGAAAGTGGAGCAGACGGAGGGCCTATTAGATGAACAGGACGTGATGCAAGCTTTGACTATACGTAGAGGAACTCTGACTGTCTTAAGGCCAAGACACTAGTGCCTGGCTGCACATGCAAAAATGGGAATGTCAGTGTATCGTGAGAGAGAGAGAGAGAGAGAGAGAGAGAGAGAGAGAGAGAGAGAGAGAGAGAGAGAGAGAGAGAGAGCGTGGTTCATCTTTTATGCCATTTTCAAACATTCGGAGAAAAGCACAACCATGTGTTGAAACCATCACTTTCCCCTGTCTCAATATTTATGCCCAGCTTTCGTGCTAAAGCCTAAAGCCCATCACGTTAACCTGTCACAATGTACAGTCACAACCTCCACGCTACTCTACTTTCCCCTGTCACAATAATCATTCACAACCTCCATGCCAAAACCACACACACACACACACACACACACACACACACACACACACACACACACACACACACACACACACACACATGCAGCGAGAGAGAGAGGGGGGAAGGAGAGAGAGGGAGGGAGAGAGAGAGAGAGGGGGAGACAGACAGACAGACAGCCAGACCGACCGACAGACAGATAAACAAACAGACCAACAAGCGGAAGAAGAAGAAGAAGAAGAAGAAGAAGAAGAAGAAGAAGAAGAAGAAGAAGAAAACCGAGTAGGAGAAACAAGATAGAGGCTGTACTTGTACTGAAAAAATAATAACAATATGAAAAGGGGGTTGGGGGAAGGAGTGGAAAAGAGTGGAGGATGGAGGACCACAAAATGTAGATGTGCGAATGTGTTAGGAAGAAGGAATGACGGAGGCAGGAGAGGCATTGGGGTGAGCGGGGGCGGGGGGAGGGCTTACTCGGTTTAAAGTGTTCATTACCAAATTCCCATGGCAACGCAAACACTGTCCCGGTCGGCAGGTTGCACAAGCCTTATGACATTTAAAAAAAAAACCCATTAGCGCTCTTCTGTTGCTTTGTTAGTGAATGGAAACAATTGTTGTAAATAAAATTTCAAGCTGGTTTCCCAGCTCACGAGACAGATTGAGCCTTGTGATACCACTGCCAAGGATAAATTCGACATTGCAACAATACTGCATCGAGAACATGATTACATCCGCTTAAGAAGTTTCGTATCCACCTGCGTACGTTGATTTGTTTCTATGCTGACTCATACTACGCAGAGGCTTTCAGAGCAATGTTTACAAAACTTTGTAGAGGTGGATATGATCATAGGACGAATCCGTCAATTTTGGGGTGTGGATCCGTTGTCCGGATCCGGATTTTGGCGGTCCGGCATTCGTTCATCAATTTAAAACAGATTTTCCTCTTAACATGAATACTTTCAGGTCACTGATAACTGTGTATGAAGTTATACAGGTTCGTGGAATATTAAAGCTTTCTACTAATATAAGCCTTGGCGTGCTAGTTTTCCGTATCCTAATCTACCAAGAAAATATCGAACAAGTACGGTAGCTTTTGCTCCCAAGCCTTGGCATGCTAGTTTTCCGTATCCTAATCTACCAAGAAAATATCGAACAAGTACGGTAGTTTTTGCTCCCAAGAGGAAAGGCTGTGCCAGTCTTGAATAATGTCCATTTGTGTTTGTTCATTTCTGCAGTTGTTGTTTCTGTGATGTCAGGTTCAGGGTATATGGGCAAGCTTGGAACACCCTTTTGGGGGGGATTTTTTTTATTTATTTGTTCTGTGTGCTCTGTATTTTCATTTCTGCTAGGTGATTCGGTGTCGTAAGCAGCGTTCGTTTGAACTTATGGGCGTGCATCTATTTCATCATGGCAGCAAGAGTTACCGTATTTTTTCGTTATTTACTGTTGACTGTTTCCCGCCTCATTTAAGAGTTCCTTTCTACCAATCAAACCGAGGTCACTGTGTTTGTTACTGTTCGTCCATGTATTTGACCATATTCAAGATCGAAAAGGTTGTGCCAATCTAAAATAAATTTTAATTTGTATTGGCTAATTTCTCCATTTGTTGTTGCTGTGCAGACGTGTCAAAAACGGGGTATATTGGCAAGCTTGGAACCTCGGTTTTTTTTTGTTTTTTTTTTGTTTTTTGTGTGTGTGTGTGTGTGTGTGTGTGTGTGTGTGTGTTTTTTTTTTTTTTTTTGTTTTTTTGGGGGGGCATGTCTTCTTGCTTGTTCTGTGTGCTAAGCGTTGTCCTGTCTGCTAGGAGATTCGGTGTCCTAAGCCAAATTCGTTTGGAGTTATAGGCGTGTATCCATATCACGATGGGAGCAAGAGTTTTTTTTGTTTTTTTTAACATTTTTATTTGTTTTTATTGTTATTCCACATACAAAGAGAGAAAAAAAAACCTACACACATACATGAAGAGAACAGCAAAAAGAAATAAACAGCAACATTCATAACTAAAAGTTAGGTATAAAGCAAGAAAAACAAACAAACTAACTAACATACACAAAGAGCCAAACCACACACACATGAAAAAAAAAGAAGAGAGAGAGAGAGAGAGAGAGAGAGAGAGAGAGAGAGAGAGAGAGAGAGAGAGAGAGAGAGTGTTTCAGTATAGCATTGTCTGTGTAAAAAAAAAAAAGAAAAAAAAGAAAAGAAAAAAAGAACATGGTTACTTATTGACAATGCTATAAGAAGTATACATAAACCTGTATTAATCATATTGTTCTAATATTACTACCCATAATAGATGTATACATGCGTTTGATGAAAAAAAGAAAAAAAGGTATATATACATAGCAAGATAAATCAGCATGCATACACAGATAATAAAGGAAAGGCAGACAAATAGACAGACAGACAGACAAACAGACAGACAGACAGACGAACAGACAAGCAAAGAAACAGGAAGACAGAATGGGTTGGGTCACAGCAAGTGAAGATGATATATGTTATTATCATAAGGTACATTATTTCTTGAGTACCACTATACAGAAATATTTCAGCAGCATACAAGGGCCACACATGATATCCTCAGAAAAAGATAAAAAAAGGAAAAAGATAATATGATTAGTCTAGTAACTGTTGTTATATTATGCATCATACTCATTTATATATTAATGCTGAAAAGACATGTTCCAGAGACGGTAACTAAAGCAGCTAGGTATTAAAAATCAAAGCTTCATAAGCAAGCCATCTGGCATGAAAATCCAAGTGGTTCATGGTTAAGTATGAGTTATATTTTTCAATTCTATATCTATACGTCATTATTTTCAAGAAAACTGCTACATGTGGAAGACTGCCTTCTAACTTACACTTATATAGGTAATGTTTTGCTAGAAGAATAATGAAGTAAAAAAGGTAATCAATTGCGATTGTTATGTCGAAACCTAAAAGTATGAGAGACTCTGTTAGGCGTATATTTTGTGCGTGAGTGCATTTCTCTTTTACTAAATCAATTAACCTACTCCAAAAACATTTGACATGAGTGCATTTCCAAAACATATGGTCAATAGAATCTTTAAATAGTCCGCAAAAACTGCATTTATCATTATCAGTAACTCCGATTTCTTTCAAAATAACATTTGTACCTAAGCACCTGTGAATTATTCTCAACTGAAACCACTTGAGTTTTACATCTGTAATCTTATGTGCATAAAAAAAGCATGAATTCCAGTCATGAGCTTGTGAAAGTTTGATGTCCCACTTATCACAGCACGGAGCTCTCAACTGATTATCAATCAGTATATCATAATAAGTCTTTGAACCTTTATAAGTGGCAAACAATATCTTATAACATAATGGAGAAGTAATACATTTGTTGTTTTCGATGGTAATGTCAAATCCTTTTATGAATTCAATTATTGCTAACTTATACCCTGTATAAGTTAGAAAATCAATGTTGACATCATATTTTTCCTTAAATTGTCCGTGGGAAAGAAACTGACCATTATCATCAAAAAAATGTGCGAGATAATACATACTTTTGTTTTGAAGCATTTTAGAGACAATGTGTCTTTTCCCAACTTGAATACGTTTGTTGAAGCAAACTGGTTCAGCAAGTAGTTCAGCGGAATTTTTTGGCAGACATTTGTAATAAAAAAGTTTGTAAGCTTCAAGGACGTCTGCCCAGAACGGATTATATTTGGTAAATTTTGAGACAATCTCTGGACTGTGTTTACTCATATGAGGCCAATGAGGAAAATTACTGAGAAGAATATGTTTCCATTTGTGGTTTGATCTCTCAGTCCTACGGATCCAGGATAGTTTTAAGGATGTGACGAAGGTTTTTACATCAGGAAGACCAATACCTCCATTCCGTATGCTTTTATGCACTGTTTTTCGACTGATTTTTTCTGTTTTTTTATTCCATACAAACTTGTAACATATTTTCTGGCATGTTTGAAAGAAAACATCTGGTGGGTTTGGCAGAAACAGCCAAAGATGAGTCAGCTTTGAAAGGATGATGGATTTCAAATTTGCTATTCTACCTAGGGGCGTAATTTGGCGTTTTACCCATATTTTGAACAAATGATTTACGCTGCTAGTCTTTCTGCGTAGTTTATTTCTATGCAATCTTTCAAGTCGTTTGTGAACCATATACCAAGTATTCTAAATTGTTGTGGATTCCATACAATTTCTAAGTGGTCCATGTAGTGGTTTTGACTGTTTTTTACACTTCCAAGCCAAACTGCGCTCGTTTTACTCAAATTCATGTGAAGACCTGAGACACCATCGAATCTTAAAAGAACTTCAATACAAGTTTCAAAGGATTTCTTATCCCCTGCGAGTAAAACCTCGGTGTCATCAGCATATTGAGATATTTTAAATTCAGTTTCATTCATTCTTATTCCCCGAATATCTCGATTTTCCCTTACCATAATGGCTAATATTTCGACACAGATTACGAACAGATATGGTGAAATTGGGTCTCCTTGTCGACATCCTTTTTTAATATCGAACCAATGTGAAACCTGTCCGTTCACAATAACACAAGACTTGATATTTTTGTAGAATACGCTTATCCATCTACAAATATCTTTTTGGAAACCAAATGCTTTTAGGACTTTCGTCATAAATTGCCAATTTATCGAATCAAAGGCTTTTTCAAAGTCTATGTTTAACAACAAACCAGGCAGACCATTTTCATCTAAATAAGATATAGTGTCAAATATCAATCTTATATTGTCGCCGATGTATCTATTTCTAATAAATCCGGTCTGATCTTCATTTATGATTTTAGGCAACACAGATTTTATTCTGTTGGCAATGCAAGAGGATCCTATCTTATAAACGACATTTAACAGAGAAATGGGTCTCCAGTTTTTTATGTACTGTCTGGATTTATCACCTTTTGGTATACATGTAATGATTCCCTCTCTTTGTACACATGACAGTTCTCCTTTCTTGAAACTTGCATTTAAAGCTCTAACGTCAAATACACCAATCTGTTTCCAAAAGACTTTAAAGAATTCAGTAGTGAAACCATCGGAACCGGGGCTTTTATTATTTTTCATTGTCTTTAAGACATATGTCGCTTCCTCCAATGTAATAAGACCTTCTAAGTCCGCTGCTTCTGTTTCATTTAAATGGGGGATGTCGTTCACCAAATCTTTTATATCACAATTTTCTACAGCATTTTCTGTGTATAATGTTTTATAGAAACTATATACTTCTTTCAGTTTGTCTTCTTGATTTGTTAGAACATTATCTTGTTTATCAATTAGTCTAGCCATGTTTTTACTGATGTAATGCCGTTTTTCGAGATTACAAAAATAACTACTAACTTTCTCTCCATCTGCTATCCATCTAGCGCGTGATCTTAACAAAACTCCTATTCGTTTTCCTCTGATATCCGACAGTCGTTCTTTTTTCTCGTTAATGACTCTGATATCATCTTCAGTTTTCATTTCTTTTTTTTTCTAACTTAATAATGTCTTGTTCTAATTGTTTTTCCTCTTCATTACTCTTTCTTTTGTTCGCAGTAGCATAAGCAATTGTTTTTGACCTTATTTTCATTAACAGGAAATCGAGAAATAAATCATCAGAAATCTGGTCCTTGACCCTTCTAGAGATTATCATAATTACAAACATATAAATAATCCTCACGCAAAACAGGCTGTTGAAAACATGGTCGAAAATCTAGACCTGAATGATATTTGGCGGGAACTAAACCCAAAGTGTCGCCGTTTTACGTGGAGGAGAACTAATCCTTTTCAACAGGCCAGGCTAGATTTCTTTTTGATATCAGACACAGTTGTTTCTTATACTGATGAAGTAGACATTGAATCCGGTTATAGAACAGATCACTCTGCTGTGTTATTAAAGCTAAAATTTAATGAAGGCATAAAGCGCAATACTTTTTGGAAACTTAACTCGTCTCTGTTGAAAGATAAGTCATATGTAGATGAAATCAATACTTTGATTGAAAACGTTAAAGAAGAATACGCTATAAATACAGAAAATATTAATGAAACAGACGACAAGAGTTATTTATTGTTTGCTGTTCCCCGCTTCATTTAAGATTTCCTAATCTACATAGAGTGAAAAAATCAGTTTTGAAATACTAAGGCACTGAACGACCAACATCGATTTTATGTTTTCGTAGTTCAGTTGTTTTGTTTGTGTGTTGGGGTTTTCTTTACTCTAGCCGGCAGTCATTATACTAGAACCTGAGAGAGAGAGAGAGAGAGAGAGAGAGAGAGAGAGAGAGAGAGAGAGAGAGAGAGAAAACGTGCATGGGAAGCAAATCTTTCAGTCGTACCTATTGTTATTTCCCCTGGAGGAAAAAAATTGTTTTGTTTTGTTTTGTTTTGTTTGGTCTTGTTTTTAATTAACTGATCAGATGAGAGGGTGCAGAATCACCTGGAGTTTGGTTGAGTTCTGTTCTTTTGTACCTGTGTTCTACGGGTTTACACAGCAAACATGTGAGATGAATTTGTTCTCTGCAGACACTAATGAGATTTCATGAGGAACTTCCGAAGAATGATGACAAACGGATCCACATCAATGCTTCAGCTGAAGAGGTCAGATACTCCAAGAATATTACAGTGCTTATGTAAATGAGATTTTAATGACGGTGGAGGGGGGGGGAGGAAGCGAGGGAGCGGCAGGGGAGAAGGAGGGAGAGGGGGTGAGTTTGAATGAGGTGGGGGAGGAGGCACTTCTAATCAGTCTTACCTCTGAAGCCTATTTTGAAGAGCATCCCTGCTCTAGGATTCTCTCTCTGACGCTTTGTATCAAACGTAAAATATTAAAGTCAGTATGCGACTGTCCATCTGTAAACAACACACTGACATTGTATGGTAAGCATGGGTTAGTCTTTATTTACAAAACAAAGGGGGGGGGGGGGGGGCGGGGGAATAGGAGAATTGAGGCCCAACCTTCAAAAAGAAAAAGTTAAAAACAAAGAAAAAAGAGAAAAAAAGCGGAAAAATTGGAGGTTGGAGAACAAAAAAAACAACCTCTCTCTCTGTGTCGGTCTCTCTGTCTGTCTGTCTGTCTCTCTCTTTCTCTCTCTCTCTCTCTCTCTCTCTCTCTCTCGGTCTCTCTCTCTCTGTCTCTCTCTCTGTCTCTCTGTCTCTCTGTCTCTCTCTCTCTCTCTCTCTCTCTCTCTCCTTCTCTGTCTCAAGATATACAGACAGCCGTATAGATAGATAGATAGATAGATAGATAGATAGATAGATAGATAGATAGATAGATATCTGATTTAGTGAACCAATCGTTGGCGAGTTAGGCTTAGGAAGACAGGAGCGTCAAAGCACTGAGAGAGTGAGACAAACAGACAGGCAGACAGACGGGCAGGCAGGCAGACAGACAGACAGGCAGACAGGCAGACAGACAGACGCTTGGGTTCGTCAGTTCTCCAAAACGGCCGCCCTCGTCCGATAATTGTCAAGTTCCTGAGGTGGGGTGATGCAATGATTGTCATGAGGGACAAGGACAATAAAGCCAGACTACGGATGAATGATGGGATCCGTGTCGTCTCAGACCTGACCAGACAGCAGAGGGACACTATAGCGCATCACAGACAACGGGGAAAGAGCGCCTTCTACGCCAAGGGTAGATTAATAGTGCAGGATTTTCGCCTGCCTCCTACCCAAGAAAAGGTGTTCAATGAAGATTCCCGTCGGTCTCCTCCACTTGCTCTGTACTCAGAGAAAGCAGCAAGCAGTCAGGAAAACCATCAGAGCACCATGACACCTTCATGTGAGCAGACCAGTCCAGAAGCAGGTGATAGCAGGTACCTGGAAGCAGAGGATCCTTACACTGATGCAGCTGAAGACGATGAACAGCCTGTGTTCCCCCGTCTAGCCCTGCCAAGTGTATCTACGCCCAGCCAGCCCAGAGCCCCAGCTACACCCCGGAGCTTTGGACGAGGGTCTCCTCGTCATGGTTCTGAACCTACCTGTGGGGAAAAAGGTGAAGGTAAAGTGATGGGAACAATGTCGGGTGGGAGGGTGCGGGAAGGAAATGGAGGGAGGGGAAGAGGTAGAGAGAACAACGACAGCAAGAACTCTTCTCAAAGTTCGCCCGTAATGACAAGGACACGCACTGCGTCACAACAGAGCACCCTGCCTCGAGGTTGGAATGTGAGCAGATCAAAGACAATGCAAAATGACAGGAATAAGGACCAGAATGTCATGAACGGTGACGATGACAAATGACGGGCAGGCCATGGCCCAGATAGTAACTGTAACTGTGCTGAGAAGGGAGGTAATGATGCAAATTGTACTAATTTTGCTATTAACCAGTTTGGTTGTGTGGATAAATGTGTGAATGATCACTTTCTGCCGTTTATCACTTATAATGTTGAAGGTTTGTTAACAACAGCAAATGAGTTAGATTTTTCTTCGTTTATGAGTAAATATGATTTTGTTTTTTTTAGTGGAAATTTTCATTGAATCCATTTCTGACACGTTTGTTCAATCACATAATCCTTTTGTATCCCCTGGTGTCAAAGTGTCGGACAGTATCCATGGTCACCTTTCCGGTGGAGTTATAATGTTTGTTCGTAAAGAACTAGGTCCATACATAGAACAAATTCATGTAGAATATGACAATGTAATTGTGTTAAACTATCTAAGAGACTTCTTGGAACCGCCAGCGATTGTGTTTTACTAGGAATGTATGTACCTCCAAAAACCTCACCTTATTATGAAGAAACTGACATATATAATGGTACTCTGCTACTTGAGGCACTTCTACTAGAATTAATTAGAGATTATGAAGATATGCCAATTATCTTATGTGGTGATTTTAATTCTAGAACTGGTTCCATGAACACTAGCATTGCTGACCCGGTCGATGAAATATACGAAATGAGTATTGACCACGATGACTATCAATCTGACAATGAAACCAACAGATATTCCATTCCAACGACCAAGCTTTTAACGATTTTGGGAAACTGCGTATAAATGTGTGCCAAGAATTTCAATTAATAATACTGAATGGTATGGAATCATTACATTTTCCAGGGGGTTATACATACATATCACAAACAGGTTGCAGTGTTGTTGACTATTTTATTGTTTCCCGTAGTTTACTGCCAAAATGCAAAAATAATGTATATTTTGCCAATGACTGAATCAAAACATTTGCCTGTAGACCTCTACATGAACACTTCTTGTGGTGTTGCTTCCAGTAAAATTGAATCAAAGTCCTTTTCAATAAGAAAATATAAATGGGATGAAGAGAAAAAGATAGAGTTTATAAATAGAATGAAATCAAATCATGTTAAAGATTTATTAGATGTAGCAGCATCATTGATTGATGTTGACATTAATGGAGCACTCAATAAGTTTAATGAATGTTTCAATTATGCGGATGAGTGTATGGAAAGATTAATCGTAATCAGAGGTGAAAAGCAGCAAGCATGGTTCGATCAGGAATGTCGACAACACAGGAAATCGCTTAGACAAGATTTAAGAAAGATTTGTAACGCACGTTTGAGTAAAGATGATAATAGTATTTGCACGCAGCCAAGAAAAGATCTTGACAACGACAGGACTAAGTATTCACAAAAAAGAAGAGAATACAAGGAACTCCTAAGACACAAGAAAAAAGCATACAAAGAACAAATCATTACTAATCTGCAAAACAACATAAAAGACCCAAAGAGATTTTGGGATACTATCAGATCTGTTCGACCAAGGACTAATGGTCAAAACTCAATTAGTACAGAAGAATGGTACAACCACTTCAAAAGAGTTTTTAATGATCCTGTCACTGATTCTGTCGATGACAACGAATTTGATGATGTACATGTACCCACTGATAGAAATTATGATGAGATAAATAGACACATCTGTACAGAAGAGGTCAAGGTCGCGATCAAAGCTTTAAAGAGTAACAAGGCAGCAGGGCCTGATGGTATAATAGGCGAGTTTTTTTAAGAACAGTTCAGAACAAATAATTCCATTTTTTGTTAAATTATTTAATTTTTCCTTTTGATAATAGTCTCTTGTCTGATGAATGGTGTTTGTCGATTATACAGCCATTGCATAAAAAGGGAGATTTGAGTAACACTGATAACTATAGAGGCATATCACTGTTAAATATTGCTAGTAAACACTATAGTTTTATTTTAAATAAACGAATTACAAAATGGATTGAGGATAATGATATCATTGGGGAAGAACAAACAGGATTCAGGGAAAATCATAGCACATTCGATCACATATTTACACTTTATTCTTTGATTCAAAAACAGTTAATAAGGCACAGAAAATTGTATCTTGCTTTTATTGATTTCCTCAAGGCCTTCGATTCGGTCAGTAGGGACAAACTGTGGACTATATTGTATAAGAACGGTTTCCATAGGAAGATTCTTTATGCTGTAAAAAGTATGTACAATGTCGTTAAAGCCAAAGTTCGTGCTGGGGGAGATTTGACGGACACTTTACTATGCCCTAGAGGCTTAAAGTAAGGGGAGGTCTGCTCCCCTGTTCTTTTCTCACTCTTTATTAATGAGTTGACAAAAGACATTCTGAGATGTGGTAGGCATGGCGTTCAGTTCTCTCCTGATCTTATTGAGTTGTTCATACTTTTATTTGCTGATGATGTTGTTTTGTTTTCTGATAGTGTTATAGGTCTTCAGAATCAGTTGAACGTGTTATTAAAAACAGCGAACCGACTGGATCTTATTGTCAACCTGGATAAATCAAATGTAGTTGTCTTTAGAAATGGTGGCTATCAGTCTTCGTCTGAAAAGTGGTCTGTTGGAAACCAAGAACTACAAATTGTCAACATGTATAAATACCTTGGAATTTACCTTTCTGCTAGACTTTCGTTTTCACATACTCTCAAAGACCTAGCAGTTAGAGCAAGAAAGGCTGTAGCAGCAATTATTAGAGTGTTATGGTCTGTAGGTGAACATTCGCCTGAAATATTTTATAAACTGTTTGACTCCCAAATACAGCCAATACTTACATATGGATCGGAAATTTGGGGATTAACTACTGATCAAGAAAACATTGAAAAGGTTCATCTGTCGGCATTAAAACGTTTTACTGGTTTTAGTCCTAAATCACCTAGACAATTAATTTATGGGGAAACAGGTATATATCCTACATTTGTAAATACGTATATTAGATGCATAAAATTTGGGCTTAGATTGGTTAACGTGGATCAATATAGATATTCTAGAAAAGGTTATGAGATGTTATTATATTTACAATCGCAAAATTATGTCACTTGGGCGTGTAGTGTCAGAAATATTTTATACATATATGGTTTTGGGATTCAGGGTGTGGGAAATGTTAATATTTTTATTTCAGAATTCAAACAAAGGCTTATTGATTCGTTTAGTCAGGAATGGCATGCTGCACTGGAAAACCCATGATTTCTTCCAAATTATTTGAGTCTTAATGATATTATATCTTGCAAAATGTATTTACGTCAAATCAATAATTTTCGTTTGCGAAGATGTCTCGCTAAATTCAGGATTGGTATGTCCCCCCTTAAACATAGTTATCTACAATTCAGAACGAATGTACACAGTAATGAAAGGGACTGTCTTTTTTGTTCTAACATAATTGAACATGAAATACACTTTTTATTTGTATGCCCAAAATACAAGGAACTCAGAGACGAATTCATTCCTGCTAAGTATTCTAAAAATCCATTCCTATCCAAACTTACTTTACTGCTTGCATGTGAAAATCTTATAACAATTAATAAGTTGTTTATGTATATATGTAAGTCACTTAGTTTACGAAAACAATGTACAATTGATATGCGTATGAATGCATGATGAATGTTCTGATTATTATGTACCTCCATTGTATGGGCCAGAGGCCTAACAATTAAAACATTTTGACTTTGACTTTGACTTTGACTCTCTCTCTCCCTCCCTCCCTCCCTCCCTCTCTCTCTCTCTCTCTCTCCCCTCTCTCTCTCTCTCTCTCTCTCTCTCTCTCTCTCTTGTTGTTGTTGTTGTTATTGGGTTTTTTTGTTGTTGTTTTTTGTTTGTTTGTTTTTTTCATTTCATCATTTGTTTTATTTTTTTTTTGCACGTGTCCTTTCTTCCTCTTTCTTTTTGTTTTTCCTTTTACTTGTGCACTCAGGACATAAAATGACCACAAACCAGAACTCATGGCCATCGGGAGATGGACTGAGAATTTGCCATTTAAATATCAATAGTGCAGTCAGTAAGATCTCCGATATCTCGACCCTGATATCGAACCACCAAAAGCCATTCCATGTTCTGGGTCTCTCCGAATCAAGACTAAATACCTCCATTAGTGATAAAGATGTATCAGTCCCAGGTTATAATATCGTTCGAAAAGACCCTACTAAAGACAAAGAGACAGGTCTCCTAGTGTGTATCAGTGAATCTCTCAACTTCAAGAGACTTTCCCACCTAGAACAGCATGACGTAGAAGCAGTGTGGATACAAATCACACTGAACAAATCACGATCCATTTTAATCGGGTTTTGCTATCGGAACCCAGCAGAAAGAGTCAGCTGGACTGATAAATTTGTTACTATGATGGACGCAGTTTCTTTAGAATGTAAAGAGATCGTTTTACTCGGTGACTTCAATGTAGATCTTTTGAAATCAAACAGCCAATGGAGCCAAACGATAAGTGTGTTGAATTTACATCAGATTATCAAAACACCCACCAGAATCACACCAACTTCAAAGACAATCATTGACCATATCTACGTATCAAATGAAAATAACATACTAGAAGCTTGTGTACCAGTCTTCTCTTCTAGTGATCATTACCCAGTGTGTGTTAGATGGTATAAACATGGAGTGAAAATCCCAAAACCAGGCCACAAAACCATAACCTATCGTTGCTTCTCAAAATTTAACGAACAAAATTTTTTGCTTGATTTAATGAACTCAGAACTTAATACAGTATACAATATTACTGATCCAGATTCAGCGATTGACTTTTGGATCGAAATTTTTACAGAAGTCTATAACAGACATGCTCCGTTAAAAACAATCAGAGTAAAGCATATTCCCAAACCACGTGGTACACGAAAGAACTACAGGAGGCATGCTACCTTAGAGACCTTTTGAAAGAACATGGCTATGAAGAAGTATCAAGATCACTAAGAAATGCAATACACTCTCAGAAGCGCAGGGAAAAAACAAAATAATATCGCGAGTTATTAACTTCCAAACAAAATCCAAAACTGGTTTGGCAAGCAATAAACCAGCTTAACAATAACAGTTCTTCAAAATCAACTGTTATCAAAGGTATTTCTGCTGAACAACTTAACACTCACTTCTCTGCCATTCCAGATACAGTTGTTACTACTGATCATTCAAGCTCTAATGAACTTAAAGAACTCCATCAATTTTGTCACGACAAAAAAATCACGTCTGAACTACACATTCCCCTCATAACTGTGCACGAGGTGTATCAGTACCTACTTCATCTCAAACATTCAGGAACACGTGGACTAGATGGCATAGATGACAAAATTTTGAAACTCTCGGCTCCAGTTATAACTGACACGCTAACGTATATCTTTAATTTGTGCATAGATAAAAGCTATTTTCCTAATGCGTTCAAAAAAGCAAAAGTTATACCCATTCATAAATCTGGTGATAATACTGATCCTTCAAACTACAGACCAGTATCAATCTTATCTATCCTTTCCAAACCTCTAGAAAAGCATTTAAATAAACACATCCTTCATCACTTCAACAAGTACGATTTGCTCCATCCCGGACAGTCTGGTTTCAGACAGAAACATTCCTGCCATTCTGCATTAATCAATCTTGTAGATGTGTGGCTTAATAATATTAATAACAACAGATATTGTGGTGTCTTATTCGTTGATTTTAAAAAAGCATTCGATGTCATTGACCACAATCTCCTTATTCGAAAACTGGAGGTATACGGTCTTT
>CM065725.1:69431723-69436723 GCA_033310375.1 Conus canariensis
AAAAAAGAAATTAAAAAAATAAAGGGATTGTTTCTTTCTTTTTAAGTGAGGAGTTGCGCAATTCGTAGACCTCACTCTCTCGTCTAATACCCTCTGAGTGCAGCAGCAAGACAGTGAGATGGAACTGGAAGCAGTGGATGACCATGATGTCTGTGTGTCTCACCATGGTCTATGCACTCCACAACGCTTCGCTGGGAGTCGCCTCTCTGCCCGTTGAATCAGTTTGTGATTTGCTTTGCGCAGTCCTTCGAGCCCAGTATCCGCTTGCTTAGGTAGACAAGCCCTGATCTCAACGAGGGTTTGAGACCCGTCGGCTACCGTCACTGGTTCTGCCAGCCTGCCAAAGCTGATGCCCGGGGTGTGGTATTGTCATGCCCTGGACGTCTGTAATGCATCACCTCGTGGGCAGCATAACCAGATCGTGGGTCTCACTTCCTGGATTTAGCTTTGGTCTGTTTAATCTCTCTATCGGTCAGTCTCTCTGTCACCCTTTCTGCCATATATCGGTCTGTATTTTCGCTTTCTTCTTCTTTGTCCAGAAGGCTTGAGGGGAATATGAGGTTCATGCCCTTCGAAATAAAACTCGTTTGTTCTCTCTCTCTCTCTCTCTCTCTCTCTCTCTCTCTCTCTCTCTCTCTCTCTCAACACACACACACACACACACACACACACACACACACACACACACACACACACACACACACACACACACACACGGGCACGCACGCATGCACAAAGAGAGAGTGACAGATAGACAAATAGAAAGACAAACAGACAGAGACAGACACACAGACAGAGACAGATAGACTGGCAAACAGACAGACACACAGATAGATACAGACAGGCAGACAGACAGAGTTATGATTGGAGCTACAGTATCTGAACCGTGGCCGCTTGTTAACAGAGACATTCGAAAAAAGAACAATCAGAGGAAGATTTCAAGCTCACTCACTTCATCCACTAACCACCCTTATCGTCATTATCGTTTTCTGAGCGGCAGCACACCCGCAGTTCATACTCTAAGGACGTGTGTAAAATGCCAAATATGTACTAGTAGTCTCAAATAAAAGCATCTGAAAGTTTATTTCCCAAGTTTTCTTCTTCTTTTTAAGGTTTGAATTAAGATGATTTTTTTTGTTTTGTTTTTGTATTGCTGTCCCATCTTCTGTGTCACCTCAGTGGCATTGCACCCACGCCGCTCATCCCGACACCCCGTCCACAGCCACAGCCCAGTCAGTCACGCCGCAGCCCCGGCAGCGGCAATCCACAGGGAGCAGTCAATGTTAAGTCGTCAAGAGGCAACCCACCAGAGGAGACACTGCACTGCTGCCGAGTCACTTCGGTGGTGTTCAGTGGCGCCTGTTCTGATCCAACATAAGCCCCCTACTGACGACAATAATTGCTTAGCCGGCGGAGCCGGCGTGAGTAAGCTCCCCCTCCGGAGGGCGCCACCACGTCCGTCCAACGACAGCCCCCCATGGACTCTCCGATACCGGTGACCCCGACGGAACCAAACCAAGGCCAGAGACTTGGAGAGGACATCGAAATTGAGGTCACCATGATAGCAGGGCATGAAGGGCCACAGAATTTGAGACTTTTTCATGCTGATCGATGAGAATGAGGATGATTAAGATGATACTACGGATTTCCATTCCAGTCTGAGACTGCATGACAGGGCTGTACTTTAAGCTTCCGTTCATAATATATCCCGGCGTCAACCACGCCCGAGAGATACAGACACCTGCAATGTTGGTCAGGAAATTTGAGCAACACTCTCAGAGACGCATCCATTAAGTGGATGAAACTCCACTGTGTGGTCCCAACCTCCCCAACTGAGCCCGTAGCAAACTCAACCCTGGGTAGGAGCCGGTCGGGGCAGAAAAATCCCACATGACTCTGATGGGAATCGAACCCACGACCTCCCAGCCGGTAGTCTGCGACACTAACCACTTCGCCACGGCGGCTGGTAAGATGATGTATCTTATGTGGTCCAAAACAAAACGGTAAAACGGATGTAGTGGACGATTTGAAGAATCCATTCTGGAACAGAGAAAGGGTTGTGTATGTGTTCGAGAGCGCGAGAACTAAAGTTGAAAGGAGGTATTCCTTGTATACTGCGAATGATGGCATCAGTATATTTCCTTACAGAAATGAGTGGGACGATTGATAGCTTGATTACAGTCTAATGTATTTTACGAGTATGTTGTAGCTCCCCAAATTTACACGAATCTTACGGTGTTTGGTGAACGTATTGTGAAATAGGCGTGTGATTTTCTGTGACATATCTATAGAAACATCCCAGCACAAGTCAATAACAAACATATAGGGTAACTTTTTTTCTCCCATGATGAAGTTTATTACGCGACCATAGCTCCAAACGAATTCTGCTTATGACACCAAATTGCCTAGCTGAAATGCTACTAAATTGCCTAGCTGAAACTCTACCAAATTGCCTAGCTGGAATGCCACCACAGAGCACAGTGTGCTGGTCTGTTCTGTGTGCTCTGTGATGTCATTTCAGCCAGGCAATTGGTGTGTGGCAATCAGCAACTGACTGGAGTTATGTGCCTGTGATTAGTTTCATCGTGAGAGAAAGGGTTACCCTACATGTTCGCTATTTACTGTTTACGTCCCCTGCCTCACTGAAGCCCCGTGGAGCATTCCATGTCATGCACCACTCACAGTAAGACATATTCCTTTAGAGTGCTGGGACTTACATGATGTGAGGCATTCACATTTTACAGCGCACTCCGTGAAAACCTTATTCAGAGATGTTCCACAATGAACTTCTGAAAGAGATCAACATTTAATTTTTATTTTCATCTGATGTAAGATTTTACAGAAGAAAGATTTTTTTAACAAAAATGCCCGGTGTGTTTTATGAAAGTGTGTTTTAAAGGGTGGTATGAATTAGGTTTTTATTTTTGGGGTTGTTGTTGTTTTTCTTTGTTGTTGTTGTTGTTGTTTTGATAAATTCTGAGTTGTCTTCAACTCGGTGACAGCCCTGATATGGCCCTTAGCGGTCGGCTGGACTAAAAGCAACATTACCTTACCATACTTTACTTCCCTGCCTCATTGAAGATTTCCTTTCATACCAGCACAGAACCTTTTCCCCAGCCACTGGCTGAGAGAGAGAGAGAGAGAGAGAGAGAGAGAGAGAGAGAGAGAGAGAGAGAGAGAGAGAGAGGGAGAGAGAGAGAGAGAGAGAGAGAGACAGACAGACAGACAGACAGACAGACAGAGACAGAGAGACAGAGAGAGAGAGAGAGCCACCTACTATTCCGACCTGTCATCTTGTCTGTCAGCGTCCTGTGAGTGTACCACTATCTCTCCAGAAACAACTAAAAAGTCATCCTTCCTGTCTACGCGAAAGTCATGGTGTGCGTGGTATACATTTCGGTTTTTGTTGTTGTTGTTGTTTTGTTTGTTTTTTGTTTTTTTTGTTGTTGTTGTTTTTCCAGAGTGCCTCTTTGTGCTGATAGAATTCTCATTGATTCTGTGTAACCGATCTGTCAGGTTGACTTGTCTGCCCACTCTGCCGTTATTAGTCTTGGTCTGAATTCTTGTTTTTTTCTCTCTGTCTCTCTATGTCTCCGTCTGTGTGTTTCACTGTAGGTCTTTCTGTGTCTCTATGTAGGTGTCATTCTCTATCTCTCTGTCTCCCTTCTCTGTCTGTCTGTTTGTCTGTCTGTCCGTCTGTGTGTCTGTCAGTCTGTCTACCTCTCTCTGTGTGTGCATGTGTGTGTGTGTGTGTGTGTGTGTGTGTGCGTGCGTGCGTGTGTGTGTGTGTGTGTGTGTGTGTGTGTGTGTGTGTGTGTGTGTGTGTGTGTGTGTGTGTGTGTAAGTGTGTGTGTGTGTGTGTGTGTGAGCGAGGGTACTTTAAAGAAAACAACTATTTAAATACCGAAATCCATCACAATACATTTCCAACTTTTAAACTCTACAATTTGACATCACGCCAGCAAACCGTTACACTTTCAATTGCCGCCAAGAAAACGATTTTTGACGTCCTTAAAACAATTTGAATTTTCAATAATGTTGATTAATAGGCACGCTTCTGTGATTCATTTGGATACAGTTTTCATTTTACACAAAAGGGAACATCCTTCGATGCGGTGACACAAAAACAGTTCTGTGCATTTTCAAGTTGATTCACCAGTTAGTATTAAAAAACAGAGACAAAAAGGAAAGAAAGAAACAAATAAAGACAAAGAGAAGGAAAGACAGAAAGAAAAAGAACAGCGGTAGGAATTCTCAAAAAAAAAAATAGCAGACACTGATGGAAATTTGATTTTCCCAGTACGGGCGTCCACAGAAAATGTGAATTTGCATCTTCTTCTATTTCTACTCCTTCTTCTTCTTCTTCTTCTTCTTCTGTCTCTCTCTGTCTCTCTCTATCTCTGTCTCTCTCTCTCTCTCTCTCTCTCTCTCTCTCTCTCTCTCTCTCTCTCTCTCTCTCTCTCTCTCTCTAGTCCTTTCCGCCGTTATTTTGTTTTCAAATCCTGTCAGACTAAGGGGACTGCCTTCACTTATTTTCCTTTGCTATCCGGTTTCTTGAATTTAGATATGTGTTTGTTTTGTAAGAATTTTCTTTTCCCGTTTCTTTTGATTTATTATTCCAAGCTCTTCAGAAGTTTAAAAAGTGACAAAATATTTAAGAGTGACAAAATCAGTCAACACGATGAAAACAGCGCCACCTGCAACATGTATTTTCCACGAGCCATTGTGTCTGTCTTCTTCAAGGAACAACCCCTTCTGGTAATCTTTGAGTTAAAGATAATTAAACCGGCTGACACCACTTGCAGAATTTTTATGCTGACCTCCTGTACGCTACATTCATGCTTTTCTTCTATGTTGTAGTAAACTTAAAGAACGACGAGTAGTAGTCGCAACAGAAGTAGTAGGAGCTGTGGCAACAACAACACCAACGATAATAACAATATTGGCAACAGTACTAATAATAGCAATAACAACAGTATCTGTAGCAGCAACAAAAACAA
>CM065725.1:69441723-69459223 GCA_033310375.1 Conus canariensis
ACGAATCAGCTAGAAACAACTGCAAACATGCTCAGAAAACATTTTCAACATTTATGGAATCCACAATGCTGTGTAGTCCGAAACTAGTAGAGACAAAGGGTCGTGAAAAGCATCTTTACAAGTGCGGGGGGCGGGGGGAGGGGGAGGGGGAGGGGCCCCAAAACACTTGCGATCTGTACTCGTTTTGATATTTGATGCACCAGACAAAATCATTTCATAACACTTGATAGTACAACTGACTTATTACATTGTTACAGTATCATTAACTGCAGTAACACCAACGGACAATTATGGATAGAATCATCCGTTTGTCTACAGTGCCTGTCTTACAGTCTCTCTTCAGATGATCTAAGCCCATGATGAAAGAACGTCGTGTCAAAGGCCACAAAACTTCCGCCCCATCAGTCTATGACTAACCACCACGATGAACTGTCTCCCTCGGTACTACATCTCTGATTTAAAGACCTACACGTCAGCGGCCATTTTTTTCTCCGTGTCTAGGTCACTGGATCAACGGTTCCTCTCCATCCTCTGTAGAGACATGGACGTGTCCGTGATTCAGTGAGGGCTGTCACGGCAGGCGACAAGAGGTCGTCTCTCGGGCCATTAGAATGGTATGATGGCGGTGATGCCGATTGTTCAATGTCGGCTGTAATGCTGAGGGAAATCTGCTCATCTGGCTGCAGCGTTTTCCTTCTTCTCATATCATGTCCAAAGCGGGCCTCTATCATTTTTGTGCTGAATTGTACTTTGTGAGTTTGACTTTTCGTTGAAAATTCGCATGTCGTGCAATTTTATTCTTGATTGTTGCTGAAAATTTCACAATGTCAGTAAGTAACCTATCCTATTTGAATTCAACAGGTCATAAATCAAGTCACAGTGTCGCTGAAAACGTTGCACTTCGGTGAGTGCTTCAATTACTAGAATTCCGTCAACATTCGTTGGGAAAGCATGCGCAGTCTCAGGTTTTCTAAAAAACTGTGGGTTTTTTTTTTAGAGAGCAAGATGCTTCGATAACCGAACTGGTCAATACTGTGTCTGTGGTACTGAAACATATCTGGGCTACAACAGCAAAGTGTATCTGGGGAATTCAGTGACCACCAAGTTCAACTGATCTCATGGTATTTTCCCACTTTTTGCTTTTTTTTTACCAGTGGCTTTTTTTCTCAACAAGATAAAGCTCATATCCCAGTGAAACGGCAACTATCAAATACAGTCATGAAAGTATGTTGACCAGTGGCTTTTTTTTTCAACAAGATAAAGCTCATATCCCAGTGAAACGGCAACTATCAAATACAGTCATGAAAGTATGTTGACCAGTGGCTTTTTTTTTCAACAAGATAAAGCTCATATCCCAGTGAAACGGCAACTATCAAAGACAGTCATGAAAGTATGTTGACCAGTGGCTTTTTTTGTCAACAAGATAAAGCTCATATCCCAGTGAAACGGCAACTATCAAATACAGTCATGAAAGTATGTTGACCAGTGGCTTTTTTTCTCAACAAGATAAAGCTCATATCCCAGTGAAACGGCAACTATCAAAGACAGTCATGAAAGTATGTTGACCAGTGGCTTTTTTTCTCAACAAGATAAAGCTCATATCCCAGTGAAACGGCAACTATCAAAGACAGTCATGAAAGTATGTTGACCAGTGGCTTTTTTTCTCAACAAGATAAAGCTCATATCCCAGTGAAACGGCAACTATCAAAGACAGTCATGAAAGTATGTTGACCAGTGGCTTTTTTTCTCAACAAGATAAAGCTCATATCCCAGTGAAACGGCAACTATCAAAGACAGTCATGAAAGTATGTTGACCAGTGGCTTTTTTTCTCAACAAGATAAAGCTCATATCCCAGTGAAACGGCAACTATCAAAGACAGTCATGAAAGTATGTTGACCAGTGGCTTTTTTTCTCAACAAGATAAAGCTCATATCCCAGTGAAACGGCAACTATCAAAGACAGTCATGAAAGTATGTTGACCAGTGGCTTTTTTTCTCAACAAGATAAAGCTCATATCCCAGTGAAACGGCAACTATCAAAGACAGTCATGAAAGTATGTTGACCAGTGGCTTTTTTTCTCAACAAGATAAAGCTCATATCCCAGTGAAACGGCAACTATCAAAGACAGTCATGAAAGTATGTTGACCAGTGGCTTTTTTTCTCAACAAGATAAAGCTCATATCCCAGTGAAACGGCAACTATCAAAGACAGTCATGAAAGTATGTTGACCAGTGGCTTTTTTTCTCAACAAGATAAAGCTCATATCCCAGTGAAACGGCAACTATCAAAGACAGTCATGAAAGTATGTTGACCAGTGGCTTTTTTTCTCAACAAGATAAAGCTCATATCCCAGTGAAACGGCAACTATCAAAGACAGTCATGAAAGTATGTTGACCAGTGGCTTTTTTTCTCAACAAGATAAAGCTCATATCCCAGTGAAACGGCAACTATCAAAGACAGTCATGAAAGTATGTTGACCAGTGGCTTTTTTTTCTCAACAAGATAAAGCTCATATCCCAGTGAAACGGCAACTATAAAGACAGTCATGAAAGTATGTTGACCAGTGGCTTTTTTTCTCAACAAGATAAAGCTCATATCCCAGTGAAACGGCAACTATCAAAGACAGTCATGAAAGTATGTTGACCAGTGGCTTTTTTTCTCAACAGATAAAGCTCATATCCCAGTGAAACGGCAACTATCAAAGACAGTCATGAAAGTATGTTGCTGCACTTTTGATTGTGAGTGCAAACTTGCCTGATTAAGCAGCCGTCGTGGTGCAGTGGTTAGCATTGTCATCTTGAAGGCTGGAAGGCCATGGGTTCGATTCCCGCTAAAAGCATTTTTTGTGAAATTTTCGGACGTGGATTCTCCTATCCACCGCTGGTTGTGTGGTGGGCTCAAATGAGAAGCCTGGAGCCTCACAGTCGAGTTCCATCTTCTTATCGGATGGCTGTTCTAGAATGTTGCTCAAATTTGCTGACCCACACCGCAGGTACCTGTATCTCTCGGGCCTTGTTGATACTGGGATATATTATGACAAGAATCATGAAATACAGATATGTTAGATAGTCTTTGATCCAAATGGAACACCATGACTTCATCACTTTCATCCTCGTAGACCATAACAAAAGTGCCAAACTCTGTGGCCTTTCATGCCCTGCTACCGAACTGATTTCATTTCTATCCCAATCCTCATGTGTGCCCATGGTGCGTTTGTGTCGAGGACTTCTGTTTCGCCAAGTTCATATCAGAGGGATCTTCACTGGATGGACGTCGTTGTCTTCTTCGAGGATGGCGCTCCGTCACGCTGGCTCCGCGACCAGAGAAATGCTGTTAGTAGAAGGGAGGTAAGACGATGGTGTCCACCACTTAAAACACAGAAAACACATTGCAGTAGTGCAGCGTCTCCTGTTGTGGGTTGCCTGCTATAGAATTCACATTGATGGGTCCTTGTGGACTGTCGGTGCTGGGGCCATGGCAGGATCAATCTGTGTGGGACTGTGTTCAGAGAACGACACTGAGTGGCATTCGATCATGACGGGATCAATCTGTGTGGGACTGTGTTCATGAAGCGACACTGAGTGGCATTCGATCATGACGGGATCAATCTGTGTGGGGCTGTGCTCAGTGAACGACACTGAGTGGCATTCGATCATGACAGGATCAATCTGTGTGGGGCTGTGTTCAGAGAACGACACTGTGTGGCATTTGAATTATGACACAAGATGATCGCAGAAGATGAGATAGTCAAACACAAAACAAAACATTCTGGTTTAAATATCCAAGTCAGTTGACATCAAGATATGTTACGACAATGTGAAAACCTATGTACGTCATATGATGAAGCCTGTGTGTGACAGTTCATGGCCATATGAATGTGTGTGTCTGTACGCCTGTGTGTCTTTATGAGCGCGTGCGTATATATACAGGCTGAAAACGAGAGGGAGAGCAGGGATTGAAAGAGGATTACATGTGCAGTTGTGTGTGTGTGTGTGTGTGTGTGTGTGTGTGTGTGTGTGTGTGTGTGTGTGTGTGTGTGTGGGTGTGTGTGTGTGTGTGTGTGGTGTGTGGGTGTGTGTGAAAGAGAGAGATAGAGAGAGAGCACGTGTGTGTGTGTTTGAAAGAGAGAGAGAGAGAGAGAGAGAGAGGAGGAGAGCACGTGTGTGTGTGTGTGTGTGTGTGTGTGTGTGTGTGTGTGTGTGTGTGTGTGTGTCTGTGTCTGTGTGTGTGTGTGTGTGTGTGTGTGTGTGAGAGAGAGAGAGAGAGCACACGTGTGTGTGCGTGTGCGTGTGTGTGTGTGTGTGTGTGTGTGTGTGTGTGGTGTGTGTGTGTGTGTCTGTGTCTGTGTGTGTGTCTGTGTGTTTGTGTCTGTGTCTGCACCTAAACATTCATTTCTCTGTATTTCTGTTATTACACCGCGGAGCGGTCACTGAAGTTTAAGTCCACATATGTGGACACATGGGTAACATAGCAGGAATGTACTTATTGTCTCTCTCTATAATGACTACATACAAATCTAACAAGGTGCGGAAGAGAGGCAATCGAATGTGCATTTAGCACTAGCCGTGCGTCAGAAATGCCGAAAAATATTCAACTACAGCTGTTTGGGGTCTAAGAGCTAAACAAAAAGACAAGCTGTCGATCGATGCCATGCAAAGGATACTGACACAGTTATGCTTTGTATCAAAGAATTTTTTTTACCGTCATGACAAAAGTGAATGACAACTGAAGAAGCTTTCAAGAAAATGGAACTCCTGTCAACCTAGCACAAAAGACACCTTTTTCATGTTCCTGTAGGGGAATGTCTGAAGGAACATCTCTCTCTCTCTCTCTCTCTCTCTCTCTCTCTCTCTCTTTGCAAGGATGAACGATTAGCATAGTTCTACACGTTTGCACTTATTCATTTTTTTTTTTTTGTCTAATCCTTTTTTCCTCAAATCTCCACTTTCAGTCTTCCTCCTCTAGTCTTTGCCACTCTCTCTCTCTCTCCCCTCTCTCTCTCTCTCTTGTTAAGAGCAGCAAGAGGTTCAGTGTGTACAAACCAAAAGGTTTTGCACAATAGCCGTTTAAACAACGCATTTAATGTTAAATCTTGACAGGCATTTTAAAATAAAAACAATAAGATTTAGACTTAGCGTTTTGGATAGTGTTGTACATCAATATCCATACAACAAACAAAACACTATAGCCGATTTAATTTCTCCACTATGTAAAAAAAATGGAAGGAGATGAGGTCCATTTTGTTTTATACTGTGCTGCACTAAAGGATCTGAGAGTACGATATATGCATTTAAAATAGTATAAATGTCCGATTCTTTTTTGACTAAGTTTACTTCTACCATAAAACAATGAAGAAACAGTAAACAAGTGGGGTATTTTTTGCTCCCATAAGAAAACCTAACACAGAGTAACTTTTATTCAAGACTGGCACAGCCTTTTAAACTTGAATAAAGTCAGACAAATACTAACGAAAGTGGGGGGGGGGGGGGGGGGGGGGGGGGGAGAAACAAGCGCAGGCCAACAACCGAACTGTCTTCGCAGTAACGACCCGGCAAAGATTTGGACTTAAGAGGGGGGGGGGGTGGGGGGGGGGGGGAGCCTGAAGATGGAGAAACTGGGAACATGAAACCAAGAAAATACGTTACAGATATGAAAACTCTTCACTAGCTGCATAAGGTAACCATCGCAATCCCTTTTGAAGGCGATATATTTGTATTGCCTGCTCCGAGGCCTTTCGTCCGCTGGGTCGGAATTCATCATGGAGACACGGCTGGTTGTGTCTGCGCTCCTGGCGTCAAATAGAGACACACCACAGTCCATAATACTGTGGTGTTCTCACCACCAAGGGTTCAAAAGAGAATCCAACAGCACCCCCAAAGCAGCCAGCGAAGAGTAGTAAATGAAACCAAACGAAAGTGTGGGGAGGAAAAAAGTTGCTGAAAAACTTAAGACATTATGCAAATAGTATAAAATGTAGGGGACAATCTTTGAGCCTACGCTTGAGGATCCACCCAAAGATGCAAGGGAGATCAAAAGACAAACACACAGACGGACAGAAACAAATACAAATAACCTCAATTTAATCAAAACAAAATCGGAAATGAAAGAAACAGTTAGAAATCTGTCCATTTTCTTATATAGAGCTTATAAGTTACGAGATGCGTTGTATCTTGATGTATTAAGGAATGTATCACAAAAGGCTGCTTGCAGGCAGCGGGCCGCCCTCAATGAACAAGCGAGAAGTAGACACTGGCATACGTAGTAACCCGAAGCGGGCGGCCCATCCGGTTGAACGAGCCTCGCGTGGCACGTGATGACGGAAGTGTTTGGTGACCTGTATGAGCCAAACGGGACTCCAGCAAAGATGAACAGTGGAAATGTGAAGCGGAATACTTATCCTATCGCCTCGGTGTCTTTGTTTTACCCAACTCACGCCCAGAGAAAAGGTCAATGACCTGATAAGCCTCCACTGGTGTAACCGGTCTTCACTTAACTGCTTAGTACAAGGTATGCCGGCTGTTTTTCTGTTTTTACTCAGAGAGAGAGAGAGAGAGAGAGAGAGAGAGAGAGAGAGATCACAAAGGCCCAGACTTAGATCATATAAATGAACATATCCTGGTGTGTGTGTGTGTGTGTGTGTGTGTGTGTGTGTGTGTGCGTGTGTGTGTGTGTGTGTGTGTGTGTGTGTGTGTGTGTGTGTGTGTGTGTGTGTGTGTGCATGCATGCGCGCGCGCGTGGGTGTGTGTGTGTGTGTGTGTGTGTGTGTGTGTGTGTGTGTGTGTGTGTGTGTGTGTGTTTTGGTTAGTTAGATGTTGTTTTGTTTTGTTTTGCTATCTGGATGGAGGTTGGGCGGGGAAGGAAATGTGGCGATGAGGTGTTCGGGCGGAGAGGTGACAATGTCGGAGAGAATGACACTGATAAAGATGCAGAGCAAACAAACACAATTATTTGCTCTACAGGATAGACAGCCAACAGCAGAGCACTGGTGCCACAAGATGGGCAACACAGTGACAAGCATTTGTTCCACAAGATGAACAGCCAAATGAATCACAACATGGCCGAACCAACAGCATTTTTGCCACACGGTTGACGCAATTAGACAAACAACATCCCCCCCCCCCCCTTCCCCCGCCCACCACAACACAAACAGCCAGACAAATAGCATTTGTTCCACAAAATAGACAGCCAAAATGAACGTCTTAAATTCTACAAGACAAAAGGTCCAGCAAGAAAAACGGATTTTGACCCACAAGACAGCCAAACGAACAGAGCAAGCCTCACAAGATAGACAACTAAACCAACAGCATTACGTGCACAAGAGAGTCAAAAACAGTTTTAGTCCCACAAGATACAGAATCAAACAAACAGAAATAGACTCAAAAGAGAAATTGATATTTCGCCGAACGAAAAAGACACAAACAAAGTGCCTGAAGAAGTCCCAATAGGTCGAAACGCGTCGTGTTTTGTCTTAGTAATGCGTATGGTTCTTTCATTCGGCGGAATAGTAATTTTCCTTTTAAGTTTAACTCAAGGTCCGCCTGCAGTCACATCATTTTGAAACTAACGGAATCAGCGTCACAAGACAGAGAAAAGACGAGCGCTATAGAGCCAAATCAACTGCATCAGTTTTACAAGACACAATACCAAACGAGCCGCAATACTTTCACAAGATCACGAGTCAGAAGAACAGCATTAGTCTCACAACATACTGAGCCGAATAAACATCATTACTCTTATGAAATAGAGTACCAAAAGATCAGCATCAATCTCAAAAGACAGAGCCAAAAGAACAGCGTTAGTTTCATATGATAGAAACAAACCCTCATTTATCCATCAGCTCTAAATAATGCGCAGAGCTCGAAACACAGCGTATGTGGTGTAGCGTATATGGAGTAGTCCGCATGCCGTGACATCTCCTCAATGAAACTGAAATTGATAGAGACATAAAAACAGTGTGAGTCTCATAAGGTAGATTAACATGGGAAAAACTCATGTCTCAAAAGATTGAGAGCAAAAACAAATCAACTTTAGTGTCACAAGAAAAAGGACCAAAAAGAAAGCCATTTGTCTCACAAAATTGAGAGTAAGTAATAACAGCGTCACAAGATGGACAGCCACATGTGCAACATTTCGCCTAGAGTTTCATTAAGGAGGCGTCACTGCGCGCGTACCAAGTCCATATACGCTACACCACATCTGCTACGTCATGAGACCACACCACATAGTGTCCCATAAAATGAAAAACAAGACGCAAAGCATATAATCGTACTCTCAGTTTATCTTGAATAGTGATAACCTTACTATATACCAACTTTCATTAAAATCCATGTATATATATATATATATATATATATAATATATATATATATATATAAAAGAAATAACGACAAAATAAAGGGTTTTAACGGTTGTTTAATCAATTTTCAGTATTTCATTACTTACATATGGAAAGAGGCTCCGTTTGTCACAAGATCATCCAAACCGCTTATGAATCGGCCAAGTACTTTCTGAGATATTCCATAAAGAGGAAAAACCGTTTGGGGCCGCTATAGCCGTTAGTAACGGCTATTCTGGTAAAAAAATAAAACATCGGGCATCATCCGTGACCCATAATGAACATACCTACAACTTTTCAGAAAGATCGGCCCAGACGTTTTGTCTGGAGCGAGTGGAACACATTTTGACCACGGACACACAGACAGACAGACACACAGACAGCATTTCTTCGTTCCCATTGTATAGTACTCCCTGTTCTATAAGAACTGGGAGTACAAAAAGAGAACAGTTTTTGTTCTTCAAAATATACATGCACATGAACAGCATTTGTCCCACAAGATTTACAGCTATACAGACAGCATTTGTTCACAAGACAGACACCTAGACCAACAGTAATTGTCTTTTAAGACAGACACCTAAACCAACAGTACTTGTCCTTTAAGACAGACGCCTAAACCAACAGTATTTGTCCTTTAAGACAGATACCTAAACTAACAGTATTTGTCCCACTAGACAGACACCTATACCAGCAGCATTTATCCTTTAAGACAGACACCTAAACCAACAGCATTTATCGTATACGACATGCAGCTAACACGAACATTATTTGTCCCAAAAGATAGACAGCCATACAAACAAGCTGTCCAAGAATCTGTCTGTGTGCTGAGAGAGCAAATAATTATCAACTGGTTCCTTTTGCCTGTAAGTCCTGGCACCGCTCGTTAGTTTCCTCTTAGTCCATTTTCAAAAGTCGAGGCCAGCCTGCTTTCAAAACGGCTACGAAGATGAAACGACAGCGGTAAATACAAGCATCTATACACATTGCTTAATAATCTCGTGAAAGAGAGCGATTAGGTGTTTCCAAAGCAAGTGAGAGACTAGGTGTTTCCAAAGCAAGTGAGAGACTAGGTGTTTTCAAAACAAGTGAGTGATTAGGTGCTTTCAAAACAAGTGAGTGATTAGGTGTTTTCAAAACAAGTGAGTGATTTGGTGCTTTCAAAACAAGTGACTGATTAGGTGCTTTCAAAACAAAGAGTCCTACTATCTACCGGGTTTTGCCTTCGTATTTCCTCGCTGGAACGCGTTTAAGATTTGGCGCTGTGCCAGACGTGGGTTTAGCGTGAGGATGATAGTCATGAGCGGCATTTCTTTGAGCTGTGCTGGCAGGCCAACAACACGTGACCTCACGGTCTGCTTCCGCTGGATCATTTTTCCCCTGTCAATGTGTCTTCCTTCCCTTTTTGAGCACTGCGGTCTAGACATCGGAGTCTTAAATTCAAAGATGTTGTTCTTTTCTTTTACCGATGGGTGGAAAGAAGACACAGAGCTCTAAATGCGGGTTTTCTTTTTCAGAGGACATGAATGCGTGGCGATAGTTTCTTACGCAGTAGAGGGAACAAGGGAGACAAATTAGGACTTCAGGGCCGGTGACTCCCAACTCAAAAAAAAATCATGTGTTGTTTTCCTTTTGAAACGTCAAATATATCCTTGCTGAATGGCTGATTGGGGTTATTATAAAGAGAGGGGTGGTGTGTCAGAAGTCAGGGTTTGGCCATTGCTAGTATACAGTATAGTATTTACATAGTGACTGTGGACTTCAGTGATAGACTCCTATAATTGACCCCTTGTATACATTCAATTGAAGCACAGTCGACATTTTTTCTTAGCCAGTCAATCTCAATTTTTGTTCTTTTGTTTTTAGCCCAGCTATCCACAAGCGGCTATAACAGGGCTGTCATCTGGTAGAAATCAGTTCCTCACACTATAACAGGGCTGTCATCTGGTAGAAATCAGTTCCTCACACTATAACAGGGCTGTCATCTGGTAGAAATCAGTTCCTCACACTATAACAGGGCTGTCATCTGGTAGAAATCAGTTCCTCACACTATAACAGGGCTGTCATCTGGTAGAAACCAGTTCCTCACACTATAACAGGGCTGTCATCTGGTAGAAACCAGTTCCTCACACTATAACAGGGCTGTCATCTGGTAGAAACCAGTTCCTCACACTATAACCGGGCGGTCATCTGGTAGAAATCAGTTCCTCACACTATAACAGGGCTGTCATCTGGTAGAAACCAGTTCCTCACACTATAACAGGGCTGTCATCTGGTAGAAACCAGTTCCTCACACTATAACAGGGCTGTCATCTGGTAGAAATCAGTTCCTCACACTATAACAGGGCTGTCATCTGGTAGAAACCAGTTCCTCACACTATAACAGGGCTGTCATCTGGTAGAAATCAGTTCCTCACACTATAACAGGGCTGTCATCTGGTAGAAATCAGTTCCTCACACTATAACAGGGCTGTCATCTGGTAGAAATCAGTTCCTCACACTATAACCGGGCTGTCATCTGGTAGAAATCAGTTCCTCACACTATAACAGGGCTGTCATCTGGTAGAAATCAGTTCCTCACACTATAACAGGGCTGTCATCTGGTAGAAATCAGTTCCTCACACTATAACAGGGCTGTCATCTGGTAGAAATCAGTTCCTCACACTATAACAGGGCTGTCATCTGGTAGAAACAGTTCCTCACACTAAACAGGGCTGTCATCTGGTAGAAACCAGTTCCTCACACTATAACAGGGCTGTCATCTGGTAGAAACCAGTTCCTCACACTATAACAGGGCTGTCATCTGGTAGAAATCAGTTCCTCACACTATAACAGGGCTGTCATCTGGTAGAAACCAGTTCCTCACACTATAACAGGGCTGTCATCTGGTAGAAATCAGTTCCTCACACTATAACAGGGCTGTCATCTGGTAGAAATCAGTTCCTCACACTATAACCGGGCTGTCATCTGGTAGAAATCAGTTCTCACACTATAACAGGGCTGTCATCTGGTAGAAATCAGTTCCGGTTCATGAAAACATTCCCACACAACAGTTCTTGTAGAACATTCCCACACATACGGCTGCACTGGTAGAAACGTTCCTCACACTACAGCTTCATCTGAGAAACATTCCTCACACTAAACGCTGCATGTAATCAGTTCCTCACACTATAACGCTGCATTGTAACATTCTCACCATACGTGCATCTGTAGAAATCATTCTCACACAAACAGGCTGTCATCTGGTAGAACAGTCCTCACACATAACAGCGTCTCTGGTAAATTCCACACTACAGGCGATCTGTAGAAACATTCCTCCACATAACGGGCTGTCATCTGTAGAATCTTCTCACATTAACGGCTGTCTCTGTAAACATTCCTCACATAACAGCTGTCATGAACATCTCACACTATAACAGGCGTCATCTGGAAAACAGTTCCTCACTATAACGGGCTGTCACGGTAGAACATCCACTAAGGTGTCTTGTAGAAACGTCTCACACTAACAGGCGTCATCTGTAGAACATCCTCACACTATAACGGCTCATTGTAGACATTCTCACACTATAAGTGTCATCGTAGAAATCTTCCTCACACTATAACCGGCTATTGAGATCAGTTCCTCACACTATAAAGGCTGTCATCTGGTAGAAATCAGTTCCTCCACTATAACGGCTTCATGAGAATCGTTCTCACACTATAACAGGCTGTATTGAGAAATCATCCTCACATATAACGCTGTCATCGTAGAAATCAGTTCCTCACACATACAGCGTATCTGTAAAACAGTTCTCCACATAACAGCTGTCATCTGGTAGAAACAGTTCCTCACACATAACCGGGCTGTCATCTGTAAAATCATTCCTCACACTATAACAGGCTGTCATCTGGTAGAAACATTCCTCACACTATAACGGGCTGTCATGGTAAAACAGTTCCTCACACTATAACAGGCTGTCATTGTGAAACATTCCTCACACTATAAGGGCTGTCATCTGTGAAATCAGTTCTCACACTATACAGGCTGTCATCTGGTAGAAATCAGTTCCTCACACTATAACGGCTGTCATCTGTAAAATCAGTTCCACACATAACAGGGCTGTCATCTGTAGAATCAGTTCCTCACACTAAACGGGCTGTCATCTGGTAGAAACAGTTCCCACACTATAACAGCTGTCACTGGTAGAATCAGTTCCTCACACATAACAGGGCTGTCATCTGTAGAAACAGTTCCTCACACAAACAGGGCTGTCACTGGAGAAACAGTTCCTCACACTATAACGGCTGTCATCTGTAGAAACATTCTCACACTATAACGGGCGTCATCTGGTAGAAATCATTCCTCACACTATAACAGGCTGTCATCTGTAGAAATCATTCCTCACACTATAACAGGCTGTCATCTGGTAGAAACCAGTTCCTCACACTATAACAGGGCGTCATCTGGTAGAAATCAGTTCCTCACACTATAACGGGCTGTCATCTGGTGAAACAGTTCTCACACTATAACCGGCGTCATCTGGTAGAAATCAGTTCCTCACACATAACAGGGCTGCATCGTAAAACAGTTCCTCACACTAAACAGGGCTGTCATCTGGTAAAATCAGTTCCTCACACTATAACAGGCTGTCACTGGTAGAAACAGTTCCTCACACTATAACGGGCTGTCATCTGTAGAAATCATTCCTCACACTATAACAGGGCTGTCATCTGTAGAAACCAGTTCCTCACACTATAACAGGCTGTCATCTGGTAGAAACCAGTTCCTCAACTATAACAGGCTGTCACTGGTAGAAATCATTCCTCACACTATAACAGGCTGTCATCTGGTAAATCATTCCTCACACTATAACAGGCTGTCATCTGGTAGAAATCAGTTCCTCACACTATAACGGGCTGTCATCTGGTAGAAATCAGTTCCTCACACTATAACGGCTGTCATCTGTAAAATCAGTTCCTCACACTATAACGGCTGTCATCTGTAGAAATCATTCCTCACAACTCATCAACACATAACAGGGCTGTCATCTGTAAATCAGTTTCACGCGTCTCTGTAAAACAGTTCTCCACACCCACAAATCCAACAAACGCGACGAAACCTCACCAAACAGGCCACAAACACACACACTGTCACTAACATCCACACTAAACAGCGCACGAAACTCCCACACACGCTTCACTGAACATCCCACATAACGCTGATCTGTAATCATTCCTCACAACGCTCTCTTAAAACTTCTCACACTATACAGGCTCCTGAACATTCCTCAACATAACGGCTGCATTAGAACATCTCAAACGCTCTCGGTGAAACATCCACCATACGCTGCTTGTAAACAGTTCCCCAATAACAGGTCATCAAATCATCCACATAAAGCTGCATCTGTAAAACATCTCCACATACAGGTCATTTAAAACATTCCTCACACTATAACGGTTCATGTAATCATTCCCACCTAAGGCTGTCACGTAGAAACATTCCTCCACTTAACGGTCATCTGTAGAAACAGTTCTCACACTATAACAGGCGCTTGGAAATCATCTCAACTATAAAGCGTCACTGTAAATCAGTCTCACACATAACAGCGTCATGGAACATTCCTCACACATACGGCGTCATCTTAAACATTCCTCCACTATACGGGCTCATCTGAGAAACATCCACACATACAGCGTCATCTGGTAAAACATCCTCCACTAAACGGCTGTCATCGTAAAACAGTCCTCACACATACAGCTGTCATGTAGAAACATTCCTCACACTTAACGGCTGTATTGAAATCAGTTCTCACACTATACGGGCGTCATCGGTAGAATCATTCCACATAAACGCTGTCACGTAACATTCCACACTATAACGCTGTCATCTGTAAACATTCACATATAACGGTTCTTGTAGAAACATTAAAACACTAATAACGGGCTGTCATCTGGTAGAAATCAGTTCCTCACACTATAACAGGGCGTCATCTGGTAGAAATCAGTTCCTCACACTATAACAGGGCTGTCATCTGGTAGAAACAGTTCCTCACACTATAACAGGCTGTCATTGGTAGAAATCAGTTCCTCACACTATAACGGGCTGTCATCTGAGTAGAAATCAGTCTCACTTAAACGGGCTCATCGGGATTAGAAATCAGTTCCTCACACTATAACGGGCTGTCATCTGTAGAAACAGTTCCTCACACTATAACAGGGCTGTCATCTGGTAGAAATCAGTTCCTCACACATAACAGGGCTGTCATCTGGCTAAAACAGTCCTCACATAAACAGGGTGTCATCTGGTAAAATCAGTTCCTCACACTAAACAGGGCTGTCATCTGGTAGAAACCAGTTCTCACATATAACAGGGCTGTCATCTGGTAGAAATCAGTTCCTCACACTATAACAGGGCTGTCATCTGGTAGAAACCAGTTCCTCACACTATAACCGGGCTGTCATCTGTAGAAATCAGTTCCTCACACTATAACAGGGCTGTCATCTGGTAGAAATCAGTTCCTCACACTATAACGGGCTGTCATCTGGTAGAAATCAGTTCCTCACACTATAACAGGGCTGTCATCTGGTAGAAATCAGTTCCTCACACTTAATACCGGGCTGTCATCTGGTAGAAATCAGTTCCTCACACTATAACAGGGCTGTATCTGGTAGAAATCAGTTCCTCACACTATAACGGGCTGTCATCTGGTAGAAATCAGTTCCTCACACTATAACAGGGCTGTCATCTGGTAGAAATCAGTTCCTCACACTATAACAGGGCTGTCACTGGTAGAAATCAGTTCCTCAACTATAACGGGCTGTCATCTGGTAGAAACAGTTCCTCACATATAACGGGGTCACTGGTAGAAATCAGTTCCTCACACTATAACAGGGCTGTCATCTGGTAGAAATCAGTTCCTCACACTATAACAGGGCTGTCATCTGGTAGAAATCAGTTCCACACACTATAACAGGGCTGTCATCTGGTAGAAATCAGTTCCTCACACAGTTCTTCAGCAGTCAGCCATGTTTGACCGGGTTATTTGTTTGTGGATGCTATGAAAGTAGAGCCAAGCTTTCAACATATTCGGCAACGTTAGAAAATGGAGTCTTTCGTCTTGATCTGCTTGATACAAAGTCTGGCCAAAGACTGCCCAACAGTTAACTTCGTCTCTTCAGGAGAAGTTATTTAAAAACAAAGGAAGAGCAACAACGTCATGCATTTTGTCACACAATAAAAGATCAAACGGACTACTTTCACACACCGATCACTAATCAGTAATTCCATATACAATAACTATCATAAACCTTTCAACATGACTATTGAATCTGCGTGTCACGGTCTTCAGCTTTTATATTCATTTGATTATTTTGAACAAAGTTTTCTGCTGCTGAATTTAGAAATCCGACTGTTCATAACCAGATATGAAAAGACACTGGCCCAATAAACAATTAACTATGAATTTTCAATAAGAACATCTCGAAGAAATTAAATAGTCTTACTAAGATCATGATCTTGTTCGTTTAAGTAAAGCATCCGTGTTATTGTTGTATCTTGGATCCTGCTGCAATTTCTACTCTACGTAGTTAGTAGTTGGTAGCGAAAGAACACAATTGAATACCTCAGACATAAATGATACACAGCCATTATGCGTACACATTCACACAAATTATGCGTTTACTGTTTCCATCAATTGAATCTCAATCTAAACATGTCAGCTGTCTGTTACAATGCAAAATGTTCTTGGTGAAATTTCAGGAAATGGTCAACATAACGCTTTGAAAATTAACAGCTGAAGATGTTAGATTTTTATTAAAAAAAAAAAAAAAGGATTGTTGATAGGTTGCCCTGTTTTTATCAGACATTTCATTCCAGACAACTCTGCGAAGTGACGGAACCCAACTGAAGTCAAAACCTTTTTTTCAAATTGTACGATGAATTAAAAGGTTTCCCTATCACTGATCTTCTGGTCAAATGATGAATGAATGAATGATTGAATGAATGAATGAATGAATGAGTGAATGAATGCGTGGATGTCTTTTCTTTATGCCTATACCTGCCTTCTTGCTACCAATTGTCCGTGATATATATATACACTACTCAAAACAATTGAAGTACCACTTAGGAAAACTGCTGTCATTCGAAAGAAAACAAAGCTGAACATAATTTAATGATTGAATATTTTATTTTTATTATTCCTCAATCCATTCAAATTTATTCAAACACCGTAACAAAAAATTATCTTTGTTTTACACTTGATTAAAGAGGCATACCCCCAAAATGAAAAGTAACAAGAGTCTATGGTAGATGTCATGATGTTAATAACGGGTATGACCACCGTTCGCGTTCAAACAAGCGTCACATCGACGTCTCATGGAGTGCACCAGGCGGCGGAGAGTGTCCTGGGGGATCGCCTGCCACTCCTGCTCCAGCAACTGAAACAGCTGGTCCACGGTGTCTGCTGGAGGGTTGTGGGCCCGCACTCGCCTCCCCAGCACGTCCCACAGATGCTCTATGGGGTTCAAATCTGGTGACCTGGCAGGCCAGTCCATTCTTGTCACCTGCTGCCCTTGTAGGAACTGATTCACGATGGCGGCGCGGTGGCACGGCGCGTTGTCGTCCTGGAACTGGGCGCCCTGGCCAACTGCCCTCAGGGCGGGCATCACAAGGGGGCGGATGATGGTGTCGCGGTAGGTGGCACCGGTCAGGCGGCCTTCAACACGGTGTAGGGGGGTCCTGTGACGTAGGCTGAACCCACCCCACACCATCACGGACCCACCCCCATAGCAGTCATGCTCCCTGACGGCAGCGTCAACGTAGCGTTCTCCAGGACGTCGCCAGACGCGAACCCGCCCGTCGTTGAACCTGAGGGTGAACCTTGACTCGTCTGTGAAGAGTACTGTTGCCCATTCAGCTCTTGTCCACCTTCTATGACATGCTGCCCAGGCCCGACGATGAGCTCGATGCGCTGGGGTCAGTATTGATCTCACTGCTGGGGACCTTGACCTCAAGTTGGCGTCGTGGAGCCGGTTCCGAACTGTCTGGGTACTGACGTTGACGTTGCTGGCTTGTTGTAGCTGGTCTCGGAGTACTGTGGCACTGGCTGAACGGTCTCTCAGACAAGCGATAACAATGAACCGATCCTGCTGTCTGGAGGTGCTTCTCGTCCGTCCACGTCCCTGCTGTT
>CM065725.1:69466723-69469223 GCA_033310375.1 Conus canariensis
TGTGTGTGTGTGTGGTGTGTGTGTGTGCGTGTGTGTCTGTGTTTCTGTGTGTGCGTGCATGCGTGCGTGCGTGTGTGCGCATATGCCTGCATGCATACATGCATGTGTGTGTGTGTGTGTTGTGTGTGTGTGTGTGTGCGTGTGTGTGTGTGTGCATATGCCTGCCTGCATGCATGCATGTGTGTGTGTGTGTGTGTGTGTGTTGTGTGTGCCTGCATGCATACATGCATGTGTGTGTGTGTGTGTGTGTGTGTGCATATGCCTGCCTGCATGCATGCATGATGTTTGTGTGAGCGCGCGCGCGCGCGCGTTTGTGTGTGTGTGTGTGTGTGTGTGTGTGTGTGTGTGTGTGTGTGTGTGTGTGTGATCATCACAGCTAATTTCTTCTTAATTCTCCCTCAAAGAATCTGATTCATAAGAAATAAAAAGTGAAGCTGCTCCTTTTCACACGACAGCTAAGCCTCGTTTTCATGTAGTCATGTTTTCTTTCAAGTTTTAAAGAGTGGGAACAAGGAATGCTCTATGGTCTATAGAATGGTCACCGAGGCATACTGCAGCAATATATATATTTCAGAAATTCAGAGATGTCTTTTTGTCCGTTTGTCCATTCATCTTAAACGTAATACCACCTTAATGTTTTGAAAAAAAAATGCCACCTCAGCGTTTTGAAAAAAAATTGTAATACCACCTTAGTGTTTTGACAAATGTAATACCACCTTAGTGCTTTGACAAATGTAATACCACCTTAGTGTTTTGAAAAATTTAATACCACCTTAGTGTTTTGACAAATGTAATACCACCTTAGTGTTTTGACAAATGTAATACCACCTTAGTGTTTTGAAAAAAAAAAGCCACCTCAGCGTTTTGAAAAAAAATGTAGTACCACCTTAGTGTTTTGACAAATGTAATACCACCTTAGTGTTTTGACAAATGTAATACCACCTTAGTGCTTTCACAAATGTAATACCACCTTAGTGCTTTGACAAATGTAATACCACCTTCGTGCTTTGAAAATTGTAATACCACTTCAGTGTTTTGAAAAAAAAAAAAACGTAATGCCACCAAAGTGTTTTACCACATTACATTTTTTTTCTCCTTGCAACGAAGGTTCTTTTCCTTTTTGAGGCCTTTTACATAAACAATATAATACAGCATTCGATGTATTCACGTGCACCAATTGTTATAGGCTATGCTATCATTCTTTAGTAATTCCATACACACCATTGTCCAGATCTATTCCACATTACATTTGTTGTCCTCCGCGTGTCTCCTCCCAACCCTTCATCCACCATCTTTCCCTCATCCTACTCCCTCTTTTTTCTCTCTGTTCACCACACCTCCATCTTCCTCCTGCTTTCTTTCTTTCTATCTTTCATGACATATTAACTATTATATCAAATGATCAAAGAATAAAATGGGTTGAATACCGAGGTGTCCTCTCACAAGCATTAAGCTTTAGACCGTTTCTGGGTCATGATCCGTGATGAGCTTGTAGATGACTCGCAGTCTGAAAAAGTCTTATTAAGGTGCGTGAATGTGCTCATAGAGTCACTTTCCCTTCATAAGAAGTGTTCAGACTTAGTTCGTAAAGTCTCATCATGAACACTGGCTCTGGTTGTCAGTCATTTTAATAATTACATTACCACGCTGTCTGCATCTTTGTTGTTGTTGTTGTTGTTTTTTTCATTCTTTCTTTCTCTCTTTCTTTCTTTGCTTGTTTGTTTGTTTTGTAAGTCTCTTTTTACGTCATTCTTCACGTTCTTTCCCACATAAAGTGAATGGAGGCAGGTGGGACAGAAGCAGAGAGTATGGAGGTGAGGGGGGGGGATGTGAAGGGGCTGTTTGGAATGTTTCTATCTGTTGTGCCAGTTTTGCTGATCTTTGAAAACGAACGCACTTCTCTGGTCATATGTTTTCTCTCCTGAGAATGATCAAATTTCAAGTGATTACCACACACACACACACACACACACACACACACACACACACACACCCCGACCCACTCACTGCCATACCGCACTGAAGTCATGATGATTATGAATGTTGCCTTTTTGCTACCTGTCGTTTATAGCCTTTCATTTATCTTACGCGTATTTCCGAAAACTCTCGCTTGCTCTTTTGCTTGTTTCTTTCCGTCTCCTGAAATCTCTGTCTGACTTTTTCCCCCTCTCTCCTTGTTGATCATCATTGGTTTATACATTATTTCACTTTCTTCTTTTCCGTTGACACCAACGTTATATTTTTAACTGTCATCATATCTATTATATTTGTTATTACCAACGGCAATGAAATAGCACCAACGTGCAATGAACTGTGAGTCTCATTGAAAAAAAAATCAAAATAAAAAAATCTACACAGTGCATTATGGTGCTAACAGTTCGGCGTCTGAACCAGTCATCACTTGCGTCATTTTCACTCCCCTTTTACGTCACTGTTTTCATTTCTCTGTCTTCCAAATGGTGGTCAAAAGAAGCTTTCCAGAATCAGACTTTTTTATAAT
>CM065725.1:69476723-69481723 GCA_033310375.1 Conus canariensis
CAATGAATATTCGGTTTCCAAGCGATTTCTTCCTGACACACTCACTAACTGCTACAGTTGATTGCAACGTTAACAGACTGGTCTACTTTCATTTTAAAGGTTGGGCTGACGTGTGTGTGTGATGTGTGTGTGTGTGTGTGTGTGTGTGTGTGTGTGTGTGTGTGTGTGTGTGTGTGTGTGTATGTGTGTGCGTGCGTGCGTGCGCGCGTGTGTGCGTGCGTGCGTGCGTGCATGCGTGCGTGTGTGTGTGTGTGTGTGTGTGTGTATGTGTGTGCGCGCGTGTGTGCGTGTGTGCGTGCGTGCATGCGTGCGTGGTGTGTGTGTGTGTGTGTGTGTGTGTGTGTGCGTGCGTGCGCGCGTGTCATGGTAATGACGAGTTCTCCCTCTCTAATTTTTCTTCACATCCCCTGCCCTCCCTCCATCCCCACTCGCTCCTCCTCAATCCCCCCTCCACCTCTCGTCGTCCCCTCCACCCTGCCCTCCCTTCCGCAAGACTTGTATCTCTCCAAGTGTTGAAGTGTGAGGTAGCTCTTGTCCACAGCAGTGAAGTCTGAGCGATTGGCAGGTGAATTCCTCTGTCTGTTTCCACCAATAACCGAGAAGTTAAAAAAAAAAAAATTCGGCCAGTCCGGTAGCCCGACATGTGATATTTATAATTCAAAGAGGCAGAGTTGAAAAAGTGAGGTAAAGTTTAACCAATCTAGTTTCTATTTCGGCTTCTTTGTGATCAAAGTCTACTTCATGTTCGACGGAAACGAGATAAATCCAGTCGCTAATAGCAACATATCACAAGATGCAAAGCATATAAACGTACTCCCAGTTTATCTTGAATACGCATGAGATAATATTCTGTAAAGAGGAAAAACCCGTCTGGGGCCGTTATAGCCGTCAGTAACGGCTATTCTGGTAAACATCGGCCATCATCTGTTACTCATAATGAACATACCTACAAATTTTCAGAAAGATCGGTTAAGTACATTCTGAGATTTTCCATAAAGAAGAAAACTGTTATGGGCCGTTATAGCCTTTAGTAACGCACGCACACACACCACACACACACACACACACACACACACACACACACACACACACACACACACACACACACATGTCAATGGTAGGGGCAGGGAAAAGGAGGTAAAGTGATATTTGGGCTGGGACATTGAGGAGTAACAAAACATGTGGCGTACTCGCACTCGCACAAATTGTATTTACATACTGGCCTTTCTCATCAAATGTACATCTGAGAGAGAGAGAGAGAGAGAGAGAGAGAGAGAGAGAGAGAGAGAGAGAGAGAGAGAGAGAGAGAGTACAACAACAACAACAAAAACACCAGCCCACTTTTTCACCTGGTATGAGCGTGTGCACCTTTCTTCCGAACGCGTGAACATGACATCATCGATGCAGCTTTGCTAAGCAACGCGGTGAAAAGGGAGAGAACCACTGTCAAAGAGACGCGCTAGGGGGGGTATCCTACCCCTTGTCAGCACATCACAAAGGTCGGAGCACACTGGCGTCATCCTCATCTTCACATGAGTACCTTTCCAACAGATTCCTTCCATTGGCTGAAGTCAGTCCATGACAGTTCACCTGGGAAGCCGTCAAAGCTGTTACTGGTGTCGTTATCACGCAAGTGTAGCCAAGTGTGGTTGTATGACCATGCTTTCGTGTTGGTTTGTTTGTTTGTTTGTTTGTTTTGTGGGCCAGCTGTTCCCCTTCTTCTCACGCATCGGCTCCTTTACCTGGAAGTTTGAAAAGTAGAAAGAAAAGGAAACCTTGATTAGATTCTGTTACAATGAATGAGTACAAAACGTCAGCAAGCCATGTTATACTGCCTCCATTATCCTTGCTGATATCTTCAAAGGCGCGTGAAAGTCAAGTTAAAACTGTTCAGAAACTGTATTCTTTTATATAAAGATTGAAGGTGATAGCATCTTCAATCCGTTCGTACTCTTTAACGCTAGAACTGGAGGGAGAAATACATGCTTACTACCTGGAGAAAAGATCAAGTGATTTTCCAAAAACCTTTCTGTTTTCCGTGATGAGTTGTAGTATTATGAATGCAAATCATTTGTACATAAATCGAGTATAAAAATATGATCGCAGTACCAGTGATATTGTGACAATGATGTCACTTCTCCTCTGACAATGAACAGTTCCCATCCTACAAACAGATTTACAGGGGCGGATTAGTTTCACCAGAAGGGGGAATGAAGTCGTTTGAGAGAGAGAGAGAGAGAGAGAGAGACAGAGACAGAGACAGAGAGAGAGAAGGCTGGTATTTTTTGCTCTACCAACACTGGTTAAGGAAATGCTGTTGTACTTGCCAAAAAGGGGATGCAAAGCCTAGTCTGCCGACATGTTCTATAGCGCTTGCTGATGACATGTTCTATAGCGCTTGCTGATGACATGTTCTATAGTGTTTGCTGATGATATGTTCTATAGTGTTTGCTGATGACATGAGCTATAGTGTTTGCTGATGATATGTTCTATAGTGTTAACTGATTACATGTTCTATAGCGCTTGCTGATGACATGTTCTATAGTGTTTGTTGACATGTTCTAGAGTGTTTACTGATTACATGTTCTATAGTGTTTACTGATGACATGTTCTATAGTGTTTACTGATGACATGTTCTATAGTGTTTGCTGCTGACATGTTCTATAGTGTTTACTGATGTCATGTTCTATAGTGTCTGCTGATGACATGTTCTATCGTGTTTGCTGATGACATGTTCTATAGTGTTTACTGATGTCATGTCCTATAGTGTTTGCTGATGGCATGTTCTATAGTGTTTACTGATGACATGTTCTATAGTGTTTGCTGATGACATGTTCAATAGTGTTTACTGATGACATGTTCTATAGTGTTTGCTGCTGACATGTTCTGTAATGTTTGCTGATGACATGTTCTATAGTGTTAACTGATGATATGTTCTATTGCTGATGACATGTTCTATAGTGTTAGCTGACATGTTCTATTGTGTTTGCTGATGATATGTTCTATAATGTTTGCTGACATGTTCTATAGTGTTTGCTGACATGTTCTATAGTGTTAACTGATGACATGTTCTATAGTGTTTGCTGACATGTTCTATAGTGTTTGCTGACATGTTCTATAGTGTTAACTGATGACATGTTTTCTAGTGTTTGCTGACATGTTCTATAGTGTTTGCTGACATGTTCTATCGTGTTAACTGGTGGCATGTTCCATAGTGTTTGCTGACATGTTCTATAGTGTCTGCTGACATGTTCTATAGTGTTAACTGCTGACATGTTCTATAGTGTCTGCTGACATGTTCTATAGTGTTAACTGATGGCATGTTCTATAGTGTTTGCTGATGACATGTTCTATAGTGTTTGCTGATGACATGTTCTATAGTGTTTGCTGATGACATGTTCTATAGCTTTTGCTGATGACATGTTCTATAACTTTTGCTGATGACATGTTCTATAGTGTTTGCTGATGGCATGTTCTATAGTGTTTGCTGATGGCATGTTCTATAGTGTTTGCTGATGACATGTTCTATAGTGTTAACTGATGACATGTTCTATAGTGTTTGCTGATGGCATGTTCTATAGTGTTTGCTGATGACATGTTCTATAGTGTTTGCTGACGACATGTTCTATAGCTTTTGCTGATGACATGTTCTATAGTGGTAACTGATGACATGTTCTGTAGTGTTTGCTGACATGTTTATAGTGTTTGCTGATGACATGTTCTATAGTGTTTGCTGATGACATGTTCTATAGTGTTTACTGATGACATGTTCTATAATGTTTACTGATAATATGTTCTGTAGTGTTTGCTGACATGTTCTTTAGTGTTTCCTGTTGACACGTTCTATGGTGTTTACTCACACATTCCTTAGTGTTTGCTGATGACATGTTCTATAGTGTTTGCTGACTGGTTCTATAGTGTTAACTGATGACATGTTCTAAAGTGTTTGCTGATGACATGTTCTATAGTGTTTGCTGACATGTTCTATAGTGTTAACTGATTACATGTTCTATAGTGTCTGCTGACATGTTCTATAATGTTTGCTGACATGTTCTGTAGTGTTAACTGACAACATGTTCTCTAGTGTTTGCTGACATGTTCTATAGTGTTTGCTGACATATTCTATCGTGTTAACTGATGACATGTTCCATAGTGTTTGCTGACATGTTCTATAGTGTTTGCTGACATGTTCTATAGTGTTAACTGCTGACATGTTCTATAGTGTTTGCTGACATGTTCTATAGTGTTTGCTGACATGTTCTATAGTGTTAACTGATGACATGTTCTATAGTGTTTGCTGGTGACATGTTCTATAGTGTTTGCTGATGACTGACTGCATTTGTCGATGCTGATTTTTTTTTTAAATACCAGAATGAACTCTATAGAATGCTTTTAGGAGTACACCAACTGTTCCTGTGTCCGTTTTTATTGTCGATTTTTTTAATTGAAATGAATACATTGTGTCAATGGTCTTAAAAAAAAAAGGAACAGACGTATTATAAGCATAAAAATCGATATCAAATCAAACAGAAAGAAAGGACACATGGAAAGAAGGAGTAAGGTGATTTAAGACATAAGTAAACAAACACGGGGGGAAAAAAAGCAAATGTACAAAGACAGGTAGACACAAAGACAGCAATGCAAAAAATTGAACGAAAAAGCAAATAGAAAAAAAAAAAAAAAAAAAACACGAACAAAATCAGAAAGAAGCAAATACTGACATTCAAACAGACAGATATCACCTCTAAAATGCAAACAACAGAAACAGAGAAAGTAGCAAAAGAACCCTGAAAAAAAAAAAAAAAAAAAAAAAAAACAGAAAAACCAATAGACAGACAAAACAAACGCAAGCAGACCGGCAGACAGAACAAAACAAACCAGAAATAGACGAAGAAGAAGAAGAAGAAGAAGAAGAAGAAGAAGAAGAAGTAGTAGTAGTAGTAGTAGTAGTAGTAGAAAGTAGTAGTAGTAGTAGAAGAAGAAGAGAAGATTAAGAAGAA
>CM065725.1:69489223-69491723 GCA_033310375.1 Conus canariensis
CGGTCACAAAGTCTTTGGATGACAGCATGATGCACTTGAAGGCCACAACCAACTCGCGACGCCTACACCTTCTTGAAGCCAAGCAACAGCCCTTCCCTGGTCAGTATCATTTAACCTCCGTCTTGGTGGCATGGTTAAAAACACCCTCATACCCACTGGTCAGCAAAACTGGCTGCCATGTGTTCAGTAAAGGCACGACTTGCACATGCAATGCGGTTTGCAATCAGCCCAACTCTGCTGCCTCAGCTATGCGCTCGCAAACCGCGACCATGTTTTCGTGATTTCGGTGTTTCGTTTGTGAACTCGTTCAATCCATTAGACTCAGATTCAACTGAACACAAAACCAGTTTTGATTTGAAGCAGTTGTCACGCTTTCAGTGCAAAAATTGGACAAAAGCTTTGAATTCTATACACTACGATGCGTTATCTAAACCATATGAAAAATGCAGGTGGCTCTTAAATTGTTTTGAGCAGTATAGTTTTATCTGACTTGGAGAAAAACAAGCAACTTGTGAGGCTACGGGAAGCACACGGCAGTTGTTTGACGGTGGCAGTGTTCGCCAGTAGGTTCTGCAGTCATGAAATGTGGGCTGGTACACCCATGGGAACTCTCCCCTGGAGGTTCTGTCGTGTTACATCCAGTGGCCATTACACAATAGCACAAGCCGGGTAGCAATGATATCCCTTGACGTTTTAATGGAAAGCCCTGTGCGTGCCTGCACCCTATGTGAACACAGCGCAGACTTCCAAGGGTGGTACAGGATTGCTCCCAACTGGTTGGTTTGGCAGTTGAGGACAGTACTTCTCTGGATCCCACCCGCACCTTTGGGTGCATCTTTTTCTCTTCATATACTTTTTTGTCGGACTTGGACAACAAAAGAGTGATAAGAAGGGATATGGAAAGGAAAAAAGAGGAGAGAAGACCGGGGGACAAGAAAAATGGACGAATTTGTAGTAGCAGTCATATTTTCATGTGTGTGTGTTTTTTTGTGTTTTTTTCACAAAATGGACGAGAGAGAGAGAGAGAGAGAGAGAGAGAGAGAGAGACAGACAGACAGACAGACAGACAGACAGACAGACAGCGAGAGAGAGAGAGAGAGAGACAGACAGACAGACAGACAGACAGACAGACAGAGACAAAGACAGACAGACAGAGCGTGTGCTTCCATGCGTGTGTGCGTGCATGCATGCGTGCATGTGTGTGCAGGTGTGGGTGTGTACATATAATGACAAAAAGACCGCCAGTGTCAATTAAGGTAAATATCTAATCAGACTCTATATAAAACAAGAGGTAACGTTAAAAGCAAGATTAGTATCAGAAAAAAAGCTTCAGTTATAGACATGCCTGATAAACATGGTAAGAATGCCCTAAAAGCACACATTCAAACAAACTATGACGTCTTTATAGGTTTCGCCACGTGCCACATATGCATTTTGTTGCAGCATTATATTTATAGTTCTGAGACCATCTAATTTTGTTTTGATAAAACGTTGAAACAAAATCTCTGTATTAATCATATTGATACATATCAGGAAACTGCAGGTGTTGGACGCCTTCAATAGAATTAATACTGAAACGTTGACTATTCTGTTTTAAAAATGAGAACTAAGCTTATTCTAACTATTTCTCATACAAAACGTAATGGATTTTAATACTGGCATCAAAGCCATTTGTATACCCATCATTTCAGGAACGAATGTAGATCTATGTTTCTAACGAAATGTGATTTTTCCACTTTCAATGATGGAATAACAAAAGCAGACCCGTCCTCTTTATCTTATGTATTTTATTCTTTTTGCTAGTAAGCCATATGTAAACATCCTAAGATGGTTGGGATATTTATTTTCCAAATGCACCTTTGCTGAATATGATAACTATCCAAGGACAGTGGACCAAGAGGACCTTTTAACCAGTCAAAATACCACTAGAGCGACAATATTAGGTATCAGCCAGCGGGTTTTAAACGCTCAACGTCTGGTGTGAACTCAGTGCTGTATACAAGCGAACCAACAAGGAATCCAGTTACGGATGTAGTATTACAATGTTGACTCGATGTTAGGGACACGAACACGAATTCTCTTCATACAATGATCGGTCGGTCTACCCAGACGTGAAAGCGATTTAGAGAGGACGTCATCTAAAGGACTGGGACCACAGCCATGGCTCACTGCTGATGAATGTCACGTGCTTGCCACGCAGGGTGCAGTGGAAGGGTATAGAGGTGAGAGGGGATAATGGGTTTGGAGAAAGGACGACAGAAGCTATGTAGACGGATCACTATCAGGTCAGATGATCACCCTCTTGTCATCTCTGTGCCAAAATTTCCTTTCTCATAATTCTGTTCCCAAGTCATTGCCAGGAATCGTTTGTCTTTCCCATGTCATTGCCAGGAATCGTTTATCTTTCCCAAATCATTGCCAGGAATCGTTTGTCTTTCCAAAGTCATTGCCAGGAATTGTTTGTCTTTCCAAAGTCATTGCCAGGAATCGTTTGTCTTTG
>CM065725.1:69496723-69506723 GCA_033310375.1 Conus canariensis
CCCTCCACTCCCACTCCTCCCCTCCCCCCCCCACTCCACCCCCAAAGTGTCACTGCGTGCATTGCATACATTTCCTTTCTTAACACTCCTGACCCACATCCATCATTCTTTTCTAATGTCCGGGAAATGTGAACACCTTTCACACCTCGTCCATGTCGTCAAGGACCCCATGACCATATTCTCTGCAACAAAGGTCTGGGAATGGCTGGTAGCCACGCTATGCAACATCACATGCCTGACCACTCCATCACAACGAGTTTTATGCTGGAATGGAGGAAGGGGGGGGGGGGGAGAACAGGATCATTCCTTCCCACGCTACTTTACTGTTTGTGTTCTGCTGGGGAACTTTCAGGATGGTTTTGCCTCATCACAGGAATCGTAGGGTGGCTGGCAGCGTCTTTTAGGGAGAAAGGTTCCGTGCTTTCTGGTTCATCAGACAGACACGGGGTGGTCAGTTAACTCTATTTCATTAAGGGGTCGTTAGGCAGACACATTCCGTCTTCATGGGATTGGGTTCGATTTTTGTTTCGTGGGAGCAAGGCAAGACGTTGATCTGACTGAAGATATCTCCGCATAACAAAGCAGAACAGTGGATAATTCATGCTTCACTAGGGTCTTGTGTTTAAGTGTGCGTTAAACAGAGAGAGAGAGAGAGAGAGAGGAGAGAGAGAGAGAGAGGAGACAGAGACAGAGACAGACAGACAGACAAACAGACAGAGACAGAGACAGAGAGAGTGTGTGCCTGAAAGCGCGTGCGCGCACACATGCATGTGTGTGTGTGGGGAGAGAGAGAGAGAGAGAGAGAGAGAGAGAGAGAACAAGGAGAGACAAGGAGAGAGAGAGAGAGAGAGAGAGAACAAGGGAGAGAACAAGGAGAGAGAGAGAGAGAGAGGAGAGAGAGAGAGAGAGTTTGTGTCTGTAAAACGGCGCAAGCACGTGTGTGTGTGTGTGTGTGTGTGTGTGTGTGTGTGTGTGTGTGTGTGTGTGTGTGTGTGTGTGTGCGTGCGTGCGTGCGTGCGTGCGTGCGTGCATACATGTGTGTGTGTGAAGGGTGCGTGCGTGTGTGTGGTGTGTGGTGTGTGTGTGTGTGTGTGTGTGTGTGTGTGTGTATGAAAATTCCATTTTGCTTGAATGTGAAATATACACCTAGGAATTCTACCAAGTTACGTACTCAAGTGCTATCCCATCAAGCTGAGAAGATGCCTGTCACACACCCATGTTTGTGCACATACACACTTGCATTCACAAACACAGTATGCTTACTTCGTACGCAAAACGCAACCACTCCATTCACCCAAAGGAGCACTATCACAATTGAATTAAGTTTTCTATAAAACGCTCCCTTTACTCAATAAAGAAAAGGGTCTTAACTCTTCTTTTCACTTCACTGCATTTTCCAACAATTATTTCTTCTCTTTACAAGATAATTCCCCACATACAAACATTAATACAATATTCAAAGTTTTATAAAAATCAAACACACTCACACACATGTTACACTATCAGTTCTTTTTATATTAAATAGTAGCAGTAAAGACAAGTCATCTTCTTGACTTGTCGAGGAGCTTTCGTGCACTTGGCTGTACCACCTCTGGACCACCACAGCCTGGATCCTCACTAGGCTGGTACACCCCAAGTCTGGAACCACCACTGGACGCTGAGGGATTCTGTAACGAAACCCTAGGTCCTGGGTTAACCTCAAAAAATGAATTGTATTTATTCTTTCTTTCTCTCTTATTATTCATAGCTCCTTTTAAACTCCTTTCACATCCACTCCAAAATCAATATAGAATACTCACATGAGTTGTTCCGCCAACCTATTCCTACCTACAGTTGGGGTACAGAAAGAAATCTTTATACAACAATATTTTATTTATTTATTTTTCTTCTCTTTTCGCGTTCAACGTTCATCTTTCTCTTTTTCCCAAATAGCGCAATATCATCAAATCTTTATAATTATCAAACTTCTGTTATCATTACAATTACACCTTTACTGTAATTGCTTTAACCAGTTTACAACCCCAACTGGTACTCACCTTCTAGGGAATAAGCGACAAGCCTACCCTAGTAGACTTCCAGTCTACATCTACACTCTATACTTGAGTGAAACTTGCCACACCAGGCATATTACACCCACCAAGGGCTAAGCACACCCAAACCAGGGTTGCATCGGACAAACCAGTCCAATCGTATAGCACACCCAAGCCAGGGTTGCATAGGACAATCCTAGTCCCAACTATGTTAAAACCCAACGAGGGTTACAATTAGACATCCTCCTATGTCTGTGTCCAGAGCTCCTCTGAAGTAACAATAATCTTCCACCCTTCCTCACATTGGGTGAACACACTTCACAATCCACTCAGCGTCCTACTCTTCCACATCACTGGCGGTTGCACTCCATGAATACAAAAAAGCATCAAAACCGTAGGTTCCATTCCACAATCGCAAAAATTACAAAATCTCTTAACACTCTTTTCTTTGACATGAAACTTTTCCATTCACATAACACTTTTCTCATTCACATGACAATGCCAGATAAGTGGGGTGATCTCTACTGTTGAATGAAACCTACCTGATTCTGTGCGAAAGTGTCAGACCATTTTAGAGATCAGTACCTGCTAAGATTATTGAGCTGTGCCTGATGGAGTTTTCTGCAGTGTTTTCTTTTCTTTTTGTCCTGATGGAGCTTTCTGCAGTCTGTTCTTTTCGTTTTGTCCTGATGGAGATTTCTGCAGTCTTTTCTTTTCTTTTTGTCCTGATTGAGCTTTCTGCAGTCTTTTCTTTTCTTTTTGTCCTGATGGAGCTTTCTGCAGTCTTTTCTTTTCTTTCTGTCCTGATGGAGATTTCTGCAGTCTTTTCTTTTCTTTTTTATCGTTTCAGTATAGTTACAAAGCGAGGCTACTGCAGGCGAAAATGTAAACACATTTGAAATATTATTTATAAAGCTTCGCTGAAAAACGTAAACAAACAAATAACATGACAAATGCGACACGTTTCGACTCTTAGGTCAAGCAAGATCTATAACACTCAGGACAACACAAATGAACGTGCAATCGCTTCCCTTCATCCAATTCGGCACAAGACGGACGGTGAATGAAAACCGGATATATTTTTTCCTTTGTCAACATTTCTCCACATGCACAGATCATCGGCATGCTGCATGACTGTAGTATTTTTAGTCACGTGTTTTGGGAGATCGTACGGCAGAATCCTAGGTAACATGGACGCTAGAGAACCTTTAGGAATGCCCATTTCTAATTATTTGAAACTGGATTAGGTATTTTCTGCATTGACTTGTAAACTTTTTACTTATTCTTTGATGTACTGGTACATTTTAATAGATATACCAATCATCTTTTGTTCATATAGCATGCCATACGCTATCAAAGGCTTTCTTTATATATAAGAATGTTGCTAGAACGCTCTTTTATATAGCAAATGGATGTCTTATTTGTGTTTGTTTACGTGACAACATGATCAGTGGTAGATCTTCCTTTCCTAAAGCCTGTTTGATAACCGGGTATAATGTCATTTTTTGTCACAAATGATAAGTAAGCCTGTCTAGTTTCATTTTTTTATTCTTGTGGAAGACATTCCTGGCGCTTTGTCTTGGGACGGATATTTCTAAATCAATGGGGTATCTTGGAAGACTTATCCTTTTCTTTCATCACTCAAAAATCGTACCATACCTTTTGAAGAGTTTAGGGACAAGAAACTTCTCTTCAACAGAATGATGACCAACACAACTTCTTCACTTTAGAAATAACTCTGTTAGTGTGTGTATTCTCTCTTTTTATTTCTATGTGGTTTTCTTCACTTTTGTCTTTAGGACAGTACTCTTTGTATTTGGTCTTCTTTTAAGCTACAGCTGCCTCGCATACTTTAGTCTACCGTGAATTAACAATATGATGTTTTGGTTGGTTTGTTTTACTTTCTTTTCTCTTTTTTTTTCTCTGTATATTATTACGTTTTGGAATAGAACTATTTGCAGTCGAAAGTATCAGGTAGTTAAATATAGAATACCTAGTATTCATATTCTCTCCATACCCACAAACATTCTCTACATTTATGCCCGAAAGAAGTGTTTTGAATTCATCCCAATCTGAAATTGCCTTTAGTTGTGTTCTTTTCCACTGGTAAGTCTTGGATGTCGCGTTTTATTAATTGTCATTATGACTGGCAGGATATCACTGCCTAAAGTGTCTGCGTAAGTCTGACACGTGCAAACAAAAGCTAACTGAGGAGAAATCAAAGACAGGTCTATAGCACTTGCTCTATCGGAGGAACTATCTTGAATTGTATTTATTCTTCAATCAGTTAGCAAACGCAATGCAGAGTTGACTACCTTTCAACAAATTGATAACTAGTTGTGAAAGAACAACCTTTTTCCCTAAACAGAGAATGGGCAATAATTCGTTTTTCTATTGTGTTTTCTATGGCAAGTAACAATTCAGTGTTTTTGTCATTTGGCCCTTTAGGCAAATACACACAGACAACACTGAGAATAGTTTTGTTATTAACTTTCTAGCTGAACATGAATACAGATATGGCAGATCTGATGGTGCTGGTGATGGACGTTGGGCAATATTCGGTGCCTTCTCTAATGTACAGAGCAGTGTTGATTTTTTTTTAAATCAGAAACTCGATTATCTACATGTGATTAATAAAACTGAACTAAACTTGGTAATTTCGATTGTTTTGTGATTTCAAAACGAAGAGATGGTATTCATGCTTGGCATTCCATTGTAAAATCTTTACATATATATCAGGCATGCTGGCATATTACTGATACAATAACATCAGTTCAATTAGTGGGAAAAGTGCAACTTATGAAAAACACTTTAAAAAGAAAGATAAAAGCAACACAAAAATTCGGTGTATTGTCTCTTAAGATACAGCCAAGAGAAAGAAAGAGAGACAGACAGACAGACAAACAGATAGACAGTCAGAGACACGAAGATTTCAATAAATGTCAGGCATGCTGGGCATATTACTGATACTATAACATCAGTTCAATTAGTGGGAAAAGTGCAACATTATGAAAAACACTTTAAAAGAAAGATAAAAGCAACACAAAAATTCGGTGTATTGTCTCTTAAGATACAGCCAAGAGAAAGAGAGACAGACAGACAAACAAACAGACAGACAGTCAGAGACACGAAGATTTCAATAAGTCTTCAAAAGAGCATTAGCTGTGGTGGCTTCGCAAGCTTATGAAACAGTTAAACACGATTATGCTAAAATCAAATCAAATCTACACAGTCTGATTAGAACTACATCTATCGCCAGGCTCTCAGGGCATCATGATAGTTCCATCAGGCGCCCCTCTTCTGAAGAAAAGGTCGATCCAGATGTCTTAGGCAGGATGACAATTCCCTGGGGGGATGAAGCACGGTGTGTCTCCTTGTCTTCTTCGGCGTTGTCCAAAACAGTCGCCGGACATGTCTCCCAACGTTGCCCGTAAGCACGCTGGCTCCTCTCCGGGTCGGGTGAAGGTCGTCTCTCTATGTCGGGGTGTTCGGATGTGGATTGGCAGGGTTAATGAAGGATACATTAGAAATTCCATGCAACTCCGAGCTCGTAAGAGGTTGAACAGCCCTCTTTTGACCTCAAAGTCTGGGTTGCTGACAGGAGCAATTTTACTGACTACATAGCCTTGGTTGTAGAGTTTTCGGTGGCAACTGCTTTTACAGATTCGGTGAAGTCATTATTACAAAACTCTTGCCTTGTTTTTTGGTACTATTTACACTTGTCCGCTTGTCATTTTACGGAGGTGAGAGCTGTTTGAAGTGTTCATTTGATTTTTTGGTCGTAAAAACTTCCCTTAATGCGGTTCGAAAGCCGTAAGACACACCCAGTCTCTTCCCGTTCACTCCATTCAGGACCGGGTCATGCAAATTAACGACGAGAGGACCATCTTGTCTTTCTTTTTTATTGTCCTCCCTTCCACCGAGCTGCAGTTTGACGTCATTTTTTTTCTTTTTGAGTCATTTCATTGACTGTGGACTCTGTTGTTCTTTTATTTTCTTTGGTTTTAACTTTTTGTCATTTTTTTCTCTCTTCCATAAGCCCTGCACCTGCTGTTGGTGATGATTTGTGAGGACGGGTTGATGAAAAGGATCTTGTCCCTTCCGCGTAAAAGCGACAAGTTGTGGAACGACTCATTGTTGACCAAAACTTTTGTCTGTCGACAGCAATAGACCTGGTAAGCTCATATGTATTTTCTGATTTTTGTTTGTTTGTTGTTTTTTTTTTACGAAAGCTTGCTAGGCCTATTAGATCAATTTGTTCGTTGACGGTTCTTTCTAGGTAGGATATTTTGTCGGTTAGCTTATCGATCATGTTTTTAATTGTTTGATCTCACTTACTTCATTCCTTCTGCGTTGTCGCTTCATTGACAGTTTGGTTGCTCTTACTCTCAGCTTCTCAAACTTGCTGTGCAGCTCGCTCCAAAAGTTCATCCCTAAAGCTTGCTGATTCTTCCTGCTTTGAACAGTTGTTACTTTCGTTCTTAGGATCCGGGTTGGTGTGATGACCTCCCAGACTTGTGGATCTGGTCATTCTGGTCATAGTTCCAGTAGATATGCTAAATTTCAGCAGGGGCTCAGTTTAGCTTCTGACCGTTTCCGGCATCTTGAATCGTCCCGTCCATGGACGAATTAATCAGCAAAAATATGTCAAAGACCCAGCATTATTCTTATGTCTCTTTCCCTCATTTAAAAATGTTTTACCACTTTATGCTACTTACCTATATCATGGTTCTTCTTTTAGCAATGATCTGCCATCCAATGCTCCTTGACTATACCACGCTATCTGCCAGCAGGTGAAACATTGATGAGCTGTGACATCGACCTCGCTCAATCAAATCACTCGCCACTTAAACGTTTTCATTTCTGTACAACATTAGAAAGAGAGCATGAGAGAGAGAGAGAGAGAGAGAGAGAGAGAGAGAGAGAGAGAGAGAGAGACGAGAGAGAGGAGAGAGAGAGAGAGGGTGGCGTTACGAAAGGTTTCAGATCCCCTGCCATCATCCTCACCCCGTACTTGTATAATAAAGTGTCGGAGCCACAATAAAGTGTCGGAGCCACAATAAAGTGTCGGAGCCACCATGAAACGGTGATTACCGTCTCGGATTCCCAGCTGGGAGGTTTGGAGGTTCCATCCCCTGCAGAGCCATTTGTGGGATGTAATGTCCTGATCAGGTCCTGTCCAGAGTTGAGTTTGCTGTGGGCTCGATGAGGCAGACTGCATCCACACTGTCCGGCTTCATCTACTTAATGGATGCATCCCGGAGAGTGTTGCTCAACTTTCTTGACCGACACTGTATCTCTTGGGCCTGGATGGTGTCAGAATATGTTATGACAGTAGGCCCTGTCAGGCTGTTTCAGAATAGAATGGTGCTGTATAGCATCTTCATCATCCTCTATCTAATGATCAGTACAATGAAACATAGAAAGTATGTCTTCCAAAACACATCTCTCTCTCTCTCTTCTCTCTCTCTCTCTCTCTCTCTCTCTCTCTCTCTCTCTCTCTCTCTCTGTGTGTGTGTGTTTCGTGAACCGTCTCCATGGTTTCTGTCGTCCCTTCTCCATCCACATTCTCCGTTCTCACCTCTATACCCCTTCACTGCACCCTGCGTACCAAGCACGTGACATTCATCAGCAGTGAGCCATGGCTGTGGTCCTAATCCATTAGATGATTTCCTCTCTAAATCGCTTTCACGTCTGCGTCGACCAACCGATCATTGTATGAAGAGAATTCGTGTTCGTGTCCCTAATCTAGAATAATCATTGTAATAATATATCTGGAACTGTGTACGCTGTTGGTTCGCCAGTAGACAGCAGTGAGTTCACACCAGATGTTGCAAGTTTAAATCCAGCTGGCTGGTAGCCAGTCTTGTCTTTGTGGTGGTGTGGTTTACTGTTGGAAAGGTCCTCTTCTTCCACTGTCTTTGGATTGTTATCACAATCAGCTTTGTTATCTTTCAGGATGTGGACAAAGAACGTCAATGTAACTAAGTAGCCCCCTCAGGAATTTGAGGCGCTGGATAGAGGATGACCAGAGAGGAGGCTCAGAAGAGAGTGGGGATGGCTTGTGTGTGTGTGTGTGGGGGGGGGGTATTAGGGGTTTGGGTGGGGGTAGAAACTGGTAGGATTTCGGTTTAGGCGAATTAACTCTGTTTCTTTGTGCACACACACACGTGTATGTGTGTGTGTGTGTGTGTGTGTGTGTGTGTGGTTGTCTGTGTCTGTGTGTGTCGGTTGAGTGTGTGTGTGAGTGTTGTGTGTGTTGGTGTGTGTGTGAAGTGTGTTGTGTGTGTGTGTGTGTGTGTGTGTGTGTGTGTGTGTGTGTGTGTAAGTTGTGTGTGTGGTGTGTGAGTGGTGTGTGTTGTGTGTGTGTGTGCTCACCCCCCCCCCCTCTCTATCTCTCTCTCTCTCTCTCTCTCTCTCTCTCTCTCTCTCTCTCTCTCTCTCTCTCTCTCTGCGGGGAATCACTGTAGCGTCAAACTGACCACCAGGTTCCTCCAGTGCTGTGGGCTGTGTGCCAAGGCTGGGATGGCTGCTGTCTGTTCTCTGTCCATTCTCCACAACCGTCAGTGCCTCGTTTGTTTCTTTGTCTGCCTGCCCCTCCATCCCCTGCAGTCAGCAGGTCTCTGGAGGATGGTGCTGGAGTCAGCCAGGCCATTGAATCTCGTCACAGGGACTGATGACCACAAGGTGGACCCGTTGGCTGACATTGTTGGCTGGACATCAGTGGGTCCATTCAAATGCGTCTTTGTCTCATTACTGTGGACAGATCTCCACCCAGCGACCAGTTGGCCTAGTGCCCCCCTCAGGGAGAAAACCCCTGTTCTACTCCTGGCAACACCGCCGTTCAGGCGACAGATAGGATTAGGTCATGTACCGCTCAGTGGGAAAGTCACGACAGATAGGATTAGATCTCGTAATGTTCAGTGGGAAAGTCACGACAGATAGGATTAGGTCTTGTACCGCTCAGTGGGAAAGTCACGGGCAGATAGGATTAGGTCTTGTACCGCTCAGTAGGAAAGTCACGACAGATAGGATTAGGTCTTGTACCGCTCAGTGGGAAAGTCACGACAGATAGGATTAGGTCTTGTACCGCTCAGTAGGAAAGTCACGACAGATAGGATTAGGTCTTGTACCGCTCAGTGGAAAGTCACGGCAGATAGGATTAGGTCTTGTACCGCTCCGTGGGAAAGTCACGGACTGTCCTTGTTGCACATAGAGGCAAAAAAGTGGATACACGCACATGTGCGAACACCCACCATCACTCATGCATGCACACGCTCGCACACACTACTACCACGACGATGACTACTACTACTAGTACGATTAGTGGTAGTAGTACTACTACTACTGCTACTACTACTACTACTGCTGCTGCTGCTGCTGCTACTACTACTACTGCTGCTGCTGCTACTACTACTACTACTACTGCTGCTGCTGCTGCTGCTACTGCTACTACTGCTGCTGCTGCTGTTACTACTACTATTATTACTTTTATTACTATGAATACTTATATAGCGCCTATCCTCGGTTAGAGCCAAGCTCTTAGCGCTTAACAATCCACACTCGTTTACACAACGGGCTGCCTACCTGAGTAGTGCCGACTGAAGAGCTGCCAGCTGGCGCTTCATTCAGTCGTTTCCCGTGTCATCCAGTCAATGTTGTCAATATCGTTCACTTGATTTCCTTACTTTCTTCATTCTTTCCATTTCTCACGCAGGGTGCATGCTATATGTAACACAATTATCATCCATACCAACGGCTTAACTGCTCTTCTCTTCCGAAAGTCGGTGATGGGATTTTACGTGTGCACAAGATGTTATGCTTGCGTTCACACACGGAACCTCGGTTTATAGTTTGATTTGAAGGGCTGTATGGGAAATGGAGTCCGAACCAGTGTTACATCCGAGGGAAAAATCCCCCTGTACCGAAAAGGCCCGGCGGAGATTCGAACCCGCAACCCCAGGATCACC
>CM065725.1:69509223-69511723 GCA_033310375.1 Conus canariensis
TACAACAACAGCAACATCATCAACAAGAATAACAACACTAATTACGACAACAACAAGCACAAAATCGACAATAACAACAGTAGCATCAACGAGAACGAAAATGACGATGGCAACATCAACAAACACACCAGTAACAACATCAATGTCAACAACAAAAACAACATTAGGTACGCATACAAGAAATACTGCGATGATGACAATAGAAACAAGGACGACAACAAAACTAGCAATAACATGTAACGAGAAACACGATGTAAACAGTACCAAAAATAGCATCAGAAACTACAACAACGAAACCGACAACACCAGCCTCCAAAACCAACAGCTGAACCACCTGCCTATTGACACAAGACAAGCAGTGGCATGCAGACTGAATTCAGCACATACACGCGGCTACCTCTCTCACCCCCTTCAATCTTCCCACCTGCTTCCATGCCCAGTTTCTGTGCTGGCTGACAGCTAGCTGTGAAATGCTCAGAACGCCAGAACAGCTACACACACACACGGTCCATTATCTGGGAGTGTTGATTCAAGGTGTTGGCATCAGACGAGTTAGCTAGCTAATGTTTGAACAAGAAATGAGGCAGGGAACAGTAAACAATAAAAATTTAAAAAAAAATAAACAAGTAGGGTAACTCTTGCTCCCATAAGAAAACCTAATTCAAAGTAACTTTTATTCAAGACTGGCACAATCTTTTAAACTTGAATCAAGTCAGACAAATACAAAGACGAACAATCTAATAGTGGGGAAAACAAGCGTAGGCCAAGAACCTCTCCGTCATCACAGTAATGACTTGGCAAAGATTTGAACTTAAGGTGGGGGGCGGGGGAGGGGGGAGGTGAAGATGAACAAAATGGGAACATGAAATTAAGAAAATATATTCCAAATATGAAAACTCTTCACTAGCTGCATGAGGGAACCATCATAATCCCTCTTGAAGGCAGATCTATTTGTATTGCCTGCTCCTAGGCCTTTCGTCCGCTGGATCGGACTCATCAGGGAGACACGGCTGGTTGTGTCTGTGCTCCTGGCGTCAAAATAGAGACACACCACAGTCCATAATACTGTGGTGTTTTCACCACCAAGGGTTCAAAAAAGAATCCAACAGCACCCCCAAAGCAGCCAGTGGAGGGTAGTAAATGAAACAAAACGAAAGTATGGGGAGGAAAAAAGTTGTGTGGTGTGTCTCTACTTTGATGCCAAGAGCACAGACACAACCAGCCGTGTCTCCCTGATGAGTCCGATCCAGCAGACGAAAGGCCTAGAAGCAGGCAATACAAATAGATCTGCCTTCAAGAGGGTTTACGATGGTTCCCTCATGCAGCTAGTGAAGAGCTTTCGTATTTAAAATATATTTTCTTAATTTTATGTTCCCATTTTGTTCATCTTCACCCCCCCCCCCCCCCAACCCCTTAAGTTCAAATCTTTGCCAAGTCATTACTGTGATGATGGAGGGGTTGTTGACCTGCGCTTGTTTTCCCCACTATTAGATTGTTGTTATTTGTATTTGTCTGACTTTATTCAAGTTTAAAAGGCTGTGCCAGTCTTGAATAAAAGTTACTCTGAGTTAGGTTTTCTTATGGGAGCATGAGTTACCCTACTTGTTTATTTTTTATTGTCTACTGTTCCCTGCCTCATTTCTTGTTCAATTTCATTTCGATTAAATCTAGGTTACTTGTACTTGTTTCTGTCCATCTTTGTGTTTGTCTTTTGGTCTCCCTTGCATCTTGGGTGGATCCTCAAGTGTAGGCTCAAAGATTGTCCCCTACATTTTATACTGTTTGCATAATGTCTTTAGTTTTTCAGCAACTTTTTTCCTCCCCACACTTTCGTTCTGTTTTATTTACTGCCCTCCGCTGGCTGTTTTGGGGGTGGTGGTGGGTTATTTTTTGAATCCTTGGTGGTGAAAACACCACAGTATTATGGACTGTGGTGTGTCTCTATTTGACGCCAAGAGGACAGACACAACCAGCCGTGTCTCCCTGATGAGTCCGATCTAGCGGACGAAAGGGCTAGGAGCAGACAATACAAATAGGTCTGTCTTCAAGAGGAATTACGATGGTTCCCTCATGCAGCTAGTGAAGAGGTTTCATATTCAAAACACATTTTGTCAATGTTATGTTCCCATTTTGTTCATCTTCAACCCCCTGCCCCCTTAAGTTCAAATCTTTGCCAAGTCATTATTGTGATGACAGAGGGGGTGCTGGCCTGCGCTTGTTTTCCCCACTATTAGATTGTTCGTCTTTGTATTTGTCTGGATTTATTTAAATTTATAAGATTGTGCCAGTCTTGAATAAAAGATATTTTGAGTTAGGTTTTCTTATGGGAGCAAGAGTTACCCTACTCGTTTCAGGCTGATGTTTGTTGAGTAGCGTTTGGCGAATTTTCTTGCTCACGAATTCTCTGTCTCCATTTCTGTTTGTTTGTTAGATTTCTCTTTCTGTAATTTTGTTCCTTTATTCTGTTTTTCATTTTTCCATGTTTTGTGTCTCTCCTTCT
>CM065725.1:69514223-69516723 GCA_033310375.1 Conus canariensis
TCTATCTATCTTCTATCCTCCTCTCTCTCACTCTGTCTCTGTCTCTCTCTGCCTCAATCTGCCTCTCTCTCTCTCTCTCTCTCTCTCTCTCTCTCTCTCTTTTCCCTTTTCTCTCACTCTGTCTCTGTCTGTCTTTCTCTCTCTCTCTCTCTCTCTCTCTCTCTCTCTCTCTGTCTTTCTCTCTCTCTCTCTCTCTCTCTCTCTCTCTCTCTCTCTCTCTCTCTCAGAAAACAAACAATACATTCGGATCGTTACATTTTTTTTTCCAAACTTTGTAGAAGCGCTCTAGATAGCCAGTAGAATTCACTAACTACACACACACACACACACACACACACACACACACACACACACACACACACACACAACCACCACCACCACCACCACCCTCGGCTCCTTCTCAGTTATCCTGACAAGAGGTAAAGAGCGTCAGTCAGTGACGTTTTCTCCATTGCCTTCCCACAGTGAGACTGAAGACATGGAAACCATGTGTAGTACATCATGGCCGCCGGCGATAGGGTCAGTTTGGGGTCAGCGACATAACTCGATATGTCCCCCTTGAGCAGCTGTGACTGTACAAGGGGGGGGGGGGGGTGCAGCAGGTGAAGAAGACAGGAAGCTGAGAGAGTGTGGAACAGTGACTGTAGTAGATGGAGGGAGCTGATAATGTGTATGAGTAGAGTTGCTAGGTGTCATATGTTAGGGGTTTTTTTTGTACATGTCATAGGTGTGTGTGGTAAGGTCTCTGCATTCTTATGACATGAAAAGAATTGAAGTTGGCTTGTTGTTCTCCATGCAGAGTTTAGGACTGAACTTGTTGGGGTGAATGTGCACAGGATGAGAAGGAAGTGTTCTTCCACACACACACACACACACACACACACACACACACACACACACACTCGGATCGCTCACTTACTCTCTCTCTCTCTCTCTCTCTCTCTCTCTCTCTCTCTCTCTCTCTCTCTCTCTCTCCGTATGCGCACATGTGTGTGTGTGTGTTGTGTGTGTGTGTGTGTGGGGTGTGTGTGTGTGTGTGTGATCTCTCAAAAGCTTAATCTGGTTGTGTGATTATGCAGTACCATTAGAAAGAGACCTCGTAAGCTGCCTCATGCAAGCTTTAAATCAGAACAGACACCACTGAGCATGTGACTGGGCGGCAGTGCGGGTGTCCTTTAGTGAGTTTCCTACTGGCTGGCGACCTGTTTGGACTGTTTCCTGTCGATGAGGTAGTGGGGCTGCAACGGAAATATCCGGGGGTTCCTGTGTATGAGAGAGCCAGAGTTATACACCAGAATTATTCTGTGGAGGTACCACCACTGCTTGCCTTTAGACTTGATGTCTCTCTAGTTTCAAAAGGAGGTGACTGCAATGGGTGAAATTCAAACACATTCTAAAAAGAATTTAAGGTACGTCCGCCAGTTAACAGGGACAAACGAATTATGAGACAAAGCACGAAGCGTTTTAACCCCTAAGGTGTTCTTCATGCAAGATAAACAACATTCAGGACAATGAACACGAAGAACGAGCAATCACTTATCTTCTCCCCGCTGAATTGCCCATCTTGCACCAGATTTGAGAAGAAAAGGGATTGCTTGTTCTTCGTTTTCGTTGTCCTGAATGTTATTGACCTTGCCTGAAGAAATCCTAAGAGATGAAGCGCGTCGTGTTTTGCCTTGTGATTTGTCTGTCCCGGTTAACTGGCGGATTTCCTTTAATTCCTTTGAAATATTTGATATATCTCTGTTTTGTTTTCTGTCAAGGTTCAAAATGTTTTGTATAAATGTGGAGTGAATACATACATTGGTGTGTTTCTTGCTCCCAAATCTTAATATTTGATGGAGAGAAGCGGTGTTTCAGAGGAAAGTTCTCTCATGCTGATCTGATTATGGACTTTGTACTGAAAACCTTATCACACATGTTCAACACTTTGTATTGAAAACCTTATTAACATGTTCAACATTGTATTGAACCTTATCAACAGTTCAACACTTTGTATTGAAAACCTTATCACACATGTTCAACACTTTGTATTGAAAACCTTATTACACTGTTCAACACTTTGTAGAAAACCTTATCACACATGTTCAACACTTTGCATTGAAAACCTTATCACACATGTTCAACACTTTGTATTGAAAACCTTATTACACATGTTCAACACTTTGCATTGAAAACCTTATTACACATGTGCTTTGTTTGTCAATGTCATTGGCGGTAAATAACACCCTCTCTTTCTAAATTTTGCCTCGTTCGCCGCCGTCAGTCACTCCATTTTGAAACTTATTACACATGTTCAACACTTTGTATTGAAAATCTTATTACACATGTTCAACACTTTGAATTGAAAAATTATCGCACAAGTTCAACACTTTGTATTGAAAACATTATCACACAAGTTCAACACTTTGTATTGAAAACCTTATTACACATGTTCAACACTTTGTATTGAAAACCTTATCACACCTGTTCAACACTTTGTATTGAAAACCTTATCACA
>CM065725.1:69521723-69524223 GCA_033310375.1 Conus canariensis
TATTTAAATTAAACCAATGTTAAATATGGTGCTGAGCTATGGGGCTTTGATTCTGCTGCTACGCATATTGAGAAAATTCATTTGTACGCTCTGAAGAAATTTCTTGGTATTTCGATGAGAACACCAAATGATTTGGTATATGGAGAGACTAACCAATATCCTATCTATTTACTATCAGTGGTTAAATGTATTCGTTACTGGTTAAGGATAACACAAATGGAACCACACAGATTGCCTTATAAAGCCTATACGATGCTCGTGGAGTTCGATGCAAGGGGTAAGAAAAGTTGGGTCTCGAATGTAAGGCTAAAGTTGTATGAATATGGATTTGGTTTTGTATGGGAAAATCAGGGTGTTGGCGATATAAATGCTTTCATTCGTGTTTTTCAGCAAACATTGATTGATTGTAGTTGACAGAGGTGGAACTCTCATGTTGAAGACAGCAGTAGATTTGATATTTATAGAATGCTAAATCCTATGCATTGTGTTCCGAGGTATTTGTCAATGGTTATTGACAGACATTTGAAATATATCATAACCAAGTTCAGATTTGGTATATCGGATATCTATGCACATTCACAGCGTTACACACATTTAAACGATCGTGTTACTGTTTGTCCATTATGTCAGGAATCTCAAGAAACTGAAGTTCATTTTGTTCTTTTATGTCCAGAACTAAGTGATCTTAGACAACAGTGTATTCAACCTAAATACTATAGGCATCCTTCACTGTTCAGGTTAATTTTGTTAATGTCATCGACAAATGATAAGATAGTGAAGCAGCTTGCTGTGTATTTTTACAGAGGGTTTAAACGAAGAAATTTTGTATTACTTTAGTTTGTACTCCTGATTAGAAATGGATTATGCAAAGTTCTTTTATATGTATCCCCCTTCTAAGGGGCTATGTCCTTTACGAATAAACATCTAATCTACATCTACATCTCTCTCTCTCTCTCTCTCTCTCTCTCTCTCTCTCTCTCTCTCTCTCCTCTCACCCCACACACACACACACACACACACACACACACACACACACACACACACACGAACGCACACACAGGCGCATGCACGCATACACACACGCTTGCACACAAACTAACTCTTTCTCTCTCTCTCTCTCTCTCTCTCTCTCTCTCTCTCTCTCTCTCTCTCTCTCTCTCTCTCAAAAGATGCTTGAAACAATACCAAAGAGCTAAAGCGAAAGAATTAAAAAAAAGAACGTAAAACAATCTATTTTAAGGAAAGAAAAGAATACACAACAATGAAAAGAGAGAAGAAACAGGAATTCGATGAGAAACGACTGGATAAGTTAAGAACATCTGCTAACGACTCCAAATTATTCTGGTCAACAATTAGATCGATAAGTAGAAAACCAGTGATATACAACGAAATAAGCTCAAAACAGTGGTACGATCACTTTTTCGAAGTATTTAATTGTTTTAACGACGACTCGAAAATTCAAAACATAGAGGAGGACGATGAAGTTCTATGTACAGAAGAGCCATTATTTAATAATGAGATATCAAGAGATGAGGTTATAAACAGCATAAATCACCTTAAATGTGGCAAAAGCGCAGGACCGGATAGAGTAGTTTGTGAAATGTTTAAATGTGCCAACTCAATCGTTATTGACTTCATTGTAAATCTGTTTAATTCGCTGTTCCAAAAAGGAATCTTTCCTGAGGCTTGGTCAAAATCCATAATAATTCCTCTTCACAAAAAAGGAGATAATAATCATCCAGATAATTACCAGGCGTTGCACTGACAAGTATTTTAAGTAAGATATACACTCATATTCTTAATAAAAGATTAAGCACCTGGGCAGAAAGAGAAGGGAAAATAGTAGAAGAACAAGCTGGTTTTCGATCCGGATACAGCACAATAGATCACATATTTACATTATATGCTTTAGTGCAGAAATATTTATCAAAAAAGTCAAAATTGTATGTTGCCTTTGTTGATTTTCAGAAAGCCTTTGATTCTGTGAATAGGAATGTCTTGTGGAGTATTTTAAGGAAAAATGGTGTAAATGGGAAGTTGTATGCAGCTGTTCGAGGAATGTATGACTCTGTGCGTGCATGTGTTCGTGAAAAAGGCACTTATTCAGATTATTTTGATTGTCCGCGTGGTGTGAAACAAGGGTGTCTGCTCAGTCCCAAGTTGTTTGCATTTTTCATTAATGAGCTTGCAATTGATATTTCGGAAAATGGGAAGCATGGAATTCAGATGTTACCAGGGGCTACTGAGCTATTTTTAATGCTATTTGCTGATGACATTGTTCTTCTCGCAGATACGCCAGTTGGTTTGCAGAACCAACTGGATGTTTTGAAAAAGGTATCAGATAGATTGCAGCTGATAGTGAATCTGAATAAGACTAATATAATGGTTTTTAGAAATGGTGGACATTTAGGACAACACGAAAGATGGTTTTACGGTAGATCTGAAGTTAAAGTGACTAATAGTTACAAATATCTAGGGATGTTCTTCACGACGAAGTTAA
>CM065725.1:69529223-69539223 GCA_033310375.1 Conus canariensis
GTGTGTGTGTGTGTGTGGTGTGTGTGTGTGTGTGTGTGTGTGCGCGTGCGTGCGTGCGTGCGTGCGTGCTTGCATGCGTGCGTGCGTGCGTGCGTGCGTGCGTGTGTGTGTGTGTGTGTGTGTGTGTGTGTGTGTGTGTGTGTGTGTTGTGTGTGTGTGTGCGAGAGAGAGAGAGCTATTCTTAAACAATTCTCTTTCCTAATAGAAAGCAACCTGTAAAGTCTGTCTGTACAAACGTGTCAAAAGATACAATTAAAAATCAAAGTCTCTGTGTGTTTAATTCACCGTATATACTCCACTCCATTCTTTCGACATCTTAACGGCCCCTGAATCGAATCAAGTCATTTTTATTGCCAGACAAGGTAATGGTCTTCAAGCTGTAAAAAAAAAAAATCAGCACCTGCAGAGTTGGTCTGGAAATTTGAGAAACTCTCTCAGAGACGCATCCATTAAGTGGATGAAACTCGACTGTGTGGTCCCAGTCTTCCCAGCGGAGCCCGTAGCAAACTGAACTGTGGGTAGGAGCGGGTCAGGGCAGGCCAACGAAATCCCACAAATAAAGATCTCAGATGGGAACTGAACCCACGACCTCCCAGCCGGAAGTCCGCAACGTTGACCGTTTTGCCACGCGGCTGGTAATAAATCTGCACTTGATTTCCATTGCAGACATCATCACTCAAATCTGCCATCAGTTGTTTCACTCGGTGTTTATTTTCCCCCCTCCGCTCAGCCACCTTCAATACAGCTTTTCAATCTAGATCTTACCCGAACAAATGATAATTTACTGTAATATATCATCTCGCAGACTCTCATTCTTTTGCCAGGCACGCATGATGCAAGGAATGATTTTGGATTCCTGGCATCCTTTATTGAAATATAATGGGTTTGCACGCTAACAACCTTTTTTTTCAGAAACGCGAAAGCGCTTGTCATGCATCTATGTCTTTGTGGTTGGAACAGTTTCCCGTTATTGTTATGTATCTTGTGCTGCTTCAAGTTAAGTTTATTTGCTAACTTTGTAGTAAACAACAGGTCTTGAAGTCTGTTCGTCATTTCCTTTGTCTTTCCTGTTGAAGCCATCTGGGTCGAAACGAGTTGTATCTGCACCATCATTTGGCCGTTTCGTTCGTGTGGGGACCTAAGAACCAAACTATTTTATTCTCTCACTTCAGCAAAGAACATGATTAAGGCCTTCTTGTCGAATAGTTGTTAATGACCACGAAAGTACCAGTGCGTGAGGGTAGCGACAAAACAGTCTTTTTCGTGTTTCTTCGTCCTCTCTCTCTCTCTCTCTCTCTCTCTCTCTCTCTCTCTCTCTCTCTCTCTCTCTCTCTCTCTCTCATAAAACCTAGCCACGGAGTTTAATAAGAAAAAAATGAAGAAAAAAAAGAACAACCATTTTTTAAATTCAAAAAGTGAAAAAGAAAACTGCCTTCTTTCTTTGTCACTTTCTTCAATCCCTTTGGGCTCTTCTTCTTTTTTTTTTTTCTTTGGCCCAGACGGTCTTAACCCAGTCACTTATCTCGCGGTAGACGGCAATCTGTCTGCCTGTCAGTACAAACGGACCAACAAAATGATTCAGAGCAAGGTCTCTGTGTAGAACTGGCCATCAGGAAAGTGTGATTTTTTTTCTTCCAATTCTGTACATCTGTTCTCCACTTTGTTTCCCTCTCTTTGAACGTTTCATCTTCCGCTCTTTTGCATTCCCTGTTCATCTTCTTTCCTTTTATTTTTCCTTCTTTTTTTTATTTTTATCTTTCATACATTTGACATTAGATGTCTCTCCGCCATTTTCTTTCTCATTGAATATTTTTTCCCGAACTCTTTCTGTCCTAGTCTGGCTGTTATTTTTACAGTTTCTTTTTTTCTTTTTATCTTTTTCTTAACTTGCTTTTGAATTTTCTTTTTTCTTTTTTTTTTACATTTTTTCGTTCTTCCTTTTCTGTATTTAAGCAATTTATCGTCATTCTTTTTTTTTCTTTTGAACATCTTTTTGCATCTTTGGTATATTAGAAAGAAGTATCTAGTGCGCGAATGTATCATTGAAGGCAAAACAGAGTTAAAATTTCCAGTTTTTGACTTCTTCTTCTTCTCTCTCTCTCTCTCTCTCCTCTCTCTGTCTCTGTCTGTCTGTTTGTCTGTCTGTCTGTCTCTCTCTCTCTCTCTCTCTCTTTCTTCTCTCTCTCTCTCTCTCTCACTCTCTCTGTGCGTGTGCGTGTGTGTGTGTGGTGTGTGTGTGTGTGTGTGTGTGTGTGTGTGTGTGTGTGTAAGAGAGAGGTATACTGATGATAATGGAGAATGACAAAGAGGAGGGGTTTGAAGGGGGATAAAGAGATATAGATAAATGGTTATTTCATTATGCAAATGGTGTTGTAATACGAAGACAGAAAAACAGACAGACAGACAGACAGACAGAGACAGAGACAGGCAGAGACAGACACACAGACACAGACACAGACAGGCAGAGACAGAGAGAGACGGGGAGACAGAGACAGACAGGAACAAAGAAAGAGAACGAAAGAAAGGGAAAAGGGAAGAAAGAGAGAGAGAGGGAGAGAGAGAGGGGTGGAGCAAAGAACTGACCAAAGAAAAAGAGAAATAGAGAAAGAAACAATGACAGAAGCAAACGAACAGAGATAACGAACAAAAAAAAAGAAAGAAAGAAGAAAAACAACAAAACAAAGAAACAAAAAACTCAGAAAGGAAAATGGAAAAGAAACATAAAAGAAGAAAGAAAGAAAGAAAGAAGAAGCAAACAGAAACAGAAAGAAAAGAAAATAAATGGGGGGAAAATAAAGGAAGGAAATGAATGAACGAACAAAAAGAAAAGAGCCCGTTGTTTGCAAAGAAAGAAACGAAGAAATGGGGATGAAAAGGTTTATAAAAAAGAAAAGAAAGAAGGAAGAAAATGAATGGAATGAATAAAAGAGGAGAACCCAGTGTTTACCCCAGAAGTCGGAATCCTGGCCCTGAACGTCCCACATACTTCCCCAACCCTTTCCTTCCGTAACAAGGGGGAGCACTCTCCTTACGGTGATCTCACACAAGACGTCAGCGTCAGAATTAATCATCGACCTTATAGGCTAACGTGATGCCCGCACTTTTAAATGCCCGTTGCCTGTATCCTGCTCTTACAATCTGACAACTGATTTTGTACATCTTGGTCGCACCGTTTGCTTGTTTAGAAAGTTCCTCGCCCAAAACAATAACACGGGAACTTTTCTTTTGTTTCTGTCATAGCAAAACTGGCAAGGAGTGATTGTATTAGATTTTCTGGGACTCTGTTGTATAGTACTGTAAAATCGACATGTTTCTTTTTCGTTAAAGTTTCAAAATGGAGTGACTGACGGCGGAGAACGAAGCAAAATTTAGAAAGAGAGGGTGTTAGTTACCGCCAATGACATTGACAAACAAAGCACATGACAAGACACGATGCATTTCAACCACTTAGGTCTTCTTCAGGCGAAAAAATAAATCACATTTAACATTTAAGACAGTACAAACAAAGAACGAAAATGACTCATCTGTTGTTAGTCCATGGAGATTCTCCCCACCACATGGACAACAACAGATGAGTCATTTTCGTTCTTTGTTTGTACTGTCTTAAATGTTAAATTGATTTTTTTTTTCGCCTGAGAAGACCCAGTGGTTGAAATGCATCGTGTTTGTCATGTGCTTTGTTTGTCAATTTATTGCGTAACTAACACCCTCTCTTTCTAATTTTTTTTTTTTTTTCGTTAAAGTTCCAGCTGTTTTCTCTCGCTTGGTCATGATGTGAAAGTAGCGCCCTTGTTTGATTGAATCCTGCTTTCATTTGAGACAGCGTTCGATTGCAACAGCGTTGAGTTTTGATGCTAGTCATGAACAACGGTAAATTCTGGCCTCAGATTTTTTTTTTTTTTTTTTTTTTTTTCTTTTTTTTTTGAATGGTGCAAAGCATTAGAAGTCTTCATGAAGACACGGATACCTATGAGCTCACACACAGAGCGACCAGTCAAATCTCTCTCTCTCTCTCTCTCTCTCTCTCTCTCTCTCTCTCTCTCTCTCTCTCTCTCATTGACGTAATCTGTGATGGTAAACACGGTGTAAAGCTATCTCCAGATTTAATGGAAATGTTGATAGTATTTTTTGCTGATGATGTTCTGTTGCTTTCTTTCTCGGTTATTGGTCTGCAACATCAGCTGAATATTTTGAGGTATGCCTCGCATAGAATGAGTTTATCAGTTAATCTAGATAAAACCAAAGTGGTTGTCTTTCGCAAAGGCACCGATATTGCAGCGAGAGAAAAGCGTTGTTTTGGCAGCAATAAGCTAGAGGCGGTCAGTCAGTACAAATACCTTGGAATCGTTTTTTTCTTCTTCCCTCTCCTTTTCCTACGCTATGGAAGACTGAGCCGCGAAAGCAAAGAGAGGAGTTGTATGTATCTTACAACTGCTGTGGTCCCTCCGTGAAAGGCATCCAGAAGTGCTCTTTAATTCATTTGATTGCCAAATCCTACTAATGCTGAAATACGGTTCTGAAGTTTGGGGATTGATTGCGAATCAGAATTTGATTGAAAAAGTACATGTGTTTGCGTTGAAAAGATTGTTCAATGTTTGCGTTAAGACACCTAATGTCGTCGTCTATGGTGAATGTGGTAGATATCCTCTTTGTGTTCATACATATACAAGATGTGTCAAATATTTAGCTGAAACTTTTGGGAATGTCTGATGATCGTCTACCTTTAAAATCTTATAAAATGCTGTTAGCTCTTCATTATAAAAATCAGAACAATTGGGTTTCTGCCGTATGCTTTACTTTATACAAATATGGATTTGGACATGTGTGGGAACACCAAAGTGTTCAAACTATTCATCTTTTTCTCAGAGAATTCAAGCAAAGGCTAATCGATTGTTTCATACAAGGATGGGAGGCTCAGTTGAGAGATAAAATTCGGTGTACATTTTATGCATCTTTCAAACTATCTTTTGATACATCTCAATACTTATTCGACTTAAAACAGTGTGCACTGAAAAAGACCTTAATCAGATTTAGATTAGGTGTTTCAGCATTACGAACGCATCGGTACCGATATTCTAATAATGTCTCCCCTTACTGTCCATTTTGTGAGAGTGTCCCGGAAAGCTAACTCCATTTTATATGCGTCTGTCCCAAATATTCACATGTTAGAGAAAAATACATCCCCCGTAAGTATTACAATAACCCTTCAACTTTCAGGTTATCGTTACTGATGTCACACTAGATGTATGTGCAGACTGGCAGCATATCTAACTGATGCATTTAAAATCTGTAGTCTTGCTATTTCGTCCACAGGTTAGTATGGATGTTAATTATGTTCATTTCCAATGTAGTATCCTGACATGATTTCCCTTTGTGGCCCCTCCCCTTGACATGGGCAGAAGGCCTGGCTCATTAAACATTAATTTGTCATTCTCTCCTCTCTCTCTCTCTCTCTCTCTCTCTCTCTCTCTCTCTTCTCTCTCTTCTGCGGCTGATACTGTGCACGTGAATCATGGTTCTAATGCCTGTCTGTGAGACCCCTTAAGCCTGTGTTACATTAAGCGAATCTCTCGCTCAAGTGCGTTCGCAATTTGACTCTTTACAAGTGTCACCGCCTGGGTAAGTGAATGCAAGAGCAAGTACTCGTTCTTTGGTTTAGATCGTATCTGTCAAACAGACAGCAGTTTGTCCTTATAAACTAGAAACGGGTCTTCTAAAATGTCATCAAAATTTGGCGTTCCCCAGGGGGCTGTGCTGGTTCCAGTCATTTTCATAATGTACACAACGCCCCTGACTGAGATCATTAACAGCCATTCTGTTCATCATGAAATGTTCGCCGATGACACTCAGCTTGAACATTCTGACACGCTAGACAACTTTGACAATCTTGTCAAAAATCTTCAAGGCTGTGTCTCTGATATCAAACAGTGGATGTCTACTATTAAGCTGAAATTAAATAATGATAAAGTAGAAGCTATCCGGTTTACAAAACACTCTCAAGCTCAAGACCCCTGTCTTCATCCGTCAATAGTCCTAGGCTCCACTGACATCTCATTTATGCCATTTGTTTGTGACCTTGGCTTCTATCTCGACTCTGATCTCACCCTGAAATACCACATAGTCAAAATCTGCCAAGCACCCTTTCTCGAACTCCGTCGCATCAGCTCTATCAGAACTTTCCTTACAGAACAGGCGACGAAAACGTTGGCGTCTTCCTGCATTTTGTCAAGACTAGATTATTGTAATGCTTTTCTCCTTGGTGTACCCGCACCCTTACTCCAGCCACTACAACGTGTTCAAAATTCAGCCGCACGCCTTATTTTCAAGGTGCCAAAACAGCATCATACTTCGGATCTCTTGAAGAAATTTCACTGGCTCAAAATCGAGCACAGAATCCAGTATTAGTCGGCGTGTCTATGTTATAAGGTTATCACAGGTGAAGCACCTACCTATCTCTCTGATCGCTTCGAAATATTAATTCCTACACGTGCCGTCCGTTCTTCCTCTGATGACCGAAATTTTCGAATTCCCTCATATAACCAAAAGCGGCACGGTTCTAGAGCATTCTCACTTTTTGCGACAATACTCCGGAATTCACTGTCTTTCCACCTACGTCATGCCCCTTCCTTCCCGACTTTCACTTAAAACGTATCTGTTCAAACGCCAGTTGCAGAATACCACCTGAAATATAACTAAATTACTACATGTCACTTGCAAACTTTGCTAGTGTACAAATGAGCTGTTCACCGTGTTATATGGTGTGTTTATGTATGCAACATTATGTTTCAGTGTGTGTGTGTGTGTGTGTGTGTGTGTGTGTGTGTGTGTGTGTGTGTGTGTGTGTATGTGTGTGTGTGTGTGTGTGTGTGTGTGTGTGTGTTGGAAGGGGAGGGGGGCTCCAACCTCCAATGTTTTCCCACATTTTTTTTTCTTTATTGTTTTCAATAAGTGGAGCCTCCATCCTCCTATTGTTCTCACCAGCCGACGCGTATACTCTTGTCCTGCCAATCTCCAAAATGTCACCACCACTAGTTTTAATGGCGAGGCGAAGAAAAGACTGAGCTACAAGAACTAAGTCTGTTTGCTTGTACTTGAGCGAGAGCGACAGGCTCGCCCAGTGTGACACATGCTTTAGGTTTAGGGGCACGTCTCCCGAGCACGATCTACCCCATCACCCACCATCCCTCCTTTGCTCTTTCCATAGGGATTACTCCCCCTCCCCCTTCCACACCCCCCACCACCACCACCCACCACCACCACCAACACCACCCCAATGCTCTCGTCCTGGTTTTATCCCTCTCGTTTCCACTGTCCCACGCTGTGCTGAACATCCCTACCCCCACCCTTACCTCCCCTTCCTCACTCCTCCCCATCCTAGCCCATACATTCTTCTTGACCCCGAACCTCCCCCCCCCCCTTCCCACCTCCGCCCCCACTTCTCCACCAACCCTACACCCAACCCCAGTCTTCCTCTCCCTCAGTCCTTTTTTTTTTTTCCTGACTCTCCTATTTCGCAACTTCCACATGTATTTGGGTTTGATCCCGGCATTGCGCGACATGCAGTGATTACCTCCCTTGGGCTCTTCTTCTGCTCTTTGTTTTCTGTAAGTTTGCTCTCAGAAGGAACGGGCAGTCGTGATTCCGGAGAATTATTTATGGGTTGTCCGCCCATGAGTTAACTGCTGCAGTTTTGTCTGGGTCCTTGTCTCTGGAAAGTAGAACTCTCTCTCTCTCTCTCTCTCTCTCCTCTCTCTCTCTCTCTCTCTCTCTCTCTCTCTCTCTCTGCGATTGTCTTCCTACCAATGTTTTTATCATCATCATCATCATCATCATCATCATCATCATCATCGTCATCTCTCTCTCTCTCTCTCTCTCTCTCTCTCTCTCTCTCTCTCTCTGCGATTGTCTTCCTACCAATGTTTTTATCATCATCATCATCATCATCATCATCATTATCATCATCATCATCGTCATCTCTCTCTCTCTCTCTCTATCTCTCTCTCTCTCTCTCTCTCTCTCTCTCTCTCTATCTGTGTGTGTGTGTGTGTGTGTGTGTGTGTGTGTGTGTGTGTGTGTGTGTGTGTGTGTGTGTGTGTCTGCGATTGTCTTCCTATCACCATTTTCACTACAATCATCATTAACATCTCTTCTCTCTCTCTCTCTCTCTCTCTCTCTCTCTCTCTCTCTCTCTCTCTCTCTCTCTCTCTCTCTCTCAAGAAGTCGCTAACAGGAGATTCTAAGTCTGTGGATTTGTCACAAAAACAATAAAGGCGTACACGAAATACTATGCCTGCCCCTAGTGCAACAAATGTTGAAAAAGGTGGCACGAACGAACGAGGGCAATAACAGCGTAGAGGAAGGAAAGAAAGAAAGAAGTGCATCATTCAAGGGCTAGTTAAGAAAGGAAATTGAATGAAATAGAAAAAAAAAAAGCAGACAGAAAGGAAGAGACAAGGACAAGAAAAGAGACGGAGCAAAGGCACACAGAATGGGAAATGTTTGGAAGAGAGACGAAAAGGGAAAGAACGTGAGAAGAAGATTTAAACAGGAAGCAAAAGGGGGGAGAAGACATAAAATGTCAGATCTTTTAAAGGGAGGCAAAAGTGTGAGATGAAATCTTTATGGCTAATCACACACACAGAGACGCTGACTCTTAATCATATTTTTTGATACACGTGCACTCTGACACACTGACATTTCACTATTTGTTATGAAAGAAGGAAATTATTTGAGATCGTCTTGACTTGAGTAAAACACGATGAAAAATTACTTGAGAAAGGCATAAAGCAATGATTTCTCGTGAGGGGTGAGAAGGGGGTTGTTTTGTTTGTTTGTCTGTTTGTTTGTTTGTTTCAATCAAAAAGCAAGATCTAATTTCGTATTTGCCAATAAAAACAATACATGAAATTTAAAACACGGCGGTTTTGTCATTAATCTCACACACTGTCACAGTCATGGTGACCGACGAGCATTTGGTAAGTTCTCTGCTGAAGTGAGATAGAAAAAAGAAAACTTTGGTTTCTAGGTCGTCAAACGAATGGAAGAAACAAATAACTGCCACAGAAACAACGTGTTTCGACCCTCAGTTCTTCTACTGACAAAATAAATCATGTTGTTTACAGCCCAACCGACGATAGAGGCAGCAAATAAACTTACTTGAAGCGGCACGAGAGACATGACATTAGAGAGGAAGCAGCAGAGATATCAACTCTCTGACAACTGAATGATCAAAATACAAATTGCTTCCGCATTTTTTCGACAAAATGGGAGTTTTCCAACGTGCAAACGCAGTCTATTTTAATAAATGCTGCCACTAATCCAAAAACATGTTTTACATCATTGTATACCAGGCAGTAGAATGAAATCATGCAAGACAATGGTGCTTTTAACTGTCGTTTGCTCTGTTGAAATCTAATACGAACAGTAAATTCGGCAAGGAGTTCACCAGAATTCTTACAATCAACTTTGTAGAAAAAAAATGTAAACAATGAATACCTCTGTCCAAAATATGTTTGATTTAGGAAGAATATTTCTGGTCCATATTTTTTTTAATATAATGAACAAGCGGAAATTTAGCCATCGTGATGATTTTCCATTTCTGATCTGTGGTGTAAATGTTCTGCAGGTAAGTTAATTTTAATGAAGACGCAAACATTTTAGTTCCAGTTGTTCAACACCACCTCTTCTTCTTCTTCTTCTTCTGTGTACACCGGCTGATACTCCTGCAGACGCTCCCTGTATAGATAGGGAAGGATAAATCCCATCTACCCAACAAAGGGAGTGGAGTTTTGTGTGTATGACCGTTTTTCATCCCGCCATTAAGGCAGCCATACTCCAACTTTGGGGAAGTTCAACACCACCAATTCTGACAGTTTTGTGTATTTTTTTTGGTTTGTTTTGTTTTTGGTATTCATTGTGTCTGTTTTTTGTTTTTTTTTCATTCCACACAAATTTGTGGCAGCAACGTTGTGAGGTCTGGAAAAAAAGTGTTGGTGAATTA
>CM065725.1:69544223-69546723 GCA_033310375.1 Conus canariensis
CAGTCCAAAGCGTCACGGGGAAAATAGCTAAATATAAAAAACAAGCTATTGTTTTCTTTTATTAATTTATATTCTTATTGTTTTCTATTATCCATACAGAGAACTTAGGTGGGTTTATTTTTTCAATAAAAAATGTATTTCCCGGTTGTCCGAAACGTACTTAATGAACGAAATCACTTAGTATTGAAATATGAGACATAATTTCTGTTATCCTTGTCTCTTTGATATTGCAACAGTTATTGCTCACAAACTAAGCTTGCTGGACCAATATGGAAAATTTGGATTGAGCTCGGTTTTACCTTCTCTATGTGTGTGTGAAAGAGAATGAAAAAAAGGTAAGGAAGTTTTAAGGATTGAACGATTCAATTATAGAGAACATAATATGATTATTTCAAAAAACATTTTTCGCTGAATGTATAGTTTGTGTGTGTGTGAGAGAGGTTTCAAAATTTAAAAAAACTAAACAAAAAAAATGTTAAAGATTGAGTGATTCGGTTAAGAGAACAAAAGAGTACCTTTAATATGTACAAATCATTTTTGTCTTTGAATATTGTCTGTACTGAGGACGTATTGAATACAAACATGAACTACACACACGCACACACACACACACACACACACACACACACACACACACACACACACACGCATGCACACAACCACCACCACCACCACACAACACCCACACCCACACACACCCACACACACACACACACACACACACACCACCACCACCACCACCACCACCACCACCACCACACAACACACACACACACACACACACACACACACACACACACACACACACACACACACTGTATTTGAAACACTAACTGTGACATTATCATCATGGAAAGGTCACAGCTCTTCAGCCCTTTCTCTGTGGAAGACGGGTACAAAATGACCAGTGAGTAAAAGGCCAAGTAGTCTAGAAGAAAGCTTTTTCACTCTGTCTGCTTCTCTCTTGTACGCTCTGAGCGTTTGCGGCATTGTGGTTTTCTTTCCTTGCCCTTTGGCTATGTCTCTACCTTTGTTTTTGTTTTTCTTCTTCCTTTTAAACATTCGCTGTTTACGAAACAACTTTTGAGTACGTGGATTTTTTTCACTTGTTCTGTTTAATGTGTGTGTGTGTGTGTGTGTGTGTGTGTGTGTGTGTGTGTGTGTGTGTGTGTGTGTGTTTGTTTTGTTACTTCTTTCCTTTACTTTCTGTAAAAAGGGGATTAACAATTGGGTCAAGAGAGAAAGAGAGAAAGACAGAAAGAAAAAAGAAAGAGTTAGAGAGAAAGAGACAGAGACAGACAGACAGACAACCAGCCAGCCAACCAGCCAGACAGACAGACAGTATTTATATTTTCTCAGTGTCACATATATATACTACTAAAAACAATTGAAGCACCACCCCTAATTTTTGTATGCAATTTTTAAAAAGCTCTGATAAACCAATTAATATTGATAATTGAATAAACTCTGCTGGATAAGCTTACCCGGTTCTCAAATACTACTCCTCGTGCATTTTTGTTATGTTAAAGTCGGTCAGCAGTTATCTACCGCGTCGCATCTGAGGCAAAAAAATCCCGAGAAATTATCGAACTTGTGTCGCTCCCAGATTTTGACACAGACACAGCAAGAAAAAAAAATGTGATGCACGTGAAAGCAATGTCTTTTCTGAGCAGAACTGCAATCAGTTAGCACATTTGACGGGTATAAAAAGTCGCGAAATTTAGGAAGATTTAACCATGCCTGCGAGACAACGACTAAGCAACACCGACAGAGGAAGAGCGATAGCATGGTACCAAGAAGGTATTGGGTTGAGGGAGATTGGTCGACGGCTTGGAGTGAGTCACCCAGTCATTCTGAGGCTCAGAGACCGTTGGCTTAACACTGGAAGTGTTGAAGAACAGCAGGGACGTGGACGGACGAGAAGCACCTCCAGACAGCAGGATCGGTTCATTGTTATCGCTTGTCTGAGAGACCGTTCAGCCAGTGCCACAGTACTCCGAGACCAGCTACGACAAGCCAGCAACGTCAACGTCAGTACCCAGACAGTTCGGAACCGGCTCCACGACGCCAACTTGAGGTCAAGGTCCCCAGCAGTGAGATCAATACTGACCCCAGCGCATCGAGCTCATCGTCGGGCCTGGGCAGCATGTCATAGAAGGTGGACAAGAGCTGAATGGGCAACAGTACTCTTCACAGACGAGTCAAGGTTCACCCTCAGGTTCAACGACGGGCGGGTTCGCGTCTGGCGACGTCCTGGAGAACGCTACGTTGACGCTGCCGTCAGGGAGCATGACCGCTATGGGGGTGGGTCCGTGATGGTGTGGGGTGGGTTCAGCCTACGTCACAGGACCCCCCTTCACCGTGTTGAAGGCCGCCTGACCGGTGCCACCTACCGCGACACCATCATCCGCCCCCTTGTGATGCCCGCCCTGAGGGCAGTTGGCCAGGGCGCCCAGTTCCAGGACGACAACGCGCCGTGCCACCGCGCCGCCATCGTGAA
>CM065725.1:69559223-69586194 GCA_033310375.1 Conus canariensis
TTTTTCCGGATGTGATTCGTTTCCAGTTTATATTGCACGTTTCGGATACATTCTTGTTATGGAGTGTAGGTGTTTTGAATCATGCTGTTATATGTCTGTTAGAGGTAGGATTATTGTCTGCTTTTGTTGTGTACAACCAGGAGTTCAGTTTATGGCACATTAAGCTTACTTGTAGGATCTCATTATCTAAAACGAAGAGAACTACGAAAAATGGAAGTGAATCGACGTATGAATATATAAATAGGGAAAAGAATGAACGGATAAATCAACATTTTGTAGACTGAAACCGCAAAATGTGTTTGACCGTGTATATGTGCATACGTGTGTGCGCGTACACGCGCCTGCGCGCGTGTATGTGTTTGTGGCGTGTGTGTGTGTGTGTGTGTGTGTGTGTGTGTGTGTGTGTGTGTGTGTGTAGAGAGAGAGAGAGAGAGAGAGAGAGAGAGAGGGAGAGAGAGAGAGAGAGAGAGAGCGTGCATGATTGTGTGTTTTCACCTCATAAAATGCCTGTGTATTCAATTATTGGGCTACCTCCAAGTTTATTTATTATTGACTTACTTCATCTTTATTCTTTTTTTTAAATTTGTTTTCTATACTGACACGAAGAGAACTTAGCACGCTACTGACCTCTATTTTTCTTAAGTGTCTCGCAGGACGTCTGGAAATTTACGAGCCTCTAAGCAAAACATTTGTGATACTTGGGACATTGTGTACGTTCTCTAGACACAACAAAACAACAAACCTATGTATCAGAGAAAACAAAAAGTCTCCGTGGTTTGTTGAAAAGTTTGACAACCAGTGTACCAGTTGGCCCTGCTGTTAAAAGCTTGCCATTTTGCTAGGAAGTACTGAAGAGCCTCTTTCTCCAGTGAGTATAACTACCGATGCAAGTTTCACAAAGCTACTCTACGAAGCAAATCAGAAAATCACACGTTGGTGAATGTAGACAACACCTAATATGAATGTCGCCACTTTTAGAAACTTCTGCAAAAACCACTGACTATAAACTTTGTGGTGGTTCTTCTCCTGCATGTTGTTTCGACCCCGGTGCGTTCACATCCGAGTATGCGCAAACCGGCTGCTCACACAGCCGGCGGAACAATTGAAGCACGTGCAGCGCAGAAAAAAAAAACCGTCACTTGCAGGGAAGTCTGAACGTCGCTCATAAAGTGGTTGACAAAGACCTGTTTCAAATGCACTGCCTTGTCCTTGATATATAGGCACGTGTGTGTGTGTGTGTGTGTGTGTGTGTGTGTGTGTGTGATATTCCTCCTACCCGTTACCTCTCCACTTGAGGTTAGGTTCACTCGTTGTGTTGCTGTGGTCCTTCTGTTCAGCGTGTGGTGTTGCACGTGATAAACGGCATATTGTGTGCAATGCGTGACACAGCTTCGCTGTTACTGTATATCCACTTCAGTGTGTGTCTGATACCAGTTCTTATGAAGTTCATGTATAACGCCCCCCCCCCCCCCAAATCCCCCCCTCCCCCCACCCCACCCCCGATTCCCCTTTGCAATGAGCCAAATGCCTAAACAAGAAATAATTATCGTTCTCTCTCTCTCTCTCTCTCTCTCTCTGTATATGCGCGCGTGCACGTGTGTGTGTGTGTGTCTGTGTGTCTGTGTCTGTGTGCATACGTACGCGTGCGCATGCGCCTGCGTACGTTCGCATCCATGTGTGTTTTGTGTACGTCGTAGCGTGCGCTGCAGCATGTGCATATATACCTCCTTTCTTCACCTGCCAACCCCCCCCCCCCCTCAAGTCTCAAGTCCGCCCCCTCACTCCCACCTCGCTCCGCCCCCACCTCTCTCCGCCCCCCCCCCCCCCCCCCCCCCTCCCTGCATCCCACTCTCCCCATACATTCCTCTGTCTGTAAACAGGACATCGAATCGTCAGGTTTATTGCCTGTGTATTCAAGACCACAAGAATTTCGCGTTTTTTGTTTGTTGTTGGTTTGCTTTTTTAGTTTGTTTGTTTATTTTATTTTATTTTGTTTTGAAGTGTTTGTTGTTGACTTGTAGGGTTATGATCTTGTTTTGCTGTTTCAGTTAATGGTCGTTCCCTTGTTCGCTGTTGTTGTCATCATTATTTATTTGCGGTCTTCAACTTCATCGTTGCTGTCTTTGTCATCATTATGACGATCGTCATCATCAGCATCATTATCATCATCCTAAATGACCTGCCCGCTTTGATTTTTACCTCTTCTTTTTATGCGCAGTTGCTCTCTCTCTCTCTCTCTCTCTCTCTCTCTTCTCTCTCTCTCCTCTCTCTCTCTCTCCACCAACCCTTCTCTCACGTCCTTTCACACCACTTTTTCTACCCCCCCCCCCCTTCTCCAATTCGTTCTTTATAACATGCGACCTTAATTCTCTGTTTATGTTTTCTTCGTATTGCTTGCTTTTGTATCCTGAATATCATTTGTTCTTTTATTGAGGGCAGAATCAAAAAGGGGTCAACATGTGCGTATGCAATTCCCTCTTTTAAAAAAATGTGTTTGTTCGTTCGCTTGTTGTTCGCCCGACTCCCCTAAACCCCACCACCTCTCTCTCTCTCTCTCTCTCTCTCTCTCTCTCTCTCTCTCTCTCTCTGGAGGCCATGAACAGGATGTTCACCAATAATTATACGGGAAAGCGGGATGGGTGGGAGGGAGAAGTATAACGGATGAAAGGAGCTATTAATTTTTCACAACGTCATGTGGAAGGTCCACAAAACGGCGTTATGGTCCACATTAAAGAATTGTGTGGAAGGTCAGAGATTTGGCCGTATGGCTGTATCAAATGGGGGAAATGTGTTCAAAGAAAGCGAATAAATAATGGTTACGGAATTCTCTTAAAGTATCGAAAGTACTTTTCATGAGGTATATTTAATGGAAAGCTTCTCTCTCTCTCTCTCTCTCTCTCTCTCTCCCTCTCTCCTCTCTCTCTCTCTCTCTCTCTCCTACATATGGGGGGTCGGAATAGTTCAGTGGTAGAGCGCCGGACTCGTAATCGTGGTGATCCTGGGGTTGCGCGTTCGAATCTCCGCTGGGCTGTTGTAGTACGCGATGATCTTTTTCCTCGGAGTTAACATTGGTTCTGACTTCATTTCCCATACAGTCCTTCGAATGAGACTATAAACCGAGGCTCCGTGTGTGAATGCACGCATAACATCTTGTACACACGTAAAATCCCATCACCAGCTTTCGGAAAAGAAGGCCAGTTAGGCCGTTGGTATGGATGACACGTTAGACATAGCACCCAACCTGCGTGAGAAACCGAAAATAATGAAGGCAATAAGGAAACTGAGAGAACGATATTGACTGGATGACACGGGAAACGACTGAATGAAACGCTAGCTGGCAGCTCTTCAGTTGGCACTACCCAGGTAGGCAGCCCGTTGTGTAAACAAGTGTGGATTGTAAAGCGCTTAGAGTTTGGTCTCTAGCCGAGGATAGGCGCTATATAAGTATTCATAGTAATGATAATAATAATAATATGAACGAGTGAAGGCAAGTAAACGGTTGGGGACGGGTAAGGGCAGATGCTATGGGCCAAGTGAAAACGATTGTTGTGATATGAAGTTGAAACTTTGAGTGCGAGCATACATATGCTGTTGGGGAGAATATACTTGGGAAAAGGTTGGGTGGGAGAGGGGGGGGTGTGAGCTGGGTTGGATTAGGATGGTGGTGGTGGTCAGAGTGTATACTTTGGATACAGAGAGAAAATGAAACATGCCGTTTTGACATTTGACTACAGTGATTTGACTGCCGCTAAATTGTGACACTTTTATGGGAACTTCAATGCATGCCGATGGTCCTGTATTTGTCTGCGTACAGAGCTAGCTGACTGACAGCACAGATCGTTTCAAAGTGAGGTGAGGGCAGGAGGAAATGGAAATAAACTGAACAGAAAGAATCATTGGTATTCCACCGGACAGAGGGGACAACACAAAGAATCATTGTTATTCCACCGGACAGAGGGGACAACAGAAAGAATCATTGGTATTCCACCGGACAGAGGGGACAACACAAAGAATCATTGGTATTCCACCGGACAGAGGGGACAACAGAAAGAATCATTGGTATTCCACCGGACAGAGGGGACAACACAAAGAATCATTGGTATTCCACCGGACAGAGGGGACAACAGAAAGAATCATTGGTATTCCACCGGACAGAGGGGACAACAGAAAGAATCATTGGTATTCCACCGGACAGAGGGGACAAGCAATGGAAACAAACTAAACAGAAAGAATCATTGTTATTCTGAACAGAAAGAATCATTGTTATTCCACCGGACAGAGGGGACAACACAAAGAATCACTGGTATTCCACCGGACAGAGGGGACAAGCAATGGAACCAAACTGAACAGAAAGAATCATTGTTATTCCACCGGACAGAGGGGACAACACAAAGAATCACTGGTATTCCACCGGACAGAGGGGACAAGCAATGGAACCAAACTGAACAGAAAGAATCATTGTTATTCCACCGGACAGAGGGGACAACACAAACAATCATTGGTTTTTCCACCAGACAGAGGGGACAAGCAATGGAACCAAACTGAACAGAAAGAATCATTGTTATTCCACCGGACAGAGGGGACAACACAAAGAATCATTGGTATTCCACCGGACAGAGGGGACAACAGAAAGAATCATTGGTATTCCACCGGACAGAGGGGACAACAGAAAGAATCATTGGTATTCCACCGGACAGAGGAGACAACAGAAAGAATCATTGTTATTCTGAACAGAAAGAATCATTGTTATTCCACCGGACAGAGGGGACAACACAAAGAATCATTGGTATTCCACCGGACAGGGGGACAAGCAATGGAACCAAACTGAACAGAAAGAATCATTGTTATTCCACCGGACAGAGGGGACAAGCAATGGAACCAAACTGAACAGAAAGAATCATTGTTATTCCACCGGAGAGAGGGGACAACACAAAGAATCATTGGTATTCCACCGGACAGAGGGGACAACACAAAGAATCATTGGTATTCCACCGGACAGAGGGACAACAGAAAGAATCATTGGTATTCCACCGGACAGAGGGGACAACAGAAAGAATCATTGGTATTCCACCGGACAGAGGGGACAACACAAAGAATCATTGGTATTCCACCGACAGAGGGGACAAGCAATGGAAACAAACTGAACAGAAAGAATCATTGGTATTCCACCGGACAGAGGGGACAAGCAATGGAACCAAACTGAACGGAAAGAATCATTGGTATTCCACCGACAGAGGGGACAAGCAATGGAACCAAACTGAACAGAAAGAATCATTGGTATTCCACCGGACAGAGGGGACAACAGAAAGAATCATTGGTATTCCACCGGACAGAGGGGACAACAGAAAGAATCATTGGTATTCCACCGGACAGAGGGGACAACAGAAAGAATCATTGGTATTCCACCGGACAGAGGGGACAAGCAAATCACAAGACTAAACACTTTTTGTGTTTTGTTTTTAGTGTTTTCACTCGTAATTGGATTGTCCCTTTTGTTCTACTGAGTAACAATATTTGTTTCTGTTAAATTCGCAGACAAGGGATTTGCTGCACAATGAAGACAGATCTGGATTCTTGGGCTTGAGTTCATATTTTACAGGCAGTTTACTAAAAATGAATTAAATGCCTTAAAAATAAACAAAACAAAAGCAAGGAAACAAACAAAATTCACATTGTAACAAAACACAATCCACCAATGCGTTTTAAGGACTGGATCACACGCCCCCCGCCGAAACAGATGGTACACCAGTTGGAAAACCCTGCCATCAACAAATCCTTCCAAACCTTGCTCATATGCATTGACTGTGGTGAAGACATTATCCCGATCATTAATCTTCTGTCGCACTGTACCGAAATAAAGACAGGACCCTCCCTCCGTGCTGCAGTGAACTCCCTCTGATCTCCACTTTCCCAATAAAACGCAGGCCGGATTCTGTTCTCTTAAATATTCATGACCCTGAATTTAACCGAGCCAGGTGAAAGCCACAGCCACGGTTGGCTGGCTAAATAACACCGGCACATTTTCCACCATGTAAACCTCGGCTGGATAGGTGGAGGAAGGGAGGGAGGGAGGTTTGGTCGTGAAATCTCGGGAAGCCGCACAGAACATTGTGTATACATCTGACAAACAGGAAGTCTTCTTCCAGCTCTCGTCCACTGCGGCTGGACAAAGGTTCATAGAAGTGCTGACACAGGGAGAGAGGATTTGCTTTGTCTTTCCAACAAGAGAACGGGTTTCCTTTAAACCACGGACAGTTCGACAAGACTTGTTGTCTGACTCAGGGGAAAAAAACTATTAAAAAAAAAAAAGACAAAAAAATACGAAAAAAAACTTCAAAAACCCAGACCGCTGTACTGTTTTCGACTCACGCAAGAATCCAGTACCCCGATAACGTCAGCAACCTGATTCCAAGAATGAAGCACGTGAAACTCGTGGTCTTTTCCTTCCTGATGTTGTGCACCGTGTTGCCGCTGTGCTGGGCTCAGACCAACCAGTACCGGTCAGCCGCAGCCAACCTGAACGACGTCCAGACTGACCGCAGTGGTCAACAGACCCAGGCCACCACGCCAGCTCCGTCTGACGGCGACGCTGGGTCCACTGAAGGCCAGGTAGAACTGGACCTGCTCAAGACGTTTGATGAGTTCCTCAAGGAAACTCTGGAGCACACCTACTACAGGCTGAGGTAGGTTTGGGAGGACAGGTGTATGGAGTAGCTTGTGGTCTTTAGAGGAATGAGGACGGTGACTGCAGCGAAGTGATGTCTTTAGACAGGCCACACGCCATGATTAGGATTTTGCACTAGAACACTCTATAATCCGTGATGTGTTTAGACAGGCCCCACGCCATGATTAGGATTTTGCACTAAAACACTCTATAATCCATGATGTGTCTAGACAGGCTACACGCCACAATTAGGATTTTGCTCATAAACACTCTATAATCCATGATGTGTTTAGACAGGCCACACGCCACATTTGGGGTTTTGCACTAAAAGACAACATAATCCATGTAAGCGTTTTGAGGCCTAGCCTAAATTTGAGCCAGCATTTAAATTAACTCTCTACCGTTCTTTCCTTGATTTTTTCATCACCATGATCGAAGGCTTTTCATGGAAATTATCATATCTGAAAACATGTTTATTGTTATAATGGAATAGCTAACTACAACAAATCTTAAAAACAGCATTTACCAAGAAAAAGAAAAAGAGAGAGAGAACTGTTAAATCATTGCTGAAAATGGCAAAAACTCACCAATTGTTGAGAGTTAATGTTAAACTGATACTAAATCAAAAGAACAACTCCCACCAATTATTTCCCTTGTTTTGGGGGATCTTCACCGATGAAATCACAAAAATCTTCAAATACATGACTCGCCCCTTAGTTGACACACATTTGGGACCATTTAACTCACCCGTGATCCTGTCTTTGCGCCAGCTTCTTGAGCACTAAATAATCCCATTCATTCGGTCTGTTGGGAACCACCTGGCTTGTACCTTGATGACTACATGAAAACAAATGAGGAGAATCAACTTTCAGACACTATAAAAAAAAAGTTCTCAAAACAATGCAATTCCGCCAGTCTATAGATACTTGACTCCTTAAGCAAGGCATTGGCACACTAATTTCTGGTGTGCAGCCACACTGACTAACCCAGCTAGCATGAATTGGAACGAGGCACAAACTCGATGTTGAGCTGTGTCAAGGCATTCATAATGTCATTAGTTTTAAAGGGAAATGAAAAGAAATCCGCCGGATAACATGGACAAACAAACTACAAGACAAACCACGACATGTTTCGACCTTTTAGGTCTTCTTCAGGCAAGATAAACAACGCTCAGGACAATGAAAACGAAGAACGAGCTTATCACCTATCTTCTCAAATTCGGCGCAAGATGGCCGTTGCAAAGCGTTGTCCTGAATGTTGTTTTTCTTCCCTGAAGAAGATCTAAGAGGTCGAAACGCGCCGTGCTTTGTCTTCTAATTTGTCTGTCTGTGTTGTCCGGTAGATTTATTTTAAATTCCTTTTTATAATTTGTTTCAATCTCCACCTGCAGTCACCTCACCTTGAAACTAAAGTTATTAGCACTTGATTTTATGGTGTTTTTTTTTTTTTTTTTTTTTTTCTGAATCAAACAACGAAGAGCGGTAGTGTCTCCTCCGGTGGGTTGCCTCTTGACAACTCGACATTGACTGCTCCCTGTGATTGCCGGAGATGCAGCGGACCGGACCGGGCTGTGGCTGTGGCTGTGGTTGTGGACGGTGTCGGAATGGAGCGGCGTGGATGCAGTGCCACGGAGGCGGCATACAAGATGTGACAGAAAGAAAAGCAGTATTCCTGCGTTTGAAATATCAGTCGAGTGCACGTTTGCACACGCTCAAAACAAGAGAGAGAGAGAGAGAGAAGAGAGAGAGAGAGAGAGAGAGAGAGAGAAACCCCTATCATTTTATCGGGTTTATCAGGTTCCCTCTGTTGAACACGGAAAACATGGCCAAGCTTCAATTTGCATTCGTGTTCCTGATTATCGTTTGCTACGTGCATGGGCAATTGGCTCAAACCACGTAAGTTATTGGGTCAAGGTCATCAGAGAGTAGCTATCGTTTGGATTTATTCCTGTCCAAATGGTGCACACACGCGCGCGCACATACACACAAGCACGCACACGCGCGTGAGCAAGCACACACACAAACACACACACACACACACACACACACACACACACACACATATATATAATATATATATATATATATATATATATATATATATATATATATATACACACACACACACCTGAATACACACACACACACACACACACACACACACACACACACACACACATGCGCTCGCACACACACGGGCCCGTGCCCACACGCCCATACACACATATGTACATTCACTATACACTCATACAGTGATGAAAAAGGCACACCCAATGCTTGGTTGGCACTCGAGGTCTGACCAGCGCGCTGGGCTAATGCGTAGGTCAGACATTTGCGAAGTCGTAGCCACGAGACCCTCTTCTTCAAGTCTCTCATCTTAGTCATTAATTCATTTATTCACCAGCTTTGAATCATGCACAGTGTGATCTCAAAGGACTTACCGGATGTGGTGTAGCGTATATGGACTAGTCCGCACGCAGTGACATTTTCTTGAAACTGAAACTAAGACGAACTGGTGCCAAAGTCCAGACAGTGCCACATCTTTGAGGACATTAGACCACAGCATAGCCACAAATGGCAAAGTGGATATATTTGTCCATTTTTTTTTTTCAGTTCCTTAGTTTTTTTGTGCGTGTCTGTTCTTTCAAAGAAACGTGTTTGTTTAGTTGTGTCTAGAGAACGTAGGCCTATACAATGTCCAAGTATCATAATGTTTTGTTTAGAGGCTCGTAAATTTCCAAGCGTCCTGCGAGACACTTAAGAAAAATAGAGGTCAGTAGCGTGCTAAGTTCTCTCCGTGTCAGTATAGAAAACCCAATTTTTAAAAAATGAATAAAGATGAAGTAAGTCGATAATAAATAGATTTAGAGGTAGCCCAATAATTGAATGCACAGGCATTTTATGAGGTGAAAACACACAATCATGCACGCTGTCTCTCTCTCTCTCTCTCTCTCTCTCTCTCTCTCTCTCTCCTCTCTCTCTCTCTCCACACACACACACACACACACACACACACACACACACACACACACACACACACACACACACACACACACACACACGCCACAAACACATACACGCGTGCGCGCGCGTCTACGCCCACAAACGCACGCACATATACACGGTCACACACATTTTGCGGTTTCAGTCTACAAAATGTTGATTAATCCGTTCGTTCTTTTCTCTATTTATATATTCATACGTCGATTCACTTCCATTTTTCGTAGTTCTCTTCGTTTTAGATAATGAGATCCTACAAGTAAGCTTAATGTGCCATAAACTGAACTCCTGGTTGTACACAACAAAAGCACACAATAATCCTACCTCTAACAGACATATAACAGCATGATTCAAAACACCTACACTCCATAACAAGAATGTATCCGAAACGTGCAATATAAACTGGAAACGAATCACATCCGGAAAAATAAGCCCACCTTCGGAATCAGAAGAACAAAAAATGCCATTTGAAAAGAATCGGAATCCAAAGATGCATATTTCTGGTAACAACAGAGAAGCAACAATATTAAACTTTAACAGCGCAATTATCATTAACTGCTGATTGGAATCATCCGTAATCAGATGTAAAACTGTGAACTGAGGCGCCATTTCAACAGACTTCGCGTCAGCGCTCACGATGAGCAAGCAGAAAAGGATCGTCACACACACACACACACACACACACACACACACACACACACACACACACACACACACACACACACGCATGTGGCGTGGTCGAGAGTGAAACCCATTTTCTTGACAGCTGGCTCAGATACAATCTGATAAGACTGAAATGAAGAGAGCACCTCTCTACAGATATACCAGATCCAAACTGGTATAAACTGTGCCCAACCACAATGCTTTGCTATGACAGTGTATAAATTAATATTGCACATATGTGCGAACGATTGTATGAAGATATAACGAAAATAGTGGTTCCGTATACGGAGCCATATAGATTATGATCCGAACATATAGCATTATCTGTCTTAATGTTATTACCGTGTTGCGTCTCTAGACCCTAGAAGGTTTTTGTGACAATTAAAAAGTGAGTCTCAGATACAGAAACACACAAAACGCAGGCACATACACATAGAGTCACAGACACACGCACAAGGACACAGGCAAACCTGACAGACAGACAGACACAGACTCATAGACACATACACAGGCACGCATACAGACAAGAGAGACAGGCAGATAGACAGACACACGCACAGACACACACACACACACACGTACACACACGCCGCGCGCGCGCGCGCGCGCGCGCACACACAACACACACACACACACACACACACACACACACACACACACACACACACAAGTAAACAAACTGACAAACCGTGATCGTAATCTAACAATACAGATGCCTAGCAAACTCGTAAAACAGACAGACAGACAGACAGACAGACAGACACACACACACACACACACACACACACACACGCACTCACGCACGCACGCACGCACGCACGTACACACACACACACAGACACACACACACACACACACACACGTACACACACACACGCGCGCGCGCGCGCACGCACACACACACACACACACACACACACACACACACACACACACACACACACACACACACACACACACACACAAGTAAACAAAGTGACAAACTGTGATCGTATTCTAACAATACAGAAGCCTAGCAAACTCGTAAAACACAAACAACCCAACAAATTACAAAACAATATAATAGTCAGACTGTTTCAGGTATATCTTCAAAGGGCAGTTTTAAACAGAGCTGTTTCAAACAAACAAAAGAGAACACGAAACGAACACAAGAGAACAAGCGAAAAAACGGTGAAACAGTTTTGAAAAGTGTCTGTCTGAAAGCAATTCGAAGTCCTAACAGTCTTTATACACGCGTCTTTAAAAACAGGCTGAAGTTGTAAGCATCGATTAATTGAAGCCATTTATGCACTATTCTCTCTTCGAAACCACTGGGAAGCTCCACGATTGTGCAAATGAAGGGGCAAAAATGGTATGTCCTTGGAACATTTTTTAAGCTGGTTCAGATGCTGTTTTCCTGATCTTTTCTTATCATTATTGCTTACTTATCTTTCCCTGTCATGGTGGTGTGATGTAGTGGTGGTGGTGGTGATGGGGTGTGTGTGTGTGTGTGTGTGTGTGTGTGTGTGTGTGTGTGTGTGTGTGTGTGTGTGTGTGTGCGTGAGAGAGAGAGAGTAGACTGATTAATTGATTGACTGATCGATTGATTGATCACATTCATACGTTCACTTCTTTCGTTTGTTGTGACCACAGTAATGATTTCAAGGATGCCACAAAGAGAACGCTTAAATTATGGGCTACCCATTCATTTGTTTATTCATTCATTCATTCAATAACATTAATTCATTCATTCATTTATTCGTTCGTTTGTCTGTTCGTTCGTTCATTCATTCATTCATTCATTTGTTCATACGTTTATTCATTGATTGATTGATTCATTCATTCATACATTCATTCACGCATTCATTCACTCACTCGCTCACTCACTCAGTCATTTCTTCACTGACTCAGTCGATCTCTCTCTGTGTTTTGACCACAGCTACGCCTTTAAGGACGCCACGAAGAGGACGCTGGACAATTGTGACTGCCCCAATCCGTCACCATTTCTGTATGGACCCCCCGCCTAAAAACAGCCTGGACGAATATCACCTCTTCGTGTACTGAGGATTTCAGCACACGAACAAAGCACCTGCATATGCTGACCGGGTTCAACAACAAGCTGCAAATAGCATGAAGAGTCTGTAGTAGCAATTCTTTGTAGTTGTTAGCTTTGTTTGCCTCAGGAAAAAGTTTTAGTCGGCTTGAACTGGGACTGTGTACGCTATTCTTCGGTTAGTGAATTAATGAATCGGTTATTGTTTGAGAAATGAAAGTTATGCCTTTCACCTGTGTGTTAGTGTAATTGTTTCTCTGTTGGCAGGACAACGCAGAATCTAAGAACAAAAACAATAATAATAATCATAATAATCATAAGAGTAATACCAATAATGACAAAAACAATAACAACAACAACAACAGTAATAATAATAATAATAATGATGATAAAGATGAGGACTATTTGGATAGCGCAATCCTTTACAATGTAGGCTACAGGGCCCTTTCTAAGTTTTAAGAAATCAATATCTAAAATATACGTAGGACACACACACACACACACACACACACACACACACACACACACACACACACACACACTGAAACACAATGCCACATACTATAACACGGTGAACAGCTCATTCGTACACAAGCCAAGTGTACAAGTGACATGTAGCAATGTAGTAATATTTCAGGTGGTATTCTCCAACGCCGTGTAAACAGGTAACTACAAAGTGCAGACTTGGAAGTCGGGAAGGAAGGGACAACTGAAGGGACATAAGAGTTGATCTTTTCGTCATCAAATCTTTATGTTTTTAAGATGTGTGGTACATATTCTTATCAAAACGCTTTATCTGTAATGATTTATTGCCATGCCACAGAAGTACCACGTATTCCATACAGACGACCGATGTATTCATTCGGACATACACTTTTTCTTTCCTTTTTCTCATCATTGAAGCAGAGCTACAACAATATTCTTTTTTCGTTTTTTTTTTTTTTGCATATTTACAGAGAAATGTATTCCATTGTTACAACATTATTTTCACATCACTTGGTGGAAAAAGTAAATATGGTCTGAACTGGAACTTATCAAATATTGATGTCGATCAGGATCGAAACACGGATCCTAGTTTTCTTATTGTATGTTCTTTAACGTCGTGAGAGAATGTTTGTTGTTGTTGTTGTTGTTGTTGTTGTTGTTGTTGTTGTTGTTGTTGTTGTTGACATTTTCTTGAACCATTCCCTATGTTGTGTGCTGTAGGTATTTTAGATGCAATAACAGAATGCTGCTCACGGAATCTCGTTCCATCGTCTCGTCCAAGTGATCGGCACTCAGCCCACTCCTGAAGGTCTGGCAAAAATCAAGAGAATCTACCTCACCCCCTTCCCGTCTTTCCTCCTCGCTCATATCAGCCTCGAACCACAAACCCGGGGTATTTTTTTCTTTTTCAAGGCGAGTGTGTTACACGTTAGGACCCCTATCTCCTGAGAGTTTTAGTAGCTGGTGAAAATCAGGCGTGCTCTTTATTTCAACATCTATTCACATGATGTGATTGGGTCAATGAAAAAGTAAAAAGAGGGGGTGTATTGTATGAGGTGAATAATGATGGGAGATAGTGGAACTAATGCTTGTGTGCAAAAACAAATAAACGATCAATAAAATAAACAATCAAAGACCAAACCAACCAAGCAAGCAAACACAACACAAAAACTCATTAATAATCAAGGATGCACTGAAACAAAATATTGATTGTCAAAGCAAACTTCCAACTGAAATATGAAGTAAACATTTAAACTAAGGAAATATGGCCCCTGTTATTTTTAATCGAATTTGTTGACCAGTTTGGCATACAAATGTTCAAAACAGCACAGTCAAAACAATGTAGCAAACTGGAGTTTTCTCTTCACGATAGCATGTGGTGTTTGTGGTAAATTTCCTTCCAAATGCGTTTTATGTCAACGTGAATGCAAGCAAGCGGCAGAGTTTGTCTTATCTTACGATAGTTCTGATGTGACTGAAATTATAGAAATTTTTCGAGGATTAAATGTTTGGGAAGAAAAAAAAATCCGAAACCTTCCACACTCCAACTTAACAAACGCACATTTCCGAGACGAAACCTGGATGTCTCAATTCTATAGGACCACACTTATAATTTGCACCCCTCTGAACTGCTTTTGTGTCTGACGAGTTATTAGCCCTCTCAGGAGCAAGAGAATGTACCAGGACGACAATTTGCGCCGCAACAAAACCGGAGCAATCTCTACAAACTACTGTTTTTTTGTTTTGTTTTGTTTTGTTTTTCAACAGGTACATTACAGTGCTATTAGCTACAACCACGAGAAAGATCACAGAATTCATCGAATCAGAATACCCGACATACAATTATGGATAAATAATTATATAGACCCATATGAGGTAGGAAACAAAAACGAATGTTGAAATCTAAATCTCTGAATCAGCTCAATTTCATTTCATATTCACTTCATCCTCGACACAAACAGGATCTATTATGTTGTTAAGTGCTGAGGTCGAATAGAAAACGCTTTTTAATCATGTTAAATAAATGTTAGCGAACCGCCAAGAGAAATGTGGACAAAAGAGTCACAAGACAAAATACAACGCGTTTCGACCTCTTAGGTCTTCTTCATGCAAGACAAACCAATAGGACAATGAAAATGAACGAGTTTGTGACTTATAATTTAGTTATAAGTAATTATGGTCAGCCATAATTTTTTTTCCAGTATACCAGAAATAGTACCGTTGTTTGACGAAGAGGTCTGCCTTTTTACTCTCTTTTCTGCGCCATCTTTTCATGTCTGCAGACTTAGGTTCTGTTATGGAATTGTGAACGTGCTGTCTCGATCTTTATTTTTTACTTTGGAACTGCGTTTTGGTGTGAGGGTAGTGCTTTTCTTTCAATACTGTCTGGGAGTGGGAGTTCGAAGTTACAATCTTTTCTTTTAAAGTTCTTTGTTTACGTTTGTTTGTTTGTTTGCTGCTCCCCCCCCCCCCCCCCCCCCCCCCCAGCATTTAGAAGAATGTTTCACAATGTTTTTCTCTTGTACTGGAATAAAGTCTGTATATGTTGATGGATCTGAGGATAACGGGTGGTGTATATGCAATCATTTTCTTTTTCTCTTTTTTTTTCCTTTTTTTTTTCTTTTTGTTTTTTGCGTAGAAGTCACTTCCTAGAGACTTTGAAAGGACTTGACGAAAGGACACACGTTTGTAAATGAAGCAGCATTGATCACTATGTTGATGAATCAGATGTAAATGAAGCAGCATTGATCACTATGTTGATGAATCAGATGTAAATGAAGCAGCATTGATCAATATGTTGATGAATCGGATGTAAATGAAGCAGCATTGATCAATATGTTGATGAATCGGATGTAAATGAAGCAGCATTGATCAATATGTTGATGAATCGGATGTAAATGAAGCAGCATTGATCAATATGTTGATGAATCAGATGTAAATGAAGTAGCATTGATCAATATGTTGATGAATCGTATGTAAATGAAGCAGCACTGATCAATATCAGATGGGATGTGTGAAGACTCATCTGAATGAGCAGCAGCGCACTGCATCAGCAGATAAGACGTCGGAAGACCAAGGCCAGGATTTAAACCACAGTGCCAAGGACATCCACGCTGTTGGTTCGGATGAGGAATTTGCACAGGCCCTCGATGCCAGGCGCCTGAAACTCAACCTGCCACGAGCAAACGAAACTGAAGATTGGGAGAAACTGGATGCAAAAATCGTCCAAAGACTCGATGCACTGATAGGGAAAAGCACCCTGGAACACAAACTAGCCACATATGGGGACATTGTGTATGCCACATGTAGAGACGCCTATGGAGCAAAACTACCCAAAGAGAAAACACCTCCAAAGAAATCCAGACGCCAAGAAAAGATGGACAAGATCAGGGTCCAAAAGAAAAACATCAAGATGCAAATGAAGACCGCACTGCCAGCTGAAAAACAAGGCTTGGAAAAACTGTGGAAAGACCTGAAAGAAAAACACAGTGCCCTCAGCAAAGCGGAATCTGCGAGGAAGAGGAAGAGCAAAAAGAAGAAGACACAAGAGCGCTTCTTCAGAGACCCCTTCCAGTTTGCCAGAACACTGTTTGAGCAGCCAAAATCTGGGACCCTAAGTGTGGACAAAGGAGTTCTTGAGCAGCATCTGAGGAAAACATACTCTGACCCACAGAGCAAAGCACCACTCGACATTCAAGGTCTGGTGTGGCCAACCAACCCTGAGGAACAGTTCAATGGCAAGCCTCCAACGTTGGCGGAAATCAAGAAGGTGGTCGACAAAGCCAGAGCCAAATCATCACCAGGGCCAAACGGAATACCTTACCAGCTTTACAAGAAATGTCCCAAGGTGCTGGAGTGGCTCCACAGGCTGCTGCGATCGGCTTGGAGAAACCAGAAGATCAGCGGCCAGTGGATGACGGCAGATGGTGTGTACATCCCCAAAGAGCAAAACTCAAGTGACATTAGCCAGTTCAGGCCAATATCACTACTGAACGTCGAAGGGAAAATCTTCTTCTCTGTCATGGCAGCAAGGCTGACCAAGTACCTGATGGAAAACAAGTACTTGGATGTGTCAGTCCAGAAAGGTGGCATCCCAGGCTTGGCGGGCTGTGTAGAACACGCCACAATGATCTGGGACGCAATCCAAAAAGCAAAAACAGAAAAGAGAGACCTGGACGTAGTGTGGCTTGATCTGGCAAACGCATATGGATCTGTGCCCCATGAGATGATACAGTTGGCTCTTGAGATGTACCATGTGCCAAAGAACATCCGCGACATGCTCAAGAAGTACTTCAATGGCTTCTCAATGCGGTTCTCTACCAAGGAGTACACAACAGACTGGATCAACTTGGAAGTGGGTATTGCAATGGGCTGTGCAATTTCCCCAATACTGTTCGTGCTGGCAATGGAACTCATCTTGAAAGCAGCAACAAACAACGCGAGACAAACAGACCTTGGCGATGGATACAAGATGCCTCCTCTCAAGGCCTTCATGGATGACACTACAGTGATTTCATCCAGAGAAGACGAGACACGTCATGTGCTGGAGAGGCTGGACGACATAGTTGCCTCATCCAGAATGAAGTTCAAGCCAAAGAAATCACGGAGTCTCTCACTGAGGAAAGGAAAAGTGGCCGGATCTGTGGTCTTCAGTGTTGCCAACCAGGCCATTCCAACAGTCACAGAAGAACCAGTCAAGAGCCTTGGAAGATGGTATGATGATACGCTGAAAGACACACAAAGAGCAAAAGAAACCAAGCAGATGGCGGAGGAAGGCTTGGAGACCATTGACCAGTGTGGGCTCCCTGGCAAATACAAGGTCTGGTGTCTGCAGTTCATGCTGATACCAAAGCTGCTATGGCCTCTGATGATATACGACATCTGCACCAGCATAGTGGAGGCAATGGAAGCCAAAATCAACAAGTTCACAAGGAAATGGCTTGGTGTCCCACCCTGTCTGACTGACATAGCGCTGTACTGTCGCCATGCAAAGCTGAAACTACCCCTGAAATCCATCCTGGAGGAATACAAAGCAGGGAAGATCAGACTTCAAAGCATGCTGGAGGACTCAGGAGACAAGGTGGTAGAAGCAATTAAGCCCCAGCTGAAGACAGGCAGAAAATGGAAAGTTCAAGAGGCGATGGATTCTGCAAAAGAAAGTCTCAAGATCAGAGAAATAACAGGACACACACAGACGAACAGACAGGGACTGGGGGTGACCAAAACTGAATGGTGGTCAAAGGCCAAAGGAAAAGCCAAAAGAGACATGATGATTCAGGAGATGAGAAAAGAAGAAGACCAAAAAAGACTCCAAAAAGCAGTCCAGCAGAGCCAGCAAGGGCAATGGACAACGTGGGAGAATGCACTCCAAAGAAGTCTCACTTGGAATGACATTTGGCACATGGCCCCTCTCAGGATCAGCTTCATTCTCAGATCTGCATATGACCTTCTGCCCTCAAATGCAAACCTGGTGAAGTGGGGGAAAACAGACGATCCTGCATGCCCCCTCTGCCATGAAAAACAAACAGTGGAGCATGTCCTAAGCTCATGTAAAGTAGCCCTGGCTCAAGGAAGGTACACATGGAGGCACAACCAAGTGCTCAAAGAAATTGTACAAGTAGTCTGGGCTAGTACCAACACCACAAAAGGGAAAATCAGGACTCCAAAAGCACCCGCAACATTCTTCACGGCAGGAGGCAGCAAATCATGGCCAAGAACAACAGTGCCACTCGAAACATGCAGGCAGAGTCTGCTGGACGGGGCAGATGACTGGGAGTGCACTGCAGACCTCCCAGAATGGAAGAGTCACCCAGAGATCATCAGCAAGAGTGGCATGAGACCAGACATAGTAGTCCACTCTAAGTCAACCAAGCAGCTGATCATGATCGAGCTCACGGTGCCATATGAGAACAGAATGGAGGCAGCTCAAATCTACAAGACTGAAAAGTATGCTGATCTGGCAAACAGCCTGAGGAGAGAAGGCTATCAGGTCAAAGTCCTCACTGCAGAAATTGGAGCTAGGGGGTTTGTAGGAACGTCTGCATACAGCCTCATGAAACAGCTCTCAGTTGCAGGGAAGGAAAAAACCAGAGCCCTGAAAGCAATGGCAGAAGCGGCAGAGAGGTGTTCAAGCTGGATCTGGTCAAGGAGGAACAAAAGTGAACTTCATAAGGCTTAATTTCCCTACAAATAGCAGGTGTCCCTGTGGCTCAGTGGTTAAAGCGCGAGTCATTAAGTGGAAAATGAGCATGTCCAGAGGGTCATGGGTTCGAATCCCAGCCATGGCTCGTCCCAAGATGGGAAAAAAAGGGGCAGCAGAGGGACATCCGGAGTCATGAACCGGGTGTGGCCCAACCCCCCTAGAGTGTCAGGAGATAAGGGCCGAAACACTTGCTTGAAGGGGGCTTCTCTTCTGAGGACTCTCTGCTGCCACGCTCTCCACGAGTTTCTTTCTACTATGTTGATGAATCGGATGATAAAAATGATGATGAAGGTTGAACGAAGAGACAGCCAAAGTTTCGATAAAATCCAGAACGAAAGAGACACACAGTTTTAAAGTGAGGTAACTGCAGGCGGAAATTAAAAAAAAAAAGAAAAAGAAAAAAAGAAAACGAGATTCACTGTTTCGCCAAACGGTAGATACAACTAAATTACGAGACAAAGCGCGTCGCATTTCGACCTCTGTGGTCTTCTTCGGGCAAGACAAACAACATTCAAGACAATAATTACAAAGAACGAACAGTCACTTATCTCCTCAAACTGGACGGCAAATGGATGTTCCGAGAATCATATTGCATTTTGAAGAATTCAATGAAAGAACATTTGCGCCCAATTTGAGGAGATGAATAATTGTTTGTTCTTCATTTTCATTGTCTTGAAAGTTGTTCGTCTTGTCCGAAGAAGACCACAGAGGTCGAAACCATAAAATTCTAAATGGAAGGAAGCTGGATTCGAAACGAGACTGTTTCATCTCTGTTCTTCGTCTGTCTTTCATATATGATAACTTCTACATATATATATATATATATATATATATATATATATATATATATATATATATACAAGAAGTAATAAAATCCGCACTTCCATTCTCACTCCACAACTCTTCATGTCTTCCAAGCTTTCGCCTTTACTTCAAGGCTTCCTCAAGGAAGGCTGTAAACAAACACATACCATAACTGGACTAAAATTTCCATTATTAAGATTATTAAAATTGCATTTAAGATAAGAGGTACAGTGTGCATGAGAGGGAGATGAGGAGGGGGCGGGAGATGAGGAGGGGGGCGGGGGGCGGGGGGCTGGGGGGGGGGGGGGTTGGGGAAATCACGGTCAAATGTGTTCTGCTCTCTGTATGTGGTTTTTGTTTGAATGCTCCCCCTTGTGAACTGTAATTCACCCCCAATGAATGCCCCAAGTTGTTTTTTCTCTGATTCACAGCTCACTGTATGCCAGTCGTGAATGGTAGAATTGGAAGGGTGGGCGACCACATTTATACCTACATCTTAATATACTGTAAGTAGCGTTGATTTTACCTAGTATCTTATACTGAATATTTTATACCCATTGGTTTTAGCATTCTCTTCGTATGATTATTCAATTAATGAATTGAGAGGTATATTAAAAACCTGTCGTTGTTATCCTGTCTTAACACTTCTATCTTATTCACCTGTAGTCTATCATTTTCTATCCCTTTATTCCCCCCCCCCCCCCCCTACCCCACCGTAGTTTGTTTACGCTTCATGCTGTCTCTCTCTAAATTTTTTGTTTTTGATAAATCTAAAGCCCCCTTCTCTCCCCCCCCCCCCAACCTCCCCCTTAAACACCCCCTCCCCCCGCCGCCTTCCCGTCCGTTTATGTCCATTTTCTTTGATCCACGCTCCCTTAGTTTCATATCATGATTCTATTGCTCAACTATAGTTTGATATTGCCATTTATGGAATGTTTGGTTACTTGATTAGGTTAGGGATGGATTGACTCTTACACTTCCTTTCCTTGTTGCCTTTTTGTCTGATTCTTCCTCCGTAACTTATTCTGGTGTAAAACACAATAGTCTCCCCCCCCCCCAACCTCTCTCTCTCTCTCTCTCTCTCTCTCTCTCTCTTTCCTTACCTTTCTCTGTCTCTTTCTCTTCCCTCTCCTTCTTACTCTCTCTCTCGATATCTCGTATTACCTGCACCATAATTCTATTTTTCTTCATTTGTCCACATTTTTTTTTTCTTCCTCCTCCTTTCCTCCCCCTCCTCTCTCTCTCTCTCTCTCTCTCTCTCTCTCTCTCTCTCTCTCTCTCTCTCTCTGCTCTGTGTGTGTGTGTGTGTGTGTGTGTGTGTGCGCGAGCGCGCGTGCTTGGATGCGTGCGTGCGTGCATGCACGCGAGCGCTTGTGCATGTGTGTGGGCGTGCGTGCGTGCGTGCAAACGTGTGTGTGGTTGTGCGTGCGTGCGTGCGTGTGCGCGTGCGTGCGTGCGTGCATGCATGCTTGCTTGCGTGCGTTCGTGTGTGTGTGTGTGTGTGTGTGTGTGTGTGTGTGTGTGTGTGTGTGCATATGCGTGTGTGTGTGTGTGTGTGTGTGTGTGTGTGTGTGTGTGTGTGTGTGTGTTGCCGAAACAGGTATGAGTACTATGATTATGCAATGCTTACCTGCCCCTTTCAGTCCTGTTGCGCGGCCTCCGCAGTCGGCTGACGTTGACCTGCTCGTTCATTTCTTCCCTCTTCATACTTCACACAACGTTATTACATGTACCCCCCCCCTCCCCCAACACACACACACACACACACACACACACACACACACACACACACACACACACACTCACCCCTCCCACCTCCGTTCCCTACCAACATCCACACATACTCTCCGTCTTCTATCAACACGTCATTTGGGACTCTTTGACATCACTTCAGCGGAAGTTGTTTCATGCAGTAGGCTTTCAGTTTTCAATGTTGATTATGCAAACCGCTGATGTGTTTATTGTGCGATTGCTTGTTGCTGCTTCAGTTCAATAGTTTGTATGGTCATATAACAATAGTTTGTTTACGTTCACATCACTAGTCAGTAAAGAAATGCTTAGAAAAGCCATCCATGTGAGTAAACTGTGACAAAGCTATAGGAATATATACTACTAAAAACAATTGAAGTACCACCCCTAATTTTTGTATGCAATTTTTAAAAAGCTCTGATAAACCAATTAATATTGATAATTGAATAAACTCTGCTGGATAAGCTTACCCGTTTCTCAAATACTACTCCTCGTGCATTTTTGTTATGTTAAAGTCGGTCAGCAGTTATCTACCGCGTCGCATCTGAGGCAAAAAAATCCCGAGAAATGATCGAACTTGTGTCGCTCCCAGATTTTGACACAGACACAGCAAGAAAAAAAAATGTGATGCACGTGAAAGCAAGGTCTTTTCTGAGCAGAATTGCAATCAGTTAGCACATTTGACGGGTATAAAAAGTCGCGAAATTTAGGAAGATTTAACCATGCCTGCGAGACAACGACTAAGCAACACCGACAGAGGAAGAGCGATAGCATGGTGCCAAGAAGGTATTGGCTTGAGGGAGATTGGTCGACGGCTTGGAGTGAGTCACCCAGTCATTCTGAGGCTCAGAGACCGTTGGCTTAACACTGGAAGTGTTGAAGAACAGCAGGGACGTGGACGGACGAGAAGCACCTCCAGACAGCAGGATCGGTTCATTGTTATCGCTTGTCTGAGAGACCGTTCAGCCAGTGCCACAGTACTCCGAGACCAGCTACGACAAGCCAGCAACGTCAACGTCAGTACCCAGACAGTTCGGAACCGGCTCCACGACGCCAACTTGAGGTCAAGGTCCCCAGCAGTGAGATCAATACTGACCCCAGCGCATCGAGCTCATCGTCGGGCCTGGGCAGCATGTCATAGAAGTGGACAAGAGCTGAATGGGCAACAGTACTCTTCACAGACGAGTAAAGGTTCACCCTCAGGTTTCAACGACGGGCGGGTTCGCGTCTGGCGACGTCCTGGAGAACGCTACGTTGACGCTGCCGTCAGGGAGCATGACCGCTATGGAGGTGGGTCCGTGATGGTGTGGGGTGGGTTCAGCCTACGTCACAGGACCCCCCTACACCGTGTTGAAGGCCGCCTGACCGGTGCCACCTACCGCGACAACCATCATCCGCCCCCTTGTGATGCCCGCCCTGAGGGCAGTTGGCCAGGGCGCCCAGTTCCAGGACGACAACGCGCCGTGCCACCGCGCCGCCATCGTGAATCAGCTCCTACAAGGGCAGCAGGTGACAAGAATGGACTGGCCTGCCAGGTCACCAGATTTGAACCCCATAGAGCATCTGTGGGACGTGCTGGGGAGGCGAGTGCGGGCCCACAACCCTCCAGCAGACACCGTGGACCAGCTGTTTCAGTTGCTGGAGCAGGAGTGGCAGGCGATCCCCCAGGACACTCTCCGCCGCCTGGTGCACTCCATGAGACGTCGATGTGACGCTTGTTTGAACGCGAACGGTGGTCATACCCGTTATTAACATCATGACATCTACCATAGACTCTTTGTTACTTTTCATTTGGGGTATGCCTCTTTAATCAAGTGTAAAACAAAATAATTTTTTGTCACGGTGTTTGAATAAATTTGAATGGATTGAGGAATAATAAAAATAAAGTATTCAATATCATTAAATTATGTTCAGCTTTGTTTTCTTTCGAATGACAGCATTTTCCTAAGTGGTACTTTCAATTGTTTTGAGTAGGTGTATATATATAATAAATATATTATAATTAATATTAAATATATATAATATTATATTTGTTAAAATAAGGTTTAAAAACAATCTACAAATTTGTTTCTAGCTTTGCGCTATCGTCAGATGATTTGGTTTGCCCACCGCCGGTGTTATATAGCGGTGGGCTCCCGTTGCGGTGTTTTGCACGTGCGGGTTGGCTGCCGTGTTTTTTGAAGTTTTCAGGTTTTTGTTTTGGGCGTGTTCACTAACAACGATTCCATTTATGCCTGCAGTTGTTTACTATTTCTGTTTTGGTGATTAGAGTTGCTAAGTGTGGTTTGCATAGTATTAACCCATTTTTCAGTTAAGCATAGGTTGCACACCTTTTTGAAATATGCTATATATGATGCTCTTTTTATGATTTTCCAGGATATATTGTAGTTTGTTTTTTGCTCTTTAAGTTTCCAGATAAATTTACTCAGTTTCTTTTGGTTTTTGTATTTTTCTTTATAAATGACTGTTTGTGGTTTGCATATCTGGTTTTGAAGTGGTTTTCAGTGATCCCTATTTTTTTTCTTTTTCATTTTTTTGATGTCACAGTGGCTTTGGTATACAATGTTGTTGTAAAGGCATTTATTGCTTAGGGGCAACTGCCCTTTTGATGCAGTTGCAAGATTTCCTTTCTTCACCCTTCTTTGCTGCTGGCCCAAACGGAGCCCACACGCTATATAACCCGGCGGTGGGCAAACCAAAATCATCCTGACGATAGCGCAAAGCTAGAAACAAATTTGTAGATTGTTTTTTTAAAACCTTAATTTTAACAAATGTTGCTCCCCAAGGGGTTGAGCACTCTCAAAATCGTTTTAGGAATTTTATCACATTGATCTATATATATATATATATATATAAAAATATTTAAATATATAAATATGGCACTGAGAAGATACAAAAACTGGCTGCTGGCTGGCTGGCTGGTTGTCTGTTTGTCCGTCCTCTCTGTCTCTGTCTCTTTCTCTCTAACTCTTTCTTTTTTTTTTTTCTTTCTTTCTCTTTTCTCTTGACCCAATTGTTATTTCCCCTTTTCACAGAGAGTAAAGAAAAGAAGTAACAAAACAACACAACAACAAACAACCACACACGCACACACACACACACACACCCAACGCACGCACGCACGCCACGCACGCCCACTCAACGCCACCCAAAAACACACAGCACGCATGCACGCACGCAAGCACGCACGCACGCGCACACACACACACACACACAAACACACACAACACACACACACACACACACACAAACCACACATAAACCGAACAAGTGAAAAAACAAAATCCACAAACTCGAAAGTTTTTAGTAAACAGCGGATATTTAAAAGGAAGAAGAAAAACAAAAACAAAGGTAGAGACATAGCCAAAGGCAAGCAAAAGAAAACCACAATGCCGCAAACGCTCAGAGCGTAACAAGAGAGAAGCAGACAGAGTGAAAAAGCCTTCTTCTAACTACTTGGCCTTTACTCACTGGTCATTTTGACCCCGTCTTCCACAGAGAAAGGGCTGAAGAGCTGTGACCTTTCCATGATGATAATGTCACAGTTAGTGTTTTCAAATACAGTGTGTGTGTGTGTGGTGTGTGTGTGTGGTGTGTTGTGTGTGTGTTGTGTGGTGTTGTTTGATGTTGGGTGGTTGTTAGTGTGTGTGTGTGTGTGTGTGTGGGTGTGTTGTTGTGTGTGTGTGTGTTGTGTAGTGGTGGTGGTGGTGTGTATGTATTTGTGTGGTTTTTGTGGTGGTGGTGGTGGTGTGGTGTGTGTGTGTGGCGTGTGTGTGTGTGTTGTGTGTGTGTGTGTGTGTGTGTTGTGTGTGTGTGGTTCATGTTTTTATGCAATACTCCTCAGTACAGACACATTCAAAGACAAAAATGATTTGTATAAATTAAAGGTACTCATTTTGTTCTCTTAACCGAATCACTCAATCTTTAAAACATTTTTTTGTTTAGTTTTTAATTTTTAAACCTCACACACACACACACACACACACACACACACACACACACACACACACACACACACACACACACACACACACCCATACATTCAGCGAAAAATGTTTTTTTTAAATATCATATCAGTTCCCTATACTGAATCGTTCAATCTTTCAAACTTCGTTAGCTTTTTTTCATTCTCTTTTACATACACACATACAGAAGGTAAAACCGAGCTCAATCCAAATTTTCCATATGGTCCAGCAAGCTTATTTTAGCAGTAACTTGAAATATCAAAGAACAGGGATAACAGAAAATTTTGTCTCGTATTTTCAATACTAAGTGATTTCTTTCATTAAGGACGTTTTTGACAACCGGGAAATACACTTTCCATTAAAAAACCCCTAATTCTCTGCATATAATAGAAACAATAGAAAAACAAATCAATAAAAAATCAAAGTTTATTTTAACATTAAGCTATTTCTCCTAACGCATTGGACTGCAAATAATATATCGTTCGATAAAAAAAAAAAAGAAGAAAAAAACCAATGTTTCACAATGGATAACGGAAAACATAGGCTAAAATTCAATTTCATGATTTTTTTTTTCCTACCACTCTGGACTACTACAACATACTGTTTCAATAAAAAGAAACCTTGACTTTTAAGCATGGGTAAAAAAAAAAATACAGCAACCATTTTAATGCCAATGATATTCCACCCAAAACGCTTTGATAACAGCAATAGACCGTTCAATGAAAAGAAACAGTTTTTTCACTGAGTTGAACGGCCACCTCTTTGATCTGTTTCTTCATGGCAAGACAGTGGTCTTTTTAAACGCAACTGCCCACGAATAAACTACAACTATCCATGAAATTCTAACAATTTCCCCAACGAATAAGCAAAGAATATCCCACCGAAAAGTTAATAACTATTCACGAATAAGCAACAATTACCCCGAATAACCTGACAACCACCCACGAATAAGCAAACATTCCCAAGAATAAGTAACAACTACCCCGAATAAGAAACACGTACGCACTATTAAGTAAAATTACCCGAAAAAGCCAACAATTCCTGAGCATATGCAACAATTACCCACGAATAAGCTAACAACCACCCACAAATAACTGACAACTATGCACAACATGCTATTAACTACCCACGAAAAGCTAACAACTGCGCACGAATAAGCTAACAAGTACCCACGAATGTAACAATACCCACAATAGCTGACAATACGCACAATACTAACAACTAGTACAATAGCTAACAACCTTTCGCACGAACAATTAAGAACTACCACGAAAAGCAACCCATCTTTTGGAGGCAGGTGCAATGCAATTTCCATTACAACTTATTTTGCTATAAATTTCAAAATATGAACTGACTGACCGTCTGACCGAAATCATTTTTTTGTCAGATTAACCTTTTTTGACTGTC
>CM065725.1:69586294-69591294 GCA_033310375.1 Conus canariensis
GTCACTTCCTAGGGGATTTTTTGAAAGGATTGACAAAAAAGGGAAACCCCGTTTTTTTTAAAAATGAAGCAGCATTGATCACTATGTTGATGAATCAGATGTAAATAAAGCGCATTGATCACTTTGTTGAGAATCAGATTTTAAATAAAAGCAGCATTGATCAATATGTTGATTTTTTCGGATTTTAAATGAAGCAGAATTGATAAAATATGTTGTTAAATTTCCGGATGTTTTTTAAAGCAGAAATTGATAAATATTTTTTGATGAATCGGATTTTAAATGAAGCAGCTTTGGGGATCAATATGTTGATGAATCGTGTAAATGAACCCAGCAATTGATCAATATGTTGATAAATTCGAAAGGGTAAATGAAGAAAGCACTGATCAATATGTTGATGAATCGGATGATAAAAATGATGATAAAGGGTTGAACGAAGAAAAAAAACAGCCAAAGTTTCGAAAAAATTCCAAAAACGAAAGAGAACACTTTTTTAAAAAGTGAGGTAACGGGGGCAGGCGGAAATTGAAAAAAAAAAGAAAAAAAAAAAAAAAAGGGAAAACGAGATTCACTGTTTCGCCAAACGGTAGATACAACTAAATTACGAGACAAAGCGCGTCGCATTTCGACCTCTGTGGTCTTCTTCGGGCAAGACAAACAACATTCAAGACAATAATTACAAAGAACGAACAGTCACTTATCTCCTCAAACTGGACGGCAAATGGATGTTCCGAGAATCATATTGCATTTTGAAGAATTCAATGAAAGAACATTTGCGCCCAATTTGAGGAGATGAATAATTGTTTGTTCTTCATTTTCATTGTCTTGAAAGTTGTTCGTCTTGTCCGAAGAAGACCACAGAGGTCGAAACCATAAAATTCTAAATGGAAGGAAGCTGGATTCGAAACGAGACTGTTTCATCTCTGTTCTTCGTCTGTCTTTCATATATGATAACTTCTACATATATATATATATATATATATATATATATATATATATATATATATATATATATATACAAGAAGTAATAAAATCCGCACTTCCATTCTCACTCCACAACTCTTCATGTCTTCCAAGCTTTCGCCTTTACTTCAAGGCTTCCTCAAGGAAGGCTGTAAACAAACACATACCATAACTGGACTAAAATTTCCATTATTAAGATTATTAAAATTGCATTTAAGATAAGAGGTACAGTGTGCATGAGAGGGAGATGAGGAGGGGGCGGGGAGATGAGGAGGGGGGCGGGGGGCGGGGGGCTGGGGGGGGGGGGGTTGGGGAAATCACGGTCAAATGTGTTCTGCTCTCTGTATGTGGTTTTTGTTTGAATGCTCCCCCTTGTGAACTGTAATTCACCCCCAATGAATGCCCCAAGTTGTTTTTTCTCTGATTCACAGCTCACTGTATGCCAGTCGTGAATGGTAGAATTGGAAGGGTGGGCGACCACATTTATACCTACATCTTAATATACTGTAAGTAGCGTTGATTTTACCTAGTATCTTATACTGAATATTTTATACCCATTGGTTTTAGCATTCTCTTCGTATGATTATTCAATTAATGAATTGAGAGGTATATTAAAAACCTGTCGTTGTTATCCTGTCTTAACACTTCTATCTTATTCACCTGTAGTCTATCATTTTCTATCCCTTTATCCCCCCCCCCCCCTACCCCACCGTAGTTTGTTTACGCTTCATGCTGTCTCTCTCTAAATTTTTTGTTTTGATAAATCTAAAGCCCCCTTCTCTCCCCCCCCCCCCCCAACCTCCCCCTTAAACACCCCCTCCCCCCGCCGCCTTCCCGTCCGTTTATGTCCATTTTCTTTGATCCACGCTCCCTTAGTTTCATATCATGATTCTATTGCTCAACTATAGTTTGATATTGCCATTTATGGAATGTTTGGTTACTTGATTAGGTTAGGGATAGACTTCCTTTTCCTTGTTGCCTTTTTGTCTGATTCTTCCTCCGTAACTTATTCTGGTGTAAAACACAATAGTCTCCCCCCCCCCAACCTCTCTCTCTCTCTCTCTCTCCTCTCTCTCTCTCTCTCTCTCTCTCTTCTCTCTTCTTCTTCCTTTCTCTGTCTCTTTCTCTTCCCTCTCCTTCTTACTCTCTCTCTCGATATCTCGTATTACCTGCACCATAATTCTATTTTTCTTCATTTGTCCACATTTTTTTTTCTTCCTCCTCCTTTCCTCCCCCTCCTCTCTCTCTCTCTCTCTCTCTCTCTCTCTCTCTCTCTCTCTCTCTCTCTCTCTCTCTGCGTGCTGTGTGTGTGTGTGTGTGTGTGTGTGTGTGTGTGCGCGCGAGCGCGCGTGCTTGGATGCGTGCGTGCGTGCATGCACGCGAGCGCTTGTGCATGTGTGTGGGCGTGCGTGCGTGTGTGCAAACGTGTGTGTGGTTGTGCGTGCGTGCGTGCGTGTGCGCGTGCGTGCGTGCGTGCATGCATGCTTGCTTGCGTGCGTTCGTGTGTGTGTGTGTGTGTGTGTGTGTGTGTGTGTGTGTGTGTGTGTGTGCGTGTGTGTGTGTGTGTGTGTGTGTGTGTGTGTGTGTGTGTGTGTGTGTTGCCGAAACAGGTATGAGTACTATGATTATGCAATGCTTACCTGCCCCTTTCAGTCCTGTTGCGCGGCCTCCGCAGTCGGCTGACGTTGACCTGCTCGTTCATTTCTTCCCTCTTCATACTTCACACAACGTTATTACATGTACCCCCCCCTCCCCCAACACACACACACACACACACACCACACACACACACACACACACACACACACACACACACACTCACCCCTCCCACCTCGTTCCCTACCAACATCCACACATACTCTCCGTCTTCTACAACACGTCATTTGGGACTCTTTGACATCACTTCAGCGGAAGTTGTTTCATGCAGTAGGCTTTCAGTTTTCAATGTTGATTATGCAAACCGCTGATGTGTTTATTGTGCGATTGCTTGTTGCTGCTTCAGTTCAATAGTTTGTATGGTCATATAACAATAGTTTGTTTACGTTCACATCACTAGTCAGTAAAGAAATGCTTAGAAAAGCCATCCATGGTGAGTAAACTGTGACAAAGCTATAGGAATATATACTACTAAAAACAATTGAAGTACCACCCTAATTTTTGTATGCAATTTTTAAAAAGCTCTGATAAACCAATTAATATTGATAATTGAATAAACTCTGCTGGATAAGCTTACCCGTTTCTCAAATACTACTCCTCGTGCATTTTTGTTATGTTAAAGTCGGTCAGCAGTTATCTACCGCGTCGCATCTGAGGCAAAAAAATCCCGAGAAATGATCGAACTTGTGTCGCTCCCAGATTTTGACACAGACACAGCAAGAAAAAAAAATGTGATGCACGTGAAAGCAAGGTCTTTTCTGAGCAGAATTGCAATCAGTTAGCACATTTGACGGGTATAAAAAGTCGCGAAATTTAGGAAGATTTAACCATGCCTGCGAGACAACGACTAAGCAACACCGACAGAGGAAGAGCGATAGCATGGTGCCAAGAAGGTATTGGCTTGAGGGAGATTGGTCGACGGCTTGGAGTGAGTCACCCAGTCATTCTGAGGCTCAGAGACCGTTGGCTTAACACTGGAAGTGTTGAAGAACAGCAGGGACGTGGACGGACGAGAAGCACCTCCAGACAGCAGGATCGGTTCATTGTTATCGCTTGTCTGAGAGACCGTTCAGCCAGTGCCACAGTACTCCGAGACCAGCTACGACAAGCCAGCAACGTCAACGTCAGTACCCAGACAGTTCGGAACCGGCTCCACGACGCCAACTTGAGGTCAAGGTCCCCAGCAGTGAGATCAATACTGACCCCAGCGCATCGAGCTCATCGTCGGGCCTGGGCAGCATGTCATAGAAGGTGGACAAGAGCTGAATGGGCAACAGTACTCTTCACAGACGAGTAAAGGTTCACCCTCAGGTTCAACGACGGGCGGGTTCGCGTCTGGCGACGTCCTGGAGAACGCTACGTTGACGCTGCCGTCAGGGAGCATGACCGCTATGGAGGTGGGTCCGTGATGGTGTGGGGTGGGTTCAGCCTACGTCACAGGACCCCCCTACACCGTGTTGAAGGCCGCCTGACCGGTGCCACCTACCGCGACACCATCATCCGCCCCCTTGTGATGCCCGCCCTGAGGGCAGTTGGCCAGGGCGCCCAGTTCCAGGACAACGCGCCGTGCCACCGCGCCGCCATCGTGAATCAGTTCCTACAAGGGCAGCAGGTGACAAGAATGGACTGGCCTGCCAGGTCACCAGATTTGAACCCCATAGAGCATCTGTGGGACGTGCTGGGGAGGCGAGTGCGGGCCCACAACCCTCCAGCAGACACCGTGGACCAGCTGTTTCAGTTGCTGGAGCAGGAGTGGCAGGCGATCCCCCAGGACACTCTCCGCCGCCTGGTGCACTCCATGAGACGTCGATGTGACGCTTGTTTGAACGCGAACGGTGGTCATACCCGTTATTAACATCATGACATCTACCATAGACTCTTGTTACTTTTCATTTTGGGGGTATGCCTCTTTAATCAAGTGTAAAACAAAGATAATTTTTTGTCATGGTGTTTGAATAAATTTGAATGGATTGAGGAATAATAAAAATAAAAGTATTCAATCATTAAATTATGTTCAGCTTTGTTTTCTTTCGAATGACAGCAGTTTTCCTAAGTGGTACTTCAATTGTTTTGAGTAGTGTTATATATATATATATATATATATATATATATATATATTATATATATATATATATATATATTTGTTAAAATAAGGTTTAAAAAACAATCTACAAATTTGTTTCTAGCTTTGCGCTATCGTCAGGATGATTTTGGTTTGCCCACCGCCGGTGTTATATAGCGTGTGGGCTCCCGTTTGCGGTTGTTTGCACGTGCGGGTTGGCTGCACGTGTTTTTTGAAGTTTTCAGGTTTTTGTTTTGGGCGTGTTCACTAACAACGATTTCCATTTATGCCTGCAGTTGTTTACTATTTCTGTTTTGGTGTT
>CM065725.1:69601294-69603794 GCA_033310375.1 Conus canariensis
TTATTTATTTCTTAGTCCAGCCAAATTGTCATGAATTCTTGTTCAGCTGTAAGTGGGCGATGTTGTGTTAGTGCGAAAATTGCACGGGATTCTCTACTACTAAGCTGGGCCGCAAACGGAAAAGCGGAAACTTGCGAAAAATGACCTTGTTTTGGACCGTTCTGCCTGAACACATTGCACTTGCCAGATGGAAAAACCATTATGCACGTGCAAGCACTGCTGTTTATGTGTGAGATGCTGTCGCTCCCTTGGCTATATAAGAAGACATTCCACCAGTAGTAGGCCTGATCTGACAATGCCTCCACGACGAAAATTAAGCGAGTTGGGTAGGGGACGAGCTGTTGCATGGTTCCAAGATGGTGTTCCCAAGCGAGAAGTGGCCAGGCGACTTCATGTGTCCATCTCGGTCATTGTCCGACTGATTCAACGCTTCACAGCCACTGGGATTGTCCATGAAAGACGCAGATCTGGTTGACCGAAGAAGACAACCCCACGTGACGATCGTCTCATTGAACGACAAGCCCTGCAGACAAGAACAGCCTCTTCCAGCATAATTCAAAGGCAGTTCAGGGTGGCTACTAACATCAACATCCGCCAGCAGACCATACAGAACCGCCTACATGGGTTTAATCTCCGTTCTCGTCGCCCAGCAGTACGGCCACGCTTAACTCCAGCCCATAGGGCAGCACGCTGCGCCTTCTGCGCACGTCACGTGAGGTGGACACGTCAGCAATGGTCCCGGGTCCTGTTCAGTGATGAATCACGCTTCACCCTTCACCACAACGACGGCCGACTGAGGGTCTGGAGGCGCCCAGGGCAACGCTTTACTGACGCCACTGTCCAAGAAAAGGTGGCCTTTCGTGGAGGTTCTGTAATGGTCTGGGGGGCCTTCAGCCTTCACCACAGAACACCCTTGTATCATGTACAGGGTAACCTGACTGGCATCCGATACCGGGATGAGATCCTTCGACCGCTGGCTGTGCCTACACCGCAGCAGATGGGACCGAGGGCTGTCTACCAGGATGACAATGCTCGCCCCCACAGGGCAAGGGTGGTCAACGACTTCCTGCAGCAGTCTGGAGTCAACAGAATGGAGTGGCCAGCATGCAGTCCCGATCTCAACCCGATTGAGAACCTCTGGGATGAGCTGGATCGCAAAGTGAGGAGCCACCCCCCTCCCAGGGATGCCCAACACCTCTACCAGATGCTGCAGGCTGAGTGGCAGGCGCTTCCACAGAGGATCTTCACCAACCTGGTCAACTCGATGAGGACTCGCTGCGTCGAGTGCCAGAACAGCCATGGTGGTTACACGCATTACTGAGCTTTTGGGAGCATCAGTATGCCCTGTCTTGTGATTTCAATGACTTTGGGAAATCAAATCTGGATACGTACCCACTTTAATCAAATGTACACACCAAACGATTGCTCGAGATTGAAGGCAATTGTGTATCGTTATCACTAAAGAATGGAATTAAATGTTGGCCAAACTTCAACGCATTGACTTTCTTTTTTTGACAGTTATGAATGTTTGTGAAAGTGATCCTTAACTTTTTGTGCGTAGCTTAGAAGTGTAACATTTGGATAAAATACTTAGCAAAGATATACCTCTGTAATTATCTACATTTTGGGGATATCCCTTTTTATGAATTGGAATTATAACCGCTTTTGACCAATCTTTTGGATAGATGCCTTTATCAAAAATTGAGTTGAACAGCTTTATGATAAAAGAGCGAACCTGTCTGCCGCCATTCTTCAGCATTTCAGCTGTGATTCCATCTAATCCACACGCCTTTCCCGACTTCAGTTTATCTATTGCTCTATTTACCTCCTCTTCCGAAATACGTCTTTTAAAACATGGTCCAGATGATCCGTTAAATCTATTTCTGGGCCTGAGTAGCCAGTATGTGCAGGTGTGTCAGTTTGGAATACAGCCTTGAAATGATTAACCCAATCCACCGTTTTTATGTTATTCGTGGATTTATCTCTGTTGCCATGTCCCATATTTTTAAGCTGTTTCCAAAAACATGATGGATTCAATACATTATTGGCAAGAGATTCTGCTTTCAACTTCCTGAACTCTCGTCGTTTAGTTTTCAGTAAGTGCTTGTACTTTTTCCGTTCTTGGACGTAAATCAATTTGTCTGTTATGTCCTTAGATTTTCTAAAACGGTTCAACGTTCTTCTGGCTTCTTTTTGTTTTTTTTTTAGCTTGATTACATTCTGTGTCAAACTATTCTGATCGCTTTTTCTGATCAGAACGAGATTTAAAGGACATGCACTCACTAGCCTCAGTTAGGCTTTGAACAAACAGTGTCAATGCATTATCAACATCGGAATCCAACGAATTAAAAGCCAATGTAATTTTGTTCTGTATGTTATCACTATTCAGCCTGTTGACAAAAATATCCTTTTTGTCATCGTTCCACCTGATTGTTTCTATTGAACTACTTTCATCTTTCATCATTTGTTCATTGCATGCTTCAGTTCCAACAACCTTCAG
>CM065725.1:69608794-69623794 GCA_033310375.1 Conus canariensis
TGGGTACCTCCCCCCTACCACCCCCCTTGTACCTGTAGATCTGGTGACGCTCTGTTTCTGTCATTCTTGAAAAGGTTGGGGGTGAGGGAGGGAGAGGGGGGGGGGGTAAGTTTGGCAGACATGGCAGTAAAACATCCTGGATCTCTACTGTAGCGTGGCAGTCTTGGGGGATAAAGCAGGCGGCCCTCTTCTTAAAAGCACATATTACCACACAATGGAATCATACTCTACCGCCTGACTATGGATATGTAGGTTTTGTTAAGGTTTGTCTATGTCATTGTTGAATTGCCCCACACAATGGCATCATAATTAGGCTGCGTTCAGGTCTGTCAATGTCATTTTCAATTGTTCCACACAATGGCACCCTAATTATGCTGTGTCAAAGTCTGCAAGTGTTTTTGTTGAACTGTCCCACACAATGGCACCCTAATCTTCCACCTGACCAAGGATATATAAGCTGTGTAAGTTTGTCCATGTCATTGTTCAACTGTCCCAGACGATGGCAACATAATCTCCCGCTGTTCCAAGAATCTACAGGTCCTGCGACAACAATGCTCTGAGAGCAGTGTTTCAGGTAACGCTGCAGAAAACCCAGAGTGGAGTCGACTCTCCTGATGGCGTTAGAGATAGGAACGTGCCACTAGAGGTCGATGGCTAACAGAAGGCCAAGGTCCAGATGGTTCTGGACTCGAGTAGAACACGGCCCTCTGGGTCATAAAGGTGGCTTCCTTTCTTTCTGATGCTCAAGACACTGAGCTTCTGTTGTTTGCATTGAACGCCATGCCCCACAGTCTGCCCAGCATTTCAGTTGGCTGAGGTCATCTCGCAGTCTGAATGATCATAGCAGTGGTCTGCAAACAGCAAAGCCTGTGAGTTCACTGCTAGGGGAAAGTCATCTGTGTGACAAAAAAATAGTGGGGGCCCAGAACAGCCCCTATGGGACGAAGAGGAAAGAAATACAAAAGCAAAAAGACGCGACGGAGAGAGAGAGAGAGAGAGAGAGAGAGAGAGAGAGAGAGAGAGAGAGAGAGAGAGAGATTGTTATATCATGATAAGCCTAATGACAACAATGAAGCGATGCAAGCGAAGGCAGTGGTATGTCTCAGTTAGAAGGGTCGATTGCGGTCCATATCTTGACGGATATCCAATTGATCATTGCCAGACTCACTTTTTTCATTTCTATATCTTTATGACATCTGACTTTGAGTTTTAGTCCCAAGGTCTGTTTTCAGTTAGTTTTTAGATTACTTTTAACTTTGTTTATGCCTAAGGTTAGCTTCCACACGGTCTACTCCTTGTCGTGGTGTGGGAGCTTGTGAACCTCTATGACCCAGAGAGCTATGCCAGCGGGAGCTGTATGTTCCTGGTAGGGCCACCCAAGCTGGACAGGTCGAAGGGTAGAGGTCAGACTAATGTAGACCAACTCACCCGGAGGTTAAACGGGTTTGTGTAGGGCTAACATCCCTTCTTGGGCAGATGGGGCTCATTAGTCTGGGAAGACAGCCCACCTAAGAGAAGGAAAACTCTGATCTCATGTGTATCGGCGTTTGCCTTTCCAATGGACCATTCCAGCGACGTGGAGAGGGGGGGGGGGGGTCTGCTGCATGGGTAACAGCTTGCCCTCCATACTTACTTACCCAGGCTTTGCGCTCTGGAGAGGTCACTCCAGCTTCGCTTTGCAGCGTCGACAAAACACGGGAAGTGGCAGTCTACCGGTTACAAGTCTGCATACTCAATTGGCGTAGAGTCAGACGCCAGGGGCTGCTTCCGACGGTGGGAGAGGTCATCGCATCTCACTGGGCAGCTACCGCCCGCCTTAAGCTGGGCAGTCCCCAGCCAGTAAGGTGCTGCCGCGCCACGGTCCGTTAGCCTCACTGGGTGCGTGGAGTTTAGGGTGAAAACCGACAAGCGGATCGATAACTGTGCACCAGGCAACAGAAAAATGAAAACTTCCGCCCTGAAATTGGGTACGTGGAACGTAAGGACAATGACTTCAAGCTTTTCTGACGACCTGCAGGAAGTAAACGATGTTCGCAAGACAGCCGTCATCGACAGAGAACTGAGCAGACTGCAGATGGACATTGTCGCCCTTCAAGAAACCAGGCTCCCAGAAACAGGATCTATGAGGGAGAGAGACTTCACCCTGTTCTGGCAGGGCAAACCATCAGACGAGGTCAGAGAACACGGCGTGGGATTCGCAGTTAGAAACAGATTATTGGAGTCCATAACCCCACCAGTAGAAGGAACAGAACGAATCCTGTCTCTCCGACTCCAAACATCATCGGGACCAGTCAGTCTAATTAGTGCCTACGCACCAACTTTGGCATCCACAGCAGAAGCAAAAGACAAGTTTTATGACGACCTCAGTGCTGCTATAAGGAGAATTACCGACAGAGAATTACTGTTCGTCGCAGGCGATTTCAACGCCAGAGTAGGTGTCGATCACAACTCCTGGCCCACCTGCTTGGGTCAGTTCGGCACTGGGAAAATGAACGAGAATGGCCAACGCCTGCTAGAGCTCTGCTGTCATCATGGGTTGTGTGTCAGTAACACCTTCTTCAACACGAAGCCTCAGCATCGAGTTTCCTGGAGACATGCTCGATCCAAACACTGGCATCAGCTCGATCTGATCCTCACCAGACGTGTCGACCTTTCCAGCATCAACATCACTCGCAGCTACCAGAGCGCCGATTGTGACACTGACCACTCTTTGGTGTGCAGCAAAGTGAAGCTCCGCGCGAAGAGACTGCACGTACAAGAAAGGAGGGCCGGCCTCGCATCGACACCAGCAAAACACGCGATCAAAGTAAAGTGGAAGAGTTCGCGCGAGTGTTGGAGGATTCTCTCCCTGGCCCACCCACTGCAAATGCCATGCTGTCTACAACGCCTCCACGTCCACCTTTGGCAAAAAGACCAGCAAGTCAGCTAATTGGTTCGAAGCCCATTTAGAAGAAATGACACCAGTCATCGAGGCCAAGAGAAACGCCCTGACAGCATACAAAACCAGTCCCAGTGAGCAGAACCTCCAGGTTCTCCGTGCTGCTCGTAGCAAAGTCCAGCAGTGTGCCAGGCAATGCGCCAACGATTATTGGCTTCAGCTCTGCTCCCAGATTCAGATCGCAGCTGACACAGGCAACATTAAGGCGATGTATGACGGCATCAAACAGGCGTTGGGCCCAACGCAAAAGAAAACTGCCCCTTTGAAATCAGCTACAGGGAGGTGATTCAGGACAGAGAACAACAGATGGAGCGCTGGGCAGAACACTACACTGAGCTATATGCAAGGGAAAATGTAGTCACAGAAGATGCCCTGAATGCCATAGAGCGCCTACCAGAGCTGGAAGAGCTTGACAGAGAACCAACCATAGACGAACTCAATGAAGCCCTGGACTCTCTTGCCTCTGGCAAGGCACCAGTGAAAGACGGTATTCCCGCCGAAGTACTGAAGTGCTGTAAAGAGACACTCAGCACCGAGTTGCATGAAATCCTCTGCCTCTGTTGGAGTGAAGGCGAAGTACCACAAGACATGAGGGATGCTAACGTCGTCACACTGTACAAAAACAAAGGTGACAGAAGCGATTGCAATAATTATCGTGGCATATCCCTCCTTAGTATCGTTGGGAAAGTCTTTGCACGAGTAGTACTGAAGAGGCTCCAAGTACTTGCAGAGCAAGTTTATCCTGAATCGCAGTGCGGTTTCCGTGCCAACAGATCGACGTGCCAACAGATATGATCTTCTCCCTTAAACAACTTCAGGAGAAATGTAGGGAGCAAAGGCAGCCACTCTTCATTGCCTTCATAGATCTCACAAAGGCTTTCGATCTGGTCAGTAGGGATGACCTCTTCAACATCCTCCCCAAGATTGGATGTCCACCCAAACTTCTCGGCATCATCAGATCCTTCCACGAAGACATGAAAGGCACCGTCGTCTTTGACGGCTCAACATCAGCTACCTTCAACATACGGAGCGGAGTGAAACAGGGTTGCGTCCTGGCTCTCACCCTGTTTGGAATCTTCTTTGCTGTGATGCTGAAACACGCATTTGATCCTGCAGCTGAAAGTATCTACCTCCGAACCAGGACAGACGGAAAGCTCTTCAACCTCTCCAGACTAAGAGCCAAGACTAAAGTCAAGCTGAGGTGCCTGCGTGACTTCCTCTTTGCAGACGACGCCGCAGTAACCGCCCACTCAGCCGAGGACCTACAGTAGCTCATGCCTCGCTTCAGCGATGCCTGCCAAAACTTCGGGCTTACCATTAGCTTGAAAAAAAAACACAGGTCATGGGACAGGATGTTGACTCTCCCCCAGTCATCAGCATCAATGACCATGAACTGGATGTCGTCCATGACTTTGTTTATCTGGGCTCAACTATCTCAGACACCCTCTCACTTGACGCAGAGCTCAACAGGCGCATCAGCAAGGCAACTACCACCATGACCAGACTGACAAAGAAAGCATGGAACAACAGCAAGCTGACTGAGCACACAAAGATCCAGATCTACAGAGCCTGCGTCGCGAGCACCCTCCTGTATGGCAGCGAGTCTTGGACTTTGCGTGCCCGACAAGAGCGAAAGCTCAATGCTTTTCATATGCGTAGCCTCCGACGCATTCTGAACATCACCTGGCAGGACAAGGTCCCAAACAACACTGTCCTGGAAAGAGCCGGATGCACCAGCATGTACACGCTGCTGAAACAGAGACGTATGCGCTGGCTCGGCCATGTCGTGCGCATGGATGATGGACAGATCCCTAAAGACCTCCTCTATGGAGAATTTGTGCAGGGAAACCGTCCCACAGGCAGACCACAGCTGCGATTCAAAGACGTGTGCAAGAGGGACCTAAAGGCCTTGAACATCGACCAGAACAACTGGGAAGCAACAGCCCTCGAACGGTCAGCCTGGAGACAGACTGTGCAGAAAGGTGTCTCCAAGTTCGAAGAGACACTCGCTAGGCAGCACGGGGAAAAGAGAATGAGAAGAAAGGCTGCAGCCCAGGCAGACCAACCAGCGTCAGACTTCATCTGTGCCCTCTGTCACAGGGACTGTCATTCCCGCGTCGGAATGGCCAGCCACACCCGTCGCTGTACCAGAATAGACACCTAGAGCGCAACTCCATAGTCTTCCGAGACTGAGGGATGCCTACTAAGGTTAGGTGGTTTATGATTAACTTCAATTCGTTTTGGTTTGGTTTCAATCTATCTTGGGAGGATAGTTAGTTTGACCACCCTGAAATAACGGGTTAATTGACAGTCGTTGATCTGGATAATATGAAGTAAAACTAAAAAAGAAGAAGAGAACAAATTATAAAAGAGACAAGTAAAATGAAATAAAGTAAAGTGAAAGATTGAAATAAAAGGAAATGCACAAATAAAATGAAGTACGTTAGTCAGATCTGTAAGATGTATTCTTTCCAAGTGATCTTCCTACAACCTCTAAGTCACTCCTAGCACTACATGCGGGGTTTATACAAGATGGAACACTGCAGGACTTTCCTTCTCTACACTTTCCAGAGTCATGACAGCACATCAGAATATATTTCAATTCTAAAAAAACGTGATATAACACACAACACATGACGACAAAGTCCATGCAGCACGTCATAACACGTTTCAATTCAAACAAAATGATATGGTACAAAACAACAACACGCAGGATACCCCGGCTAAAAAAAAAGAAACACACACACACACACACACACACACACACACACACACACACACACACACACACACACACACACTAAAGGCCAATATGTACTGGTATCCAGAAACATCAATTCTGTGTGACCACATGTATATCCAATGCATGGGAGGCAAAGAATGAAAGATCACCAAAGTATGGAACTGACTGACATATTACTCGTAAGAGTCGAACAGCTATGGGTGGGTGTATATGGATTGGGGGGGGGGGGGAGAAGAGGGAGGAAGGGAGTGGGACGGGGGAATGAAAAAGTCTTGCTCTACGTGCAAATCAGACGCCGAATCATACTGATATGGTATACTTCTTCTTCCTTGTCTAGAGCCGGGCCAAACTGGCGTTGAAGGCTCTGCTGTTCATCTGAGTGCCAGCTGGTTGGATGGCTTATTGGGTAAAACAGGATTAAAACTATATACATGTACAAATCTAGTGTGGATTTCCACTAGTGGCCAGCCTTGGAGGGCTGCAGGTCACTGGAGCTGCAGCGGAGGCGGCTGAAGAATGCCACTACTGTTGGAGCTGTAGTGGTCTTACTAGAAAGTTTGTTCCATTCACTCACCGTTCGGGGGATGAAGGAGTTGTGTAGAGCTGGGTGTATTGAGTGCTCCTGGAAGATGCGAGCACTATTCCTGCCGCGGGCCCTGGAGTGAGAAGGACGGTAGAGCGTGGAGGGTGGAATATCTACCAGCCCATTCTCGATGCGATACAGCATTCCCAGTCTGTTGTGGTGCCTTCTGGTCTCGAGGCTGTCCCACCGGAGTTTCCGGAGAAGATCAGTGACAGTGCCTGGTGCGCGTTCAAAATAGCAGTTGCAGGCATAGCGAGCTGCTCTTCTCTGGACCTTTTCCAGGAGGTGGATGTCTTGTCTCTTGTGAGGGTCCCAGACAGTGGAAGCGTATTCCAGTGTAGGACGAACCATGGTCATATAGGTAGCTTTGCGGACCTCAGTGGTGCAGTCTTTTAAGTTTCTGCGGAGAAAACCCACTGTCCTGTTCCCTTTGGTTGCCACCGTTTCAACGTGCTTGGTCCAGGATAGATCCTTTGTCATGGTTACTCCTAAGTACTTGGCTGAGGATACTGCTTCCAGGGTTTGTTCATGAAGAGTATATGCAGAGTGGAAGGAAAGGTGTCTGCCTGGCGAGATGTGGAGTGTGTTACACTTTCCTGCATTGAATCTCATCTGCCAAGTGTCTTCCCAATCTGCCAGGCGGTCAAGATCAGCTTGCAGGAAGGACTGATCCTTGGCACTGCAGACATTCCTGTAGAGGAGAGCATCATCTGCGAACAGCCGGGTGTTGGAGTCCTTGGCCACATCAGGAAGGTCATTTATGTAAGTAAGGAAAAGAAGTTGACCCAAGACAGTGCCTTGGGGGACACCAGAGAGGACAGGGGCAGGAGATGAGTGTACGCCTTCGAGTACCACTTGCTGCGTTCTGCCGAAGAGGAACGACTGGATCCAGCCAAGGGTGTTGTTCCGTACTCCATAGTAGTGCAGTTTCCGCAGCAAGCGTTGGTGAGGGACCTTGTCGAAGGCCTTGGAGAAGTCTAGGAGCTACATCTACTTGCGCACCCTGGGAAAGTCTCTTAGCAATGTCATGATTAGTGACGATCAACTGTGTCTCGCAGGAGCGTCGTTGGCGGAAGCCATGTTGACAGTCAGTGAGAACTTGGTGGAGATCGAAAAATCCATTACGTTGCTGTGTACAATGTGTTCTAGCACTTTACACATGATAGAAGTCAGAGACACTGTTCTGTAGTTTGCTGGCAGGCTTCGGTCACCCTTTTTGAATATCGGGACAATGTTGGCCTGTTTCCAATCGGACGGAACATGTTCAGTGTGGAGAGAGACTTGGAAGAGTTTAGTGAGGACAGGAGACAGTTCTGAAGCTGTGATTTTTAGAACGAAAGCTTGAATGTTGTCTGGTCCCCTGGCTTTGCAAGGCTGGAGATTTAGAAGGATTTTCTTAATGCCGGCTTCGCTGGCTTGTCCTGGGGGCATATCAGGATAAGAACTTGATCCTTTGTCTGGGATACTGGTGGTATTCTCTTGTGTGAAAACAGACCGGAACTGATCGCCCAGGATCTCTGCCTTATCTGACTATTGCTCCTCAGAAAGCCCTGCTTGTCCTTTAGAGGTGCCACTCCCTCGGCTCCTTGTTTCTTGTTCTTCACGTAGGACCAGAAGCGTTTGGAGTTGGTGCGGAAGTCTTCGCTCATCACGTCTTCCAAATACTTGCGGCTTGCCTCTCCTGATCTCATAACGGGTCTGGACCTGGAGTCGCCTGTACCTGTTCACGTCCCTCTTCTTCCCAGTCCTGCGTGCCTTTTTATGGGCTCGCTGCTTGCATCGGATGGCTCGACGGATTGAGGTGTTGATCCAGGGGTTGGTGTGCCTTGCAGCAGAGGTCTTGGTTGGAACACGTTTCTCCGCCGTCTTGAAAAGCATCTCCTTGATGTCCACCCACATTTGCTCTAACGTGTTTGGTGCTGAGGGATCAGGGTACTGGTAGGTGTTGACAAATTCCTGCACATCTTGACGCATCCCTTCAACGTCGGCTTTCTTCCACAGGAAGATCTTCCGCCGAGGTGGTCTGGGTCGATGTGGGGCAAGGGTCGTGTCGTAGAGGACGATGTCGTGGTCACTATTGCCAATGGAGGGTAGGGGTTTGCATCGGACTTTGAGGGAGGGGTGGGAGGTCAGTTTAATGTCTAGTATGGTCTTGTCTTTTCTAGTGGGAAAATCCACCATCTGCTCCAGGTCGTAATCAGCGACAATGTCAAGGTATGTCTGATTTACTCTTGATGAGTACCGTTTGTTAGCAGTTGTGAGTGTCTGCCAGTCGATGTCTGGGGAATTGAAATCACCAGCTATGGTGAGGACGTTGCGGCCTGCCTTACATTTTAGTTTGTATATTTCTGCCTTAGTGTCATCCATGTATGTCTGATCAGTTCTTCTAGGTATATGCCTAGAATAAGATTTTGACATTTCAAAAATTCACGAATTGAAAAAAAAACCTGTTCGGAGGGAGGCAGTGTGGAGGGGGTGGGACGGTGGAGGAGTTAAAAATATCTTCCAAGCGGATGAGATTTAATAAGATAAACAGCCAACACTGCCAGACGTTAACCATTCCCATAACTGAAATTGAAAACACTAGACATAGTCAGCAAAAGGTTAAAGGACTTGATCTTATCATGAAGAGGTTGAAAGTGAGTCTTGTACTAGTACAGTCAAATAAAAAATGAGGGATATCGAGAGTCTAACCACATGCACAAACAGGTGCCGGTTTTAAATGTCTGCCTAACCAACCTATAACCCGCAACCTATGTACAAGGTTACGGTTTGGGATTGGCCCTGGGAGATTACAACATTTTCTGGTTGGATTAGTCATATCCCATCTGTGCTTCCGAGCTGAATCTTCAAGGTAGTGTTTTTGTCTCATGTCCCAGATTGAACTTGTGAGAATGTGAATAGCTTGAGATAAAGAAAGAAGGATATTACAATTCAAAACATCAGATTTATTTCTTGCAGTTTCCTTTGCATAAAAGTCAGCTAAGTCACTGGCACGTAAACTGGAGTGCCCTGAAACCCATAACAAAGTTATATCGATACCCCGGGCTATAACTGATGAATGAAAATAAGATCTCACATACCAAGTCTGAACGACTAGACTTTGATTGACAATGTAGAGCCGTAATAGCTGATTTTGAGTCCGATAATGTAAGTATTTGTCTTTGTATAACAGGCATATCAAGTATAAAATCTAGTGCATTCAAAATGGCAAATAACTCTGCTGTAAATATAAAACATCCTTTTGTAATATGGAATTTCTTTCTAATGCTGAGCGCTGGTATTACAAAAGAAGCCCCAACATCGGAAGAATCTAAAACAGAACCATCCGTGAAAATGTGCAGATAGGAATCGTATTTCCTATATATCAAGTCTTCAGCAAAGGATTATAGTAACCGAGGATTATCTTTTTATTAAGATCTCGTAAGTGTAGATGATTTCAGCCTGCCCTGACAACCACGAAGGGTATGAACAACATGGAACAGTGACAATACCATCAAGAGACAGGTCACATTTCTAATCACCAAGGGACATGTACACCGCTTTGTTACAGATCTCTCTTGGAATATACGTACTTCCACGCAGTTCAGTCATTACTGAAGTTGGGATGATTCTAGCTCTCACTGTAAAATTACAGGCGCAACTTAGCCTGTGTTCATTTTATGGTAACACACCAGCCTCCTTGTACGTCAAATCAATTGAAGCCCATCGAGGAAGTCCTAATGCAATTTTAAAGGCTATTGAGTCAATACTGGTTAGCTTGGGTAAATGTGTCTTTCCAACTGTAAAAAAACAAAACAAAAAAAAAAACCTCTTGGCCATACGACAGAATTGAACGAACTAGCCCTGAGGTGACATAGACGAGGTTAGATCTCCCGTTAATCAGAGGAATAGCAGAAAGAACACGTAATAATCCAATTTTTTCCTAGCCTTTCCTACAAGGCAGTTAATACGTTTACTCCAAAAAAGTTTATAGTGGAAGATTACACCGAGAAATTTAACTTGTTTGCTTGGAAATATTACATTATTATAAACCCCTATAGAGACAATTTCTCTGCCTTCAAACACAACTGTTTTCTTTGTAACGAGCAGATGAACTGAACCCATTTGATTTCATGTGATGAAAAATATTGTCAACTTTTCCTGAAACTGTTCAATGATTTTCTTTCTTTTGGCTTGTTGTTTGGAAAAATTGCAGTTTACATTTGTCCACAGAGCAACATCATCTGCATACAGAGCTAATGTGGCACCTTTTGTATTAGCCTGTTAAATATCGTAAAACATTAGCAAGAAAAGTGTTGGAGCGATTACACTTCCTTGGGGAATACCCATATTAATAGTCCTAGAAGTTGATAAAGCTCCATGTACATTGACTTGGAGAGTTCTGTCTAATAAGAAAGCTGTTAGAAACTGAAAAAAAAAACGACCCCGACTTCCTACTTCATATGCTTTGCACAACAATTTAGAATGCCATACTGAATCGTAGGCTCTATGAACATCAAAAAACGTTGCAAGGGTCGAATGACGCTTGGTTAGAGCTTTTTTAACATTTGAGGAGTGGACAATGTGGTCTGTGGCTCCTCTACCTTTCCTAAAACCAGCCTGAAATAAAGGCAAGTCTCCATTTTTTTCTCAAAGAAATTTTCTGTTCTGTTTTTCCTGATTCTTTCAAAAGGTTTTCCAATGTGAAGTGTTAAAGAAATAGGTCGGAAACTAGAGAGAAGAGTTTTAGATTTTCCATGTTCAAGGATTGGGATGACAGTAGCTTTTTTTCCAATCTGTAGGGAGCATTCCAGCATTCCAACATATCTGAAAGAACTTCAGCAACTTTGATAACAGACTCAGTAAAATGCTTAATCATGTTATAGGAAATAGGATCTGAACCAGTGGATATCTTACCTAGCTTTATACGCTTAAGTGCGAAATAGAGTTCATGCATTGTTAAATTTGTGTGTATATATAAAGTGTTACTTTCTATGTTAAGTTGCTCAATGTTTTGGTATTTATCCTCAAATGCCTTTCTACGAATTTGTTCAGACTGAGATAAACACTCAGTCCGACTCATTGAAGCGAAAGTTTCTGCTAGTGATTAAGTCTTTTCTTTGTTAGTTCTATAAATTTTATCGTTAACATGCAGAGCAGGCTGAGGGAGATGGAATGTACCCTTGATTTTAAAAAAAATGTCTTTCCATAAGTTAGAAACGTCATGTGGATGTTTAGAACAAGTCATGATCAAATTACCATAATACTGTATTTTGACAAGAGCTACTGCTTTGTTGCTGTAGTTATTAGCAATTTTGTATTTACTGTGGAGTTCGTTTATTACTTGGGGTGGCTGTGAATGACGACTACTCATCCAGTTTTGAAATGCCTCTGTTTCATTTTTACAACTAACTCGCATGAGGAGTTCCACCAAGGGTTTGAGGCTTTGTTTGGATGGTCTTTAAACTTAATCTTTGGAATGACATAATCTGCTGCTCTCAGTATGAGATTTCGTAATTCTGCATAATTATTTTCAAGATCTTCTACTGATTCTATGTTATGATTAAAATTGAGATGAAGAGAACCAGTAACTAGAGTTTGGGCAGAAAGGTCCCAGTTAGCTTTATCTTCATTGTATTTTGTATATCCGGGGGTATGCTCAGTTCTCTCTGGATTCACTAAGATCTGGAGGATGGTCACTGCCCAGTGGTAACTGAATGACATTCCACGTGCCAAGTGGAAATATACCCGGAGAAACTAAGGACACATCAATTGATGAATTTTTGTGATCAGAACGATCAGCAATTCTGGTGATAGACCCGTCATCCAGTATCGTTAGATTAGCATTTACTATAGTGTTAGCAACATATTCATTATTGTTTGTGATATTTTTTAGAATTTTCGGACCATAGAGCATGCTGGGAATTGAAATCACCTAGAATAAACAACTCCTCTGAATCTAAATCAAGCAGCCAGTCAGCTTCTTTCTTGGACACACCATCTGGGTAATAACAGTTCACAATTTGTAAACTTTGGCCCTTGATATTCAGTGCAGTACTACAGGGATATAAGCGTTTGTCAATCGAGGTATAAGGTGTTTTAACAGGTTGGTACAACATTTTATACGATACATATATGGCAACTTTTGTTTTAGCATTTTTCTTCATTGCATCAGTCACTGGAGAAAAATAGTATCCTGCGAGTTTTGGTAAATCATTTTTATAACAATTCAAAGATTTTGCAGCGCAAGGACATCAAAACTATGGTCTTGCAAAAATTGAATAAGGTAGTCAATGTTACACTTGCTTCTGCAGTTCCATTGTGAAAACCTAAGACGATCTATGACTTGACTGACCATGTTGTCTTTTGAACTGGTTGCCCGCATTACAAGAAAGGGAAGAATACTAGCAAACAAAAACAGGCAGATTTTTGAAAGAGAAAACAAAGAAAGAACTTTCGTTTTGTAAAAGTTCATAACACACTGGTGTGACAGTTTGAAATAATTCTTTTGAATTCCAAAATAGAAGTGTGAGCAGGTCCGTCACGTTTTTCATAGTACTGACGAATTTAACTGAAAGGGATTCCATGAACACAACAATACTACTAAGATCAAAATTAGAAAAAGATGGACAGCCAGGCGATGAAACTTTTGGAGACTCTTTTGCCTTTTTTTTTTTTTTGCTTAGGAGTACTAACAGGGGGTGACAGTTCTAGCCTACGTTCACAAGTTTTTGCCTTGACGTTATCTTTTCCAAGTCGGGAGAACAGCTTTTTGAGACAGTTACTGGGGAACAAACCGTCTTTTTCGTGACCGGCGATTCACTTTTGTTCCCAGCAACAACTGAGGAATATGACATAGGAACAGTATGGTTACATGGACTGGAATCAAGTATTGCAGACTGGTAACCACACTGTTCAGGATTTGCTTGTCCTTCTAGCTGGGCTCGTTCAAGAGAAATTGCTTCTAAGAAAGACATATGATTAGATGATTTTAAAGAGCCCGCCATGTCCTTCCAAACGGACGTGTGGTAGATGTGGTCTGTCTGGCCAAGACAGTAACAAATGTTCCAATGCCAGGCGCTATGTGAATTGTTCAGGAAATTACTCTGCTTTTTACACACACAACACACACACACACACACACACACACACACACACACACACACACACAACACACACACACGATACCTTGATACGAAAGAAAGTTATGACGTGCATAAAACAAAACCTCACAATACATCACAGCACACCGCATGAACAGCGTAAGTTTGAAACAAGACATATCATATACATTGTTGTTGGAATTGTCATTCTTTCTAATTACCCACAAAATGGCAAGGCAGTTATGTCTCAGACATTCTGGTAGCCTCTGTGCGTAGGGACCCCCAGGTTGAGATCTTTTGGGAACAATCGGACTGATCTTTGAGAGTTAAGACACCTCGGATATATCATTGTTGGAATTGTCGTGCTTTCTAAGTAGTCATAAAATGGCAAGGCAGTCATGTCTGTGACCATTCTGGTAGCCTCTGTGCATGGGAATCTAGAGGTACAGATCCTTTGGGACCAATCTCACTGATCTTTGAGAGTTATTATCATTATTACCTACTGTATCCAGCATTAGCGATCAGCTTGAAACAAGTCTCCTTCCAATTAGTGAACTGTTTCATGAGTTCAGGCTTTAACTTTTTTGTTGTTCTTTCTGCTGGCCTCTGACCCTGTTTCCCAGACGCTGCAGCACACGCTGTAACTGGCTGTGTCTTCGTCGCTCCAAGGCCACATTCAGCACGTACAGGACCGGATTGATCGCCACGTTGAATGGCAAGGCAAAGGCTGTCACAGCAGAGCGGATGTCTTCAGGCATGACGTTGAGTGTGGGCATCAGCAGCACCAGAACATCCACCAGGAACCAGCCACAGGCGTCAGTCACTGAGATGGAAATGGTGCGGCGAGCAGAATCAAGCTGGTGTGATCTTTGAGAGTTGACCAGAAACACGATGGGGTTGGCAAGAACAATGATGTAGATGTACATCTGACCTGCCATTGTCACTGCCATCAGCACCGTGTTCAGTACGACCACAGCATGTAAACCATGGTTATGAGCAACCAGGGTACCGGTCAAGGGAGAGGGACACACAGACTAGTTTGATGATGTAACGTCCAAGAGAACAAGTGTAGAATGGTGGCTGTGATCAGACCCACTCCCCAACACAGCACACTGAAGATCACCACCTGTTTTCTGCCACATACCTGCATGCCAGGCCTGGCCAGCTGAGCACAATGACCCACAGTCAGGCATACCTGGATCAAGGCAGACACCTGGACACAGAACAGGTACAGAAAGCTGCACAGGGAACACCAGGGGCTGTGCCTCCACCACCTGTCTACCCACAGATACTCTCCAAGGTACACCTGGTCAGCCACACATACTCCCAGCAGATCCATCCCCAGAAGCAAGTTCGGCATGAACAGCTGAGATACAAAGACAGTATTAGTGCTCTTCTTCTCTTGATTTCCATGCAGCAGGAAAAAGAGGTTAAATCCGCTGCCCAGCAAAGCTACAGCGGCCAGAACGGCAGTCACAGCACGTAGAGCGTGGGATGCTAACAGACGGTGACAGGAGGAGAAGAAGAAGGAGGGGGAGTGGCAGTGTTGGAGGTGAAAGCCTGCAGGCAAGTTCTGAGGGCAACACAACATGGGCAGGTCTGTGTGCACAGAGTGTAACAGGGGGAGGGGGGTGAGCCAGTGACGGGGGAG
>CM065725.1:69628794-69633794 GCA_033310375.1 Conus canariensis
CAATAAAGTGTTTTGAAAGTGGTGTCGTGCGATGTTCTTAACTGGCAATAGCACTTTAAACAACTCCAGAGTAATTCAGCAGCAGTGGAGTATTTTCTCTAGCTAGTCTAGTCCTCTCATGAAAAAAAATGATACCTGCAGATTTTCATGAACTGACAGTACGGGGTCACGACAGTATCAATTTGCGTGTGGTTTGTACAAAGGGAAAAAGGGGTGACTTGAAATGGTGTCACTGTGAGCAGACGGAAAACGGCATTCATCATGGCCCTGTTCCAGAACATGGGACACAGAAAGTATGGCCAATGGCATTCATTCATGGAATATACCATACTGGGCACAAAGCAAATGGAAGAGAAATTCATACAGTTCATGTACCGTACTGGACACAGAAAGTATGGCCAATGGCATTCATTCATGGAATATACCATACTGGGCACAAAGCAAATGGAAGAGAAAGTCATACAGTTCATGTACCGTACTGGACACAGAAAGTATGGCCAATGGCATTCATTCATGGAATATACCATACTGGGCACAAAGCAAATGGAAGAGAAAGTCATACAGTTCATGTACCGTACTGGACACAGAAAGTATGGCCAATGGCATTCATTCATGGAATATACCATACTGGGCACAAAGCAAATGGAAGAGAAAGTCATACAGTTCATGTACCGTACTGGACACAGAAAGTATGGCCAATGGCATTCATTCATGGAATATACCATACTGGGCACAAAGCAAATGGAAGAGAAATTCATACAGTTCATGTACCGTACTGGACACAGAAAGTATGGCCAATGGCATTCATTCATGGAATGTACCATACTGGGCACAAAGCAAATGGAAGAGAAATTCATACAGTTCATGTACCGTACTGGACACAGAAAGTATGGCCAATGGCATTCATTCATGGAATGTACCATACTGGGCACAAAGCAAATGGAAGAGAAATTCATACAGTTCATGTACCGTACTGGACACAGAAAGTATGGCCAATGGCATTCATTCATGGAATATACCATACTGGGCACAAAGCAAATGGAAGAGAAATTCATACAGTTCATGTACCGTACTGGACACAGAAAGTATGGCCAATGGCATTCATTCATGGAATATACCATACTGGGCACAAAGCAAATGGAAGAGAAATTCATACAGTTCATGTACCGTACTGGACACAGAAAGTATGGCCAATGGCATTCATTCATGGAATATACCATACTGGGCACAAAGCAAATGGAAGAGAAAGTCATACAGTTCATGTACCGTACTGGACACAGAAAGTATGGCCAATGGCATTCATTCATGGAATATACCATACTGGGCACAAAGCAAATGGAAGAGAAAGTCATACAGTTCATGTACCGTACTGGACACAGAAAGTATGGCCAATGGCATTCATTCATGGAATATACCATACTGGGCACAAAGCAAATGGAAGAGAAATTCATACAGTTCATGTACCGTACTGGACACAGAAAGTATGGCCAATGGCATTCATTCATGGAATGTACCATACTGGGCACAAAGCAAATGGAAGAGAAATTCATACAGTTCATGTACCGTACTGGACACAGAAAGTATGGCCAATGGCATTCATTCATGGAATGTACCATACTGGGCACAAAGCAAATGGAAGAGAAATTCATACAGTTCATGTACCGTACTGGACACAGAAAGTATGGCCAATGGCATTCATTCATGGAATATACCATACTGGGCACAAAGCAAATGGAAGAGAAATTCATACAGTTCATGTACCGTACTGGACACAGAAAGTATGGCCAATGGCATTCATTCATGGAATATACCATACTGGGCACAAAGCAAATGGAAGAGAAATTCATACAGTTCATGTACCGTACTGGACACAGAAAGTATGGCCAATGGCATTCATTCATGGAATATACCATACTGGGCACAAAGCAAATGGAAGAGAAATTCATACAGTTCATGTACCGTACTGGACACAGAAAGTATGGCCAATGGCATTCATTCATGGAATATACCATACTGGGCACAAAGCAAATGGAAGAGAAATTCATACAGTTCATGTACCGTACTGGACACAGAAAGTATGGCCAATGACATTCATTCATGGAATATACCATACTGGGCACAAAGCAAATGGAAGAGAAATTCATACAGTTCATGTACCGTACTGGACACAGAAAGTATGGCCAATGGCATTCATTCATGGAATATACCATACTGGGCACAAAGCAAATGGAAGAGAAATTCATACAGTTCATGTACCGTACTGGACACAGAAAGTATGGCCAATGGCATTCATTCATGGAATATACCATACTGGGCACAAAGCAAATGGAAGAGAAATTCATACAGTTCATGTACCGTACTGGACACAGAGAGAATGAAAAATGACATTCATCTTGGTCCTGTTTCGTACAAAGGGGCACAAATGGTATAGAAAATGTCCATACAGGTCCATAGAACGGGATCAAAACAGTATAGAAAATGTCATTCATACATGCCTTGGTCCATAACACAAGACACACTGGGTCCAGAGAGTATAGAAAATTACATTCGTACAGGCTATTTTCCATAAGATAGAACAAAGCAGGAATAGAAAATGACATTCATGCAGGTGCCTGTCGTCTAAAACGGGGCATAGAGGGTACAGAAAGCTGCTTTCATATAGGCACCAGTTCCCTCAGACGGATCATAGATGGTAGGGAGAATTACATTCACGTGGTCCTTGTTCCCAAACGCAGAGAGCACAGAAAATTACATTTATACAGGCTCTCTTACCAAACATCGAACACAGAGGGTAGAGAAAATTACATTTATAGTTACCTATCTTAGTTCGCAAGGATTGGACATAGAGGGTACAGACAATTACATTCATACAGGCCTTGTTCCCTGAGATGGGACACATCATAAAAAGATATACATTTATGCGGGTCCTGTTCCCTGAGGTGAGACACAGATGGTGTGGAAAACTGCGATCAAACAGGTCCTGTTCCCAATGACGGGACACAGACGGTATGGAAAATGACATCCATAAAAGCCCTGTCCTTGAGAAGGGACAAAGACGGTGTAGAAAATGATATTCATGGTTACAGAAGACTAAGAAAATTACACCCATGAAGGCAGTATTCCAGATTGTACACAAAGGGAATAGAAAAGGACATTCACCTCGAGCCTGTTGACAAGGGGGTGAGTTACCCTTGCAGTGACATACAGAGATACAAGAGAGAAGATGCAATTGTCGTAACAATACAATTTCCCTGACTCCAACTTTCACTCGCGGTCTTACACAATCTCCCGCATTCAATTCTTATTATTACTAAGAGGTAGTTTCCAGTTCGAGTTCTTGTGTATTTTAACCTCTTAATTGCAAAAAATATTTACAATAAGTTACAATGATTTCTTTAGATATTTCGTTCACCACTTTTTCTCACAACAACATTTCATGAAAGATTAGCACACACTGATCAACATAAGAAGCACCACAGACTTCAACCTTAGACAACAAGAACTTCAAATGATTTTATCAGCCAAGGCCAACAAGGCCGCACAAAACATTTTCTTCAAGTTGGCCACCAGACCACACTATTTCCAAATAATTAGCATTACCCCTCAAGGCCACAAGTAAGTGATCAAAGTCTTCCACTTTCAAAGCCTCCCGATCTAACTGAGACTCAGTCAATCAATATTCGTTTCATTCATTTTTTCCAGTCTTAGACATTCACAGTCTGATACTAGTTCATTCTCTTTTTATTTTGTCACATAGGGGACTTAAGGGGGCAACTTCTTTCACGGAGAAAAATCGCTGCAACAGAAAAAACCGAGACTTTTGTTAATAATCATTTTCAACTTTTAGGTAATATCTCTTTCTACTCACGTTTTTTGGTGCTTCCAAACATCAGGAAACCTATGCATTTTTTATGTTTACCTTTTCCTTTCTACGTTTAGGCATATACTGGCAATTTGATGCCTTATTTTACAATTACACAGTGTACTACAGAGGTGAGGATGACTCCCATATAGCACCTCTAACACAGCCCCGATAAAGTATTAGTACAGTTGAGGCCAGTCTCTCTCTCTCTCTCTCTCTCTCTCTCTCTCTCTCTCTCTCTCTCTCTCTCTCTCTCTCACACACACACACACACACACACCAACACACACACACACACACACACACACACACACACCTCTGCTGACACTGACTGCTATCTTATCCAGCCAGTCCAGTGACAGCCAGCGAGCACTGTTATCCTATCCGTGTAAAAATCATGATTTTCTTACAGTCAAGCCAAAATCATGCTTTACCTGCATTCACTGCACTCCCAATAGTAGGTGAGGAGGGGGAGGGGGGTAGACTTCACCCCCCCCCCCCCCCCCCCCCCCCCCGGGGTAAACCAGACTAAGTCTAAAATGTGCTCCTGGATGTGCTGAATCCATTTATGCATGTTAACAGAAAAAAAAAATTGGGGATGGTCTTGGAATTATTGCCCTTGCCGCAAGGGTACACCCCTAAACCTCTTTTCGGCAATTGCATTTTCAATACGTAATCAAGTGGTATTAAAACTTAGAGAACTATTTGTTTGCTTTTTGGTTATTAAAAGCAATTAGTAGGTATCATAAAAAGCGCATCACAAATAATAATAAGGCTGTATTTTGGCTTCAGTAATGCATGTTCTTCGCACACTGTTATTTCCATGACTAAAATACGATGTCATCTCTCATACTTAAAAACATATTTTTAAATTCGTCACTTGAAACATATTTTCATACACTACAATACATTACAATAATTTTGACTAAGTTTGAAGGTTTTAGTCTAATTAGGTATGTCACAATTGCAAAAAGGTCACCCCTACCCCCCAAAACTGGAATATCGCCCACAGTCCTATATACGTCAGTCCTAACTGAAACCCACATATCATTACTTGATTTATGAAATACAGCGAGTATTCACCCTGGAAACACTGATATACTTAATTTTCACACACAAAAACATGGTTCAATGGCAC
>CM065725.1:69638794-69678794 GCA_033310375.1 Conus canariensis
TTACTGTTCTATCCCAGATGTTGGGACAGAGCTGTCACAGGCTTTACTGTTCTATCCGAGATCTTGGGACAGAGCTGTCACAGGCCGGTTTCTTTGCTGTTCTATCCGAGATGTTGGGACAGAGCTGTCACAGGCCGGATGCTTTACTGTTCTATCCGAGATGTTGGGACAGAGCTGTCACAGGTTTTACTGTTCTATCCGAGACGTTGGGACAGAGCTGTCAGGCGCCGGTTTCTTTACTGTTCTATCCGAGATGTTGGGACAGAGCTGTCAGAGGCCGGTTTCTTTACTGTTCTATCCGAGATGTTGGGACAGAGCGGTCACAGGTTTTACTATTCTATCCGAGACGTTGGGACAGAGCTGTCAGAGGCCAGTTTCTTTACTGTTCTATCCAAGATGTTGGGACAGAGCTGTCACAGGCCGGTTTCTTTACTGTTCTATCCGAGATGTTGGGACAGAGCTATCACAGGCCAGTTTATTTACTGTTGTATCAGAGATGTTGGGACAGAGCTGTCACAGGCCGGTTTCTGTACTGTTCTATCCGAGATGTTGGGACAGAGCTGTCACAGGCTGGTTGCTTTACTGTTCTATCCGAGATGTTGGGACAGAGCTGTCACAGGCTGGTTGCTTTACTGTTCTATCCGAGATGTTGGGACAGAGCTGTCACAGGCCGGTTTCTTTGCTGTTCTATCCGAGATGTTGGGACAGAGCTGTCACAGGCCGGTTTCTTGGCTGTTCTGTCCGAGATGTTGGGACAGAGCTGTCACAGGCATTACTGTTCTATCTGAGATGTTGGAACAGAGCTGACACAGCCCGGTTTGTTTACTGTTCTATCCGAGATATTGCGACAGAGCTGTCACAGACCGGTTTGCTTTACTATTCTATCCAAGATGTTGGGACGGAGCTGTCACAGGCATTACTGTTCTATCCCAGATGTTGGGACAGAGCTGTCACAGGCCGGTTGCTTTACTGTTCTATCCGAGATGTTGGGACAGAGCTGTGACATCCGGTTTCTTCGTTGTTCTATCCGAGATGTTGGGACAGAGGTGTCACAGGCCGGTTTCCTTACTGTTGTATCAGAGATGTTGGGACGGACCTGTCACAGGCTTCACTGTTCTATCTGAGATGTTGGAACAGAAGTGCCACAGGCCGGTTTGTTTACTGTTCTATCCGAGATGTTGGCACAGAGCTGTCACAGGCCGGTTTCTTTACTGTTCTATCCGAGATGTTGGAACAGAGCTGTCACAGGCTTTACTGTTCTATCCGAGATGTTGGGACAGAGCTGTCACAGGCTTTACTGTTCTATCCGAGATCTTGGGACAGAGCTGTCACAGGCCGGTTTCTTTGCTGTTCTATCCGAGATGTTGGAACAGAGCTGTCACAGGCCGGATGCTTTACTGTTCTATCCGAGATGTTGGGACAGAGCTGTCACAGGTTTTACTGTTCTATCCGAGACGTTGGGACAGAGCTGTCAGGCGCCGGTTTCTTTACTGTTCTATCCGAGATGTTGGGACAGAGCTGTCAGAGGCCGGTTTCTTTACTGTTCTATCCGAGATGTTGGGACAGAGCGGTCACAGGTTTTACTGTTCTATCCGAGACGTTGGGACAGAGCTGTCAGAGGCCAGTTTCTTTACTGTTCTATCCAAGATGTTGGGACAGAGCTGTCACAGGCCGGTTTCTTTACTGTTCTATCCGAGATGTTGGGACAGAGCTATCACAGGCCAGTTTATTTACTGTTGTATCAGAGATGTTGGGACAGAGCTGTCACAGGCCGGTTTCTGTACTGTTCTATCCGAGATGTTGGGACAGAGCTGTCACAGGCTGGTTGCTTTACTGTTCTATCCGAGATGTTGGGACAGAGCTGTCACAGGCCGGTTTCTTTGCTGTTCTATCCGAGATGTTGGGACAGAGCTGTCACAGGCCGGTTTCTTTACTGTTCTATCCGAGATATTGGGACAGAGCTGTCACAGGCCGGTTGCTTTACTGTTCTATTGGAGATGTTAGGATAGACCTGTCACAGGCCGGTTTCTTTACTGTTGTATCAGAGATGTTGGGACAGAGCTGTCACAGACCGGTTTCTGTACTGTTCTATCCGAGGTGTTGGGAAAGAGTTGTCACAGGTTTTACTGTTCTATCCGAGTTGTTGGAACCGAACTGTCACAGGCCAGTTTCTTTACTGTTCTATCCGAGATGTTGGAGCAGAGCTCTCACAGGCCGGTTTCTTTACTGTTCTATCCGAGATGTTGGGACAGAGCTGTCACAGGCCGGATGCTTTACTGTTCTATCCGAGATGTTGGGACAGAGCTGTCACAGGCCGGTTGCTTTACTGTTCTATCCGAGATGGGACAGAGCTGTCACAGGCCGGTTGCTTTACTATTCTATCCGAGATGTTGGGACAGAGCTATCACAGGCTGGTTTCTTGGCTGTTCTATCCGAGATGTTGGGACAGAGCTGTCACAGGCATTACTGTTCTATCCGAGATGTTGGGACACGACTGTCACAGGCCGGTTTCTTTACTGTTCTATCCAAGATGTTGGGACAGAGTTGTCACAGGCTGGTTGCTTTACTGTTCTATCCGAGATGTTGGGACAGAGATGTCACAGGCTTTACTGTTCTATCCCAGAAGTTGGGACAGAACTGTCACAGGCCAGTTTCTTTACTGTTCTATCCGAGATGTTGGAACAGAGCTGTCACAGGCCGGTTTCTTTACTGTTCTATCCGAGATGTTGGGACAGAGCTGTCACAGGCCAGTTTCTTTACTGTTCTATCCGAGATGTTGGAACAGAGCTGTCACAGGCCGGTTTCTTTACTGTTCTATCCGAGATGTTGGGACAGAGCTGTCACAGACCGGTTGCTTTACTGTTCTATCCGAGATGTTGGGACGGAGCTGTCACAGGCATTACTGTTCTATCCCAGATGTTGGGACAGAGCTGTCACATGCCGGTTTCTTTACTGTTCTATCTGAGATGTTGGAACAGAGCTGTCACAAGCCGGTTTCTTTGCTGTTCTGTCCGAGATGTTGGAACAGAGCTGTCACAGGCCGCTTTCTTTACTGTTCTATCCGAGGTGTTGGGACAGAGCTTTACTGTTCTATCCCAGATGTTGGGACAGAGCTGTCACAGGCCGGTTTCTTTGCTGTTCTATCCGAGATGTTGGGACAGAGCTGTCACAGGCTTTACTGTTCTATCCCAGATGTTGGGACAGAGCTGTCACAGGCCGGTTTCTTTGCTGTTCTATCCGAGATGTTGGGACAGAGCTGTCACAGGCCGGTTTCTTTGCTGTTCTATCGGAGATGTTGGGACAGAGCTGTCACAGGCTTTCCTGTTCTATCCCAGATGTTGGGACAGAGCTGTCACAGGCCGGTTTCTTTACTGTTCTATCAGAGATGTTGGGACAGAGCTGTCACAGGCCGGTTGCTTTACTGTTCTTGGTCGTTGCAGTCAGATGAAGGACCCAAAGGTGATTACACCCTGATTCCTTCTGACTGTCAACGACCGTTGCGGCGACGGGTTCGGGTAAATCATAGCGCATAACTGGTGGTAAAGCATTTATTTGTACACAGCATTTAAACTTCGTGATACACTTGTTGGGTAATAAAGGATTGCAGGGAAATCCTTATATATGAATTCAAATCTTTACACGGTGTGATGTTGTTGTCTCCTTAAAATATCACCATGCATTTTGGAAAGAAAACACTTGCATTCTTCTCTTCGTCTTTTACTCTTTGCCTATACATCTCTATACCTGTCTCCCCATGTATTTTCTGGTAACATTTCTTCAAATCTTTATCTCTTTCTTAATGTCTGTCTCTCCGTCTGTCTTACTGTGCCTGTCGTGAGCGTGTCTCTCTCTCTCTCTCTCTCTCTCTCTCTCTCTCTCTCTCTCTCTCTCTCTCTCTCTCTCCATGAGATGGTTTATACAGAGAGTCTGCATTGTAAGCAGTGCTTTACATGTGGAGGACATAGAGCACAAACATAGAACAGGCGCCATCCAAAGATGTGTCATACCCGCAGTTATACAGAATCCAAACTGATATGTGATGATCGCCATTCACAACACCACCCAGACACCACACAGACACCACACAGAATTCCAGCTTACATGGCATGACCTTTGGCACTGGTCAAGCCAACATAGAAGTCAAACTTGCGGCTGCGAGCCCATATTGTATCCACCAGTGCTTCCATCTCCTTCACAGAGGAAAAGGACACTAAGTGACCCCCCAGTTTTCCGCACCCCTCTCTGGCCTGGGCGTGAGTGAGTGGATCTGTCGGTCTGACCAGCACGTAGCAGTGGTCATCCACCATAAAGCCACCATGGCCACAGGTTGGAAAGCCACAGTGTTCTTCGTCCTCGCCCCCAGAGCACTGCACTCTCCAGTTGCAGGCCAGGTGTGGCTGGAAGTGTGGCCAGTGTGGGACTGAGCAGTTCCACTGACCGTCCTTCAGCTGTTCTGGGGTGGACTGGGGCTGTGAGATCACACGCACGCACACACACGCGCGCGCGCACGCATGCACGCACGCAAACACATGTATATATATATATATATATATATATTCACAAGTAGAATTTTCCGTTGCCTGCACCGCACCACAACCAAACAATGAGAACAGGCAGACATGAAGCCTGTGGGCGAAAGCTCGAGTTTTGATGTTTGATTTTATCCTTGTGTGGAGAAAATGCAGAACTTGTTTTTACCTTGTGTGTGTATATATATATATATATATATATATATATATATATACATACATATATACACACACTCATACATATATATATATATATATATATATTCAATTATAAACAAAGCTTGCTCTTATGTCTTAGATTGAAGAAATTGGGGGAGATAAGCATTCATATCTGCAGTGGTAGATAATTCTGCCTAACTAACAGTATGTGCCTGAGTGGGTGAATGGGGAAAAATAAAATAAATGCTTCTCAAAATGAGCCTTCAGCAAGCTTATAGTCTCCAAGGGGGAGACAATCTCCAATGGGGAGGAAACTCACTAACATATAACTCCTGGTCAGATACCGATATTTCGAAACCTGATTGTTTCTCCTCAGTGACCGCGGAAAGTGGTAATTAGACTCCTCTGCCTTTTTGGTTTTAAGAAGAATGTTATCCCAGAAAAAGGCTGGTGTGCAATACCGTAGTATGTTTGTTGAGTTTTCAAAAAAAAACAACCAAAGGTGTCACGTAAGAAGCAAAAGAAAACCATGAAAAAGCAAAACAAACTACATTTTCTTGTGAAAAGTAGAAAATATAAAAAGATAACCTTTTAGGACATACGTGCTGAGGGCCAGTTCTTGGAATGGATCCGCGAGGGACTAAATTCCAATAAACTAATAAATTCCAAGGATAAGTACCGAGCACCATTCCAGCAACTTACAGAGCAGCTTGGTGTTGCAATGACTGCAAGAAATATTCAATTATAAACAAAGCTTGCTCTTATGTCTTAGATTGAAGAAATTGGGGGAGATAAGCATTCATATCTGCAGTGGTAGATAATTCTGCCTGACTAACAGTATGTGCTTGAGTGGGTGAATGGGGAAAAATAAAATAAATGCTTCTCAAAATGAGCCTTCAGCAAGCTTATAGTCTCCAAGGGGAGACAATCTCCAATGGGGAGGAAACTCACTAACATATAACTCCTGAACAATTAAGTAGTGGGGGAAAACAAGTGCAGGCTAACAATAACATATAACTCCTGGTCAGATACCGATATTTCGAAACCTGATTGTTTCTCCTCAGTGACCGCGGAAAGTGGTAATTAGACTCCTCTGCCTTTTCAGTTTTAAGAAGAATGTTATCCCAGAAAAAGGCTGGTGTGCAATACCGTAGTATGTTTGTTGAGTTTTCAAAAAAGCAACCAAAGGTGCCACGTAAGAAGCAAAAGAAAATCACGAAAAAGCAAAACAAACTACATTTTCTTGTGAAAAGTAGAAAATATAAAAAGATAACCTCTTAAGACACAAGTGCTGAGGGCCAGTTCTTGGAATGAATCCGCAAGGGACTAAATTACAATAAACTAATAAATTCCAAGGATAAGTACCGAGCACCATTCCAGCAACTTACAGAGCAGCTTGGTGTTGCAATGACTGCAAGAAATATTCAATTATAAACAAAGCTTGCTCTTATGTCTTAGATTGAAGAAATTGGGGGAGATAAGCATTCATATCTGCAGTGGTAGATAATTCTGCCTGACTAACAGTATGTGCTTGAGTGGGTGAATGGGGAAAAATAAAATAAATGCTTCTCAAAATGAGCCTTCAGCAAGCTTATAGTCTCCAAGGGGGAGACAATCTCCAATGGGGAGGAAACTCACTAACATATAACTCCTGGTCAGATACCGATATTTCGAAACCTGATTGTTTCTCCTCAGTGACCGGGAAAGTGGTAATTAGACTCCTCTGCCTTTTTGGTTTTAAGAAGAATGTTATCCAGAAAAAGGCTGGTGTGCAATACCGTAGTATGTTTGTTGAGTTTTCAAAAACACAACCAAAGGTGTCACATAAGAAGCAAAAGAAAATCATGAAAGAGCAAAACAAACTACATTTTCTTGTGAAAAGTAGAAAATATAAAAAAAAATAACCACACACAATCTTTGTGGACATCACTACTCCTGTCCCACACTGTTGAAGGGTAATTGATACGTGACATTATGTGTGCACTGAAGAAAAGTTTAAGCACAGTACTGTTGACGTTGCGCTTTAATTGAAATAACAGGAAAAGGTGTTTTGAGAGTACCTTGCATACGTTATTGAGATGAGATTGCCATTTCAATTCTTTCTCTATCGTTAACCCTAAAACACGATACTAATCTACCTGCTCGATAGAAGTGCCATTCAACTGAAGTTTTAGGCAAGTAGGAGTCAATTGCTGTTTTTGGCGGGTAGCTATGATCATAGATTTGGTTTTGGCTGGGTGTATGACCATTGAGTTTGAATGACACCAGTCTGACACGCAGTTTAGACTTTCGTAGAGAGAATTTTCTATTGTCTGTAGATCACTACCATTCGTTTGGAGTGACGAGTCACCAGCAAATAAATCTGTCGTGACCTTTTTATCTGATACGGACAATGGTAAATCGTTGATGAAGATGCAGAATAGGAGGGGGCCTAGTACTGAGCCCTGTGGGACTCCATGTCTGACAAAGTCTGAAGCAGAGGTTTAGGCATTAAGCACCACATACTGAATCCTATCGTTCAAGTATGATTGGAATAATGAGATTGTCGGGGTATGGTTCAAGTAGACAGATAGTTTCTTTAGAAGAATGGAGTTATCAACAAGATCAAACGCCTTTTTGAAGTCAAGAAAGACAACCCTGTCATTTGTGATTGGTTCGTATTTTAAAGCCATGAGTCACACATTCGTGATAATGTCTATGTGGCAGGAGTGATTAGATCGGAATCCAGATTGGAGTTGGTGAAACAGCTTGCTTTTCTCATGAACTGAGATACGTGTGTGTGTGTGTGGTGTGTTGTGTGTGTGTGTGGTGTGGTGTGTGTGTGTGTGTCTTTCAAGGGGTTTGGATAGAATAGATACTAAGAATATAGGTCTGAAATTGTTTGGATCCAACAAATCATTTGATTTTGGAAGGGGGGTCACTTTGGCGTTTTTGAACGCTTGAGGGAAAACATTCGATTCAATGGGTAAATTATATATGTATGTAAGAGACTCAACAATGTAAGGTAGAGCGAGTTTGAGAAGAAATGCGGGTATGTTATCAGGACCCATGGATTTTTTATTCTTTAATTGCGCTTTGTGCATTCCTACTTCATGTACAGCAAGAAGGGGAATTTTGATTGAGTTACTGGATCCAAGTTTTTGTTTGCAAAATGATATTAGGGAAGTCGGGCATGTATATTCATTTGGTGCTCTTATACTCTGTGAAGCTTAAGTAAGGGTATCTGATAATGACAGAAAGTGGGTATTACATTCGTCCGGGGTGATGTTTACGCTTCAATTTTGTGAATCTGTACGCTTGTTGCATACAATAGTGTTTATTGCCCTCCGCATTGGCGCTGTGGTTTTTGCATCTGTTATCATTTGACTGAAATAGTCTCGTTTGGCTTTTTCAACTTCGTTTGAAACAAAGTTTCTCTGCTCTTTGTATTCGTCAAACAAATTTGCTGCCTAGAGTTGGTCACGTAGAACCATATCTTGCAGCAATTCTGGTGTTAATCACAGGTTCCTCTGCGGATGCCTAACTCTTCTTTGATGTAACGGCGCGTGTTTATTTATGATGGTGAGGAATGTTTGGTACCAGAAGGACAGGGCATCATTGACGTCTGAGTAATTGTAAGTTAAGTGAAATGGGGAAATGTTTAAGTCATAGAGGTATGCTGTTTCATTAAACCTTTGAAAGAGCGGTATTGGATGGACGTGTGACCTTTGGGTGGTGGTTTTGGGAGCCTTAAGGACCACGTGCAGAAGACTGGACAGTGATCACTAATACCAGATTGTACCACTGAAACATCTAACACTGCAGATTTGTTGTTTGTGTATACACGATCAATAAGAGTTGCAGTTGTTTTAGTTATTCTCGTTGGGGTTTGTACTAACTGATGTAGTGCATTAAGTGACAGTGTACTTGTCCAAGCTGGTTGTTGTTTTAACATATCAATATTAAAGTCCCATAACAGTAGTACATTTTAATTTGTGTAGCAGATCCAATCCATCATTTGTACAAAGTTGTCATACCATTGTATGTGGAAGATGGGTGTCTATATAAATGTCCAATTATTAATGGCGGTGATTTGGAGTTTTTTTTTTCAATCCAGATACATTCGACAGTATTAGTTTCAAGATCAGTTCTGCGTCGGGTAATGTTGGCAATTGATTGATGAATGTATACGGCAAGGCCAGTATATTGGGATTGATCACGGTCGCGTCGTTCTATGTTGTAGTCAGGAATGCTAATAAGATTATCTGTGATGCGAGAGTCCAGCCTTGTTTCACTTACACCAAACACTTGTACTGAGTGGGGTGACTGTTTTGAGAGTGATGAGATTTCGTGGACCTTATTAAATAAATGATAGACATTGAGATGTCCAACTTTAAGTCCTAGGATAGTGGGATTACAAGAAGGCATGGGTAGTAAGGGAACAGTGACACAAATCGACGAGGAAGAAAGTTTTCACATAAAAAGGCACAGAGAATTATAGATTTAAAACAAAAAAAGAATACGGGTGAGAAAAGTAACGTTTGTGGATAATGCACAATGATAACAAACGCACAGAAAGAATTTAAAAGTTAACTATTATGCCTAAAAACAGATAACAGAATGTATCTTTAGAAAATTCAATAAGCCAGTAAAACAACAAACAACAAAAAAGAGTAATGGTTGAAGCACGATGTCGAAGGAATAGAAAGAAAGATAAACAAAGTATTAAGCTTAAAGCAATGAATGACGATAACACACACACACACACACACACACACACACAACACACACAAAGAGTTTACAGCGGTGGAAATAAAGAGGATGCTATGAGTGCTATGAGCACAATCCACTTTAGAGCAGATTTAAAGAGTGTAGGGGTGAAGGTCGCTGGCTGGCAAGGAGCGACCTTCACCCCTTGACCCTTCGCTCAACGTGACACTGCGGCGTCTCAGGATTGGCCGTGACCTTCCTCACTGTCGCACAGCACGGGGAGGGAGGAGGAAACGGAGGACGATACCTACAGTCGGTAACGTTGCCCATCTCTCTCACCACTCTCGCCACAACCACACTCGCTCAGTAAACTGTCGCAACTTGATTCAAGTGCCTATGGCTCCTCGCACACAAACAACAACGAACATTTCGCTGACAGTTTTCAATGCTCAGTCACTTGGTAACACCTGTAAAAAGAAACGATCTGCCGTAAATGACTTTATACTCTCCAATAATATCGACATTCTTTGTGTAACGGAAACGTGGTGTAAGGAAAGCGGCGATGAACCAAAGCTACGTGACCTCGCCCCAGCTGGCTATACCACCAAGTCCTTCCCCCGCCCCACCACGACCTGTGGGGGTGGAATCGCCTTCGTCATCTCGGATAAGCTGCTCCCCTATTGCTCTTTTGACTCTTCTTTTGATTTTCAGCATCAGACCTTTGAACTTGTTCACCTGAAACTGTCCCTACCTGGCGCTCCTGTCACTAACATTTTTGGGATTTAGACCGGTACCCAGCAGAAAGAACAAATTTACGCCCAGCATGTTTGTCAACGAACTTCCAGACTTTCTTGAATTTGTAAACGACCTTCCAGGAACATTGTTATTGATCGGCAACTTCAACTTCCATTTCAATAAGCCCACAGTTGGATACACGCCCGAGGTGTTAGAAATTTTAAGATACTTTCGGACTCCAGCAGTCCGTGAATGAAATGACGAACAAACAGGGTAACATAGTAGACGGGTAGTCTACAGAGACAGTGATCATCTTCTCAAATCCTCAACCGTTGACAATAACCTAGCGTCGGATCATTATGCTGTGAAGTGTGAATTAGATATCGTTAGGCCCGCCGTTCCAAAGACTTACAAGGAAGTTAGGAAAATTTCTGCTATCGATATAGAGGCTTTCAAATCTGATCTGACCACGGCCATACCGGGCGAGCCATCGGCCTGTCAGCTGACCTCTGCCCTCCGTGCCACGCTTGATAAGCATGCTCCAGTGAGCAGGCGCTTGATCACTGATCGCTCACTGTGTCAATGGCACAACACAGTGGGTGCCGAGTTGTCGGAGGCCAAGCAGGAGAGGAGGGGGGCTGAGAGGCGATGGCGCGCCACGGGACTGACTGTGCACAGGGAAATATATCAAACTGCGAGAAATCATGTTACTGACATTGTTCATCAAGCAAAGACTTTGTTCTATTCTTCAAAGATATTGGCCTGTAATACGGCCAAGCAACTATTTAATGTCACAAATAGTCTCCTAGGCAAAGTCAGCTACTCCCCCCTTCCCACCATCTTCCAAACTCAAGAGCTCCCTCAGAAATTCTTAGAGTTTTTCAATGGAAAAATTGACACTATCCGTGAAAAGTTAGATTCTACTGCACCTGTACATCCTCTGAATGACAAAGTTTACTGTGGACCTCCTTTGGCTTGTTTTAGCGCTGTTAGTCAAGACTATGTCAAAAAACTTTGATTGCGATGCAGCCCTAAATCATGTGAACTTGATGCCATTCCCACTGACTTGCTCTTTCAGTGCATTGATGATGTCCTACCCCATCTTACTCATGTTATCAATACCTCTTTGTCCTCTGGTCACGTTCCTGAAATCTTCCGGTCCACAGTGGTACGTCCATTGATCAAGAAACCTTCATTAGATAAAAATGTTTTAAAGAATTATCAGCCTGTATCAAATTTGTCATTTCTATCAAAATTATTGGGAAGATCGTTTTGGAACAAATTCTAGAACATCTCGAAAAGAATCACCTTTTGAATCCTCATCAATCTGCTTACAGACAAGGCCATAGTTGTGAGACAGCACTCCTCCGCATAGTCAATGACCTCCTCTGCGGGCTTGACGATGGGAATGTTTCCTTATTAGCGATGTTAGACCTCTCTGCAGCATTTGACACGATCGATCATAATATTTTGTTCTCACGGCTTCAAACTTCCTTTGGATTCAAAGACACAGCTCTCGACTGGATTATCTCTTACTTGACTGGACGGACTCAGACAATGTGTGTACAGGGAAGATACTCAGACAGTTCTCCTCTTAGGTACGGTGTGCCTCAGGGTTCTGTACTGGGGCCAGTCCTTTTTGTGCTGTATGCTAGTCCTGTGTCTGACGTCATCAGTGGTCACGCCATGTCACATGAGAGCTTTGCTGACGATACTCAGCTTCATCAGTCGGCTCCCATTGCTGAAATTGACTCACTGATTTCTCGGACGCGGGGCTGCATTGCAGACCTGAAGGACTGGATGACAACCAACAAACTACAACTAAACGACGACAAGACGGAACTCATGTTCATGACAAAACAGCCTAATCATCCTTCTCTGCCTTCAACTGTCACTATCAATGACTGTGCTGTCTCTGTCTCCACCTCTGTCCGCAGTCTAGGGGTCATACTTGACCAATCCCTCTCCTTTGAGAAACAGGTTTCAAATATTTGCAAGATTGCCTATTTAGAACTAAGAAGAATCAGCTCTGTACGTCACCTTCTCTCTACAGATGCTACAAAAACTCTCATTTGTGCATTTGTCTTATCTAGAATAGATTACTGCAACTCACTTTTGGCCAGCCTTCCAAAATACCTGATAGAAAGATTACAGCGAATCCAAAATCATGCAGCCCGAGTCGTCTGTAGAGCAGGAAAATATGATCACATTTCGCCTCTACTCCACTCTCTTCACTGGCTATCTGTCTCAAACCATATCTCGTACAAAATCTCAACTCTCACTTTCTCTGCTCTCTTTGAAAATGGACCTTCTTATCTCTCAGAGCTTCTTAAAATCTACACCCCCTCTCGACAACTATATACCTGTGCTGACGACCGCCTTCTGCGAATGACTTGCTTCAGGACTACTACTGGTGAAAGATCTTTCTCTTTTCAAGCTCCAGCGACGTGGAACAGACTGCCAGACTCTCTCAGACATTCAGATTCTATCTCTTCTTTCAAGTATAAACTTAAAACCCATCTATTTTCTCATAATTAGTCAATGCTGTGGGGGGGGGGGGGGGTACAACCTAACTCATAGCCGTCTGGGCCTTTTCAAATGTAGCGTATGTGTATGTTCTCTATTACATGTATTTGTTGTATGATTGAAAGTTATAGGATTAAGTTTTTGTAGTGATATTTGAAAAATACGTGAATGTCACATTGGTAGGATTAGGATTTGTTAGTTATTGTAGTAATAGTATTTGTAGTTGGGTGTAAGGTGTATTACTGTATATGAGAAGGGTGAATGTTGTATGACTGTAAAGCGCTTAGAGAAATTCGTTTGATTAAGCGCTATATAAGAAACCATTATTATTATTATTAGATTAAGAAAAGGGAAACAAAGAAAAAAACAAAAAACAACAACAACACCAGAAAGGAAAGAAAGAAGTTATATATATATATATATATATATATATATATATATATATATGTGTGTGTGTGTGTGTGTGTGTGTGTGTGTGTGGTGTGTGTGTGTGTGTGTGTGTGTGTGTGTGTGTGTGTGTGTGTATGATTCACGAACAATCTGTGGAGGTGAGAAAGTAGTCCTGGTCCCTATGTCAGGAGGTTGGCCCAAAGTTTCTTCTCAGTCCACAAAACGACAGCACCTGCACGAGCCGCCTACCTCACTTCAAAGTTTGCAATGTCAGCCTAAAATGACAATTATCTTCACACGCTGGTAGATAGGAAGTATAGGACAATGAACACAATCAATGTTCTGAGCGCAAACAAAAACAGAAATAGGTGTGTGTTCACACATCCTCAGTGTCCATGAGTAGACCTTCTGATTTACTTGTTCGGGGGGAAAAAAAGAAAAAAGTGATAATAACAATAAGAAAGGAAGGTGAGGGGACGGGGGATGAAGTGGTGGGGTATGGGTATTTAAGCTCGTGGAACTTGTAATAAGAGAGAGAGAGAGAGAGAGAGAGAGAGAGAGAGTTTTGAAATGCTGTTCATAAGATTTCTTTGAAAAGAATGCAACATTTTAATGAAATCTCAGTTGATAAATGGTTCGAGCACTTTAAAGATCTGCCTGTTCTGAAGAAGACAGTAAACCAGAGGATGGGGCGCAATTTGTTAAATCAATCGATGTTTTAAAAAAAAGGTTATATTGGCTGTTGGAACATTGAATACTTGGAAAGCAGCCAGTCTTGACTAATAAGAGGTTATAATGGCTGTTAGAACATTGAATGCTTGGAAAGCAGCCAGTCTTGATTAAATAATTGGTGAATTGCTCATGATTGGATACGATCTGGTATTGTTTCCTTATGACGTCATTTAATGCCCCGAGTAATAATGGTATTTTGCCTAAGAATTGACCTGGCTCTTTGGATTTTCCAGTACCTCATTAAGGTAATGTTAACGATTCTAACATCTATAGAGGAATATTGATTGGTGACATAACGAGTAAAATATATAGTACAGTCTTCAGCTACAGGCACTAAGAACATGTTGAAGCAGATAATAGACCGATGAATATTCTACTTAGTTAAAACGTGATGGTTCAAATATAGTTGGTATATTTACGCTGCTTGCATATTTGAAGAAACTTTGCATCAAATTGCAAGCTAGGCTTAATAAAGTTAAGATGTAGTTTGTTTTGCTTGTCAATGTTTGAATCAACTTAAAAAGCAACTTATACGTGCTAGGTTTGTTCGTCGACTAATCCTGTTTTATGTTGGTAATGATTTTAGCTTAAAAAATAAATAATCAAGTACTTTGCCTTTTTTTTGCACACACACACACACACATACACACACACACACACACACACACACACACACACACGTACGTGTGTGTGTGTGTGTGTGTGTGTGTGTGTGTGTGTGTGTGTGTGTGTGTGTGTGTGTGTGTGTGTGTGTGAAGCGTAACAAAACAAACAACTGACCGAAGAAATTCAACGTTAAACAGTTCTTTACATTAACTTCAACAGTATATGTCACATGGAATACTCTTTTGCTCATTGAGAACGTTTTCTTTCTTACATCATCGCACGGACAGACTCACCTGGTGGAAAGAGAAGAGTATCCTGAAGCCGGCAAACGTAGGTGTAGTTGTGAACAGCCTGTCAAATTCTGTTATGAATGTAGGATCTCGAGTGATATCCGCACTTGGATTAAACAGGAAGAGCAAACCTTTTGTTTGGGCGTAAATATCCGGCAAGGGAAGCAAAAGCTCGGCACTTGCGTTCCAGAGTAGCATGTATCCCAGATGGTAACTCCACAGCGTAAGATAGAAACCAGGCCTCATGTCCACATGCAAATCACTGAGCATAACACTGTGAGAAGTGGGGACCATAACGATGGCTTTCAAGCGGATAGAGACGTGTGGATGTTGATGACTGGACTCTGGGTTGAATCCTGCTGTCTGTACAAATCCTGTGGAACACATCCAGCATTTTATCTCCGTACTTGAGCAAAGCCACTGGCAGAAACATGCATGTCGCTGCATATAATACGCACCCGGATATGTATACACCCAGGGTATTATAAAGCGTGACATGTATAAAATCTTCGTAACAAAATAATGTTGACCAGTTTCCTTTGGTTTTTGTGCGATAGTAAAAGACTCAAATTATACAGAAACATGAACATTTGAGGTGTGAGTATTTTAGAAGTATGGGAAAAAGCATCCGCATGTGTTGATAATCTTACACGTAGAGGAAAATCTTATATTATTTAAATATACGCCCGTGATAGTTCTGGCAGGTTTGTTTGACACATAAATCCTCGAATAATCATCGCAACGATTCTGCAACAGAGAATAATGATCATTCACTCACTCGCGTCACTTTCTCCAATGCCTCTCTGAGATAATTACCTTAGAGTACCCTCTTCATGAAACATCCTAAAACGTAATGTCCTCTGAAATCGAAAGTTCAAGAAATAATGTATGTTGCAAAATCGAGAGTCATGTAATATTAAAAAGTTTGAGTAGCCTGACCTAATAGAGCAAACCAAAACACGTGGACATTTCTGCAAAGATCGCAAGCGATAGTCCATTGTAGCCAATTCAAATGCACAGAACATCCCAACAACAAATTCTGAAACCGTCTGAACTTTTTGCACTTTTGCGAAAATTCTAGACTTAAAAAAATTCTAGCCTTATTACGTTACCTGTACATACGTCACTCGCTAAACTATTGTCAAAGGCAACTGAATATAACTTTAAAATACAAACAAACAAAGCAAAGCAAAACCAAAAACCTTTAAACATACAGATATAAATTAACAAGTGAAAAATAAGTCTGTTGTAATTGTATTTAGATGTAGTTTGTTCGTTAGTTAGTTAGTTAGTTAGTCTGTCTGTTCATTCATTTCATTGTTTAACAAGTTATAATACGTAACCTGCCAAATATGGTCATAAGCACAAAAAAAAGAATGTCAGTTTCGATATATATGTTCTTAACCACCCACCTTCAACAAAAATTAGACTCATTCAAAAAGATGTGTAATATTAGCCAGTAAAAGTACCTAAACATTATAATATATGAATAAGAACCACAAACAGGCAATCATTAGAAACATCCCTCTTTGTTGGGGTTGCACGTGCATTTTCACATTTGGACAGGAGGAGCAGTGAAGGGATGACGACAAGAGATGAGCTGAGCTGATCACTCCAGAAACGCTACCATCACTGGCACGAACAAAAAGGATTCAATTTATTAACATGTGCTTTGTCAGATTCCCTTGTCACATACAAGTAAAATGATTTGCTGATTTGTTGCATGTGATGCTTTCTTTACGTTTCATGACTACATTTCTCACTCAACGACAACAAAGCAGCAAAAGCAGCAGCAACAGCAGCGGCGGCGACGCCAGCAGCGGCGGAGGCGGCGTCAACAATTACAAAAACAATATAGAAAAGAGAATTAAAATATAAATTGTTCAGGATGATACACTTCAGTAGTACATCTAAAAACACACTGACCTCTATAAAGGCCTTAATTCACAGAGTCAAACAAATTCCGTACAAAAAAATTTACTGACATGAGTCCAATTTGCAAAACATATAAATAAAAGAAACGTACCCAGGGCAGGTGACAGGTGAACGACTTCCAAAGTGTGTGCAGGTGGACTGTAACATTCCGCACTAATGAACATTGTAACGTTGTAATCCTCACGCAAGTCATTTATTCGAAACGTTATCCATACCTCATTAAATCTGGCAACATAAACTGGAAGAGGATCATATTCTGGCTCACACCCCGTCCACATGACTTTATTCCAATCGACGAGGTGCTGGATGTCATCCTGGGTTGAATAGAAGTAAGATTTTGTGTAGATCATCACTGAATTTGCCCGTGTGCAGGTTTGACGGTGGAGGTGGACATGCAAGAATACCATGAAAGGTGGCCCGGGACACACAGTCGACACAACTGCCTTCCCTTCTCCAAATTGAAGAGTGCAGCTTAATGAATCATTTTGTGGAAGCTGGTCAAAGTTGATTTCAGATGTATGAAAATAAATGGTGGTATTTGGAGCTATAGATTTAAGTTGTCGGTGTTCAGATAGCATACAGGCAAGCATGTCGGATGTATTTACGGCGATCTGGTCTGTTGAATTCACGCTGTCGCTGTTGGCTTTAGAGTATTTTGGATTATGTTGGGAATTACCTAGTGGTGGTGCTCCGGCTTCCTTTCATGATGTTCGGGATTACCGGTGAGCTGTGTGATGTGTTACCGTGAAGCTGCTTGATGATGTTCGGATTACCCAGTGAAGCTGCTTGATGATGTTCGGGATTACCCGGTGAAGCTGCTTGATGATGTTCGGGATCACCCGGCGAAGCTGCTTGGGCGCCTTTGGGATTCTGTTTAAAGCTACGTAATGGTGTACTTTTGTTGTCGTTTGAATTTTCTTTGGAACTTCTCAGCAGTTTTGCCGGGGTGTCCTTTGGGGACTGTCGTGAGATATTCAACAGCGGGTATGGAGCATTATTCAGTGGTTGCCACGAGGTTATGAGCTGCATGATTTGGTGATTGTCGCCAGGATTGTGTGAAAAACCCATTTCCGCCTGAATGTCTTTGCGAAATTGTTGGAGTCGTTTTGAGCTGTTCCTTGGTGCCGTTTGCATGATCACTGCAATGAGAAATAAAGTAAATAAGTTGGTTATCTAACCAATCAAAATGTAAACACACGAAACATAGTTTTTAAACAGTGTTTTCAGTAGCAGGGCAACCATGTGATGTGAAGGATTTACGTGTCCACCGCAATGCGAAATAAGTAAATAAGTTGATTATCTAACGAATCCAAGTTTAAACACACGAAACATAAGTTTTAAACCGTGTTTCAGTTTCAGGGCAAACCATGTGATGTGAAAGATTTATAAAGACAAAGATAAAGTGTAATAAAGACAAAAAATCGCCCAATAGAAACTTTTTTCTCTACTACTGACAAGCGTTTGCTTAAAGAAAGACATGATCAAAAGACACGCTTATGTTTGAAATAAAGACAGTCCATTTAAAATCAAAGAAAAGAGGTAAAGAATGATATCACAAGTCTTTGTGCATTTGTCGGAATGCAGTTGCCGCCATAAATCACATTCAGTAACTGCCTACAGAAACAACATAGAGAAGGGGGTCACAAATTTTCGTTTTCAGGTGTGCTGATGATATTCATTTTTGAAGTTTTTTTTTTAAACCTTTTACAAATTTTAAATGTAATTAATAGCAAACCGCCAAGAAAACGTAGAGAAACGAATCACAAGACAAAACACGACGCGTTTCGACCTCTTAGGTCTTCTTCAGGCAAGATACAAAATATTCGGGACAACGAAAATGAGCGAGCAAATATTTATCTTCATTCACTTCAGTGCAAGATGGGCGTTGAATGAAAACGAGGCTGACAGCTGAAGAAGACCTAAGAGGTCGAAACCCGTCGTGTTTTGTCTCGTGATTCGTTAGTCTACGTTTTCTTGGCGGTTCGCTATTAATTACATTTAAAATTTGTTTACATTTCCGCCTGCAGTCGCCTCACTCTGCAACTAGATCTAACGTTTTACAAGACAATGGCATTAAGAAAATCCATTGTAGTCATAGCAGCGTCGTTATTAATTAGTGTTCTTTAGTCTGGATCTTTATCATGCATCCCCAGAAATCGAGGAAAAACAATTTTTAAATCATAAGCTATAGTATCATGCACGGCATCAACAGCAAACTGTCCTGAGCTTTGGTAAAACCGGATCGATTCAGGACACACACACACACACACACACACACACACACACACACACTACACACACACACACACACACACACACACACACACACACGCACGCACGCACGCACGCACGCACGCACGCACGCACACACACACACACACACACACACACACACGTACGCACGCACACACACACACACACACACACACACACACACACACACACACACACACACACACACCCCTCACCAATTCTAATACAAAAGAAAGGAACAAAGTTCATTTCAACAGTGAACAGTCGCTGAGTGTTCCAACTTTCAGGGGTGTCACATGCTTGATTACATCATCATCAGGCGGATAAGCGTATCGTAAACTATTTCACAGAGAGAGTGAGTAGTAGTAGTAGTAGTAGGCCTACGTCAGTCATAGCTGACCATGGGTAGAGTATACCCGACCGAAGATTTATATCTGTCCGAGCTGTCTACTGCCCCGAGCAGCGTCGCCTGTGGCTGTAGAGACCGATACGAGAGTGGCAGTCTCTGTCACAATGGTCACATCTGTATGTTGACACTGGTTTGTTGGCTGTCATACCTTTCTGTGGGCTCGCTTTTCTGCTGCAGCAGCTGTCAGTTTCTTGAGACTGCTTCTCAAGCTGTTGCGGTCTGCTGCGAGGTCCTCCCAGGACTCAGTGTTGATCTCAAGCGCCTTCATGTCTCTTTTGCAAACGTCTTTGTATCTCAGCTTTGTGCGGCCAATGCTTCTCTGCCCTGCAGCAAGCTTTCCATAGAGGACGTCTACTGAGATACGACTATCCTCCACGCGACGAATATGGCACAGCCAACCCAGCCGACGCTGTCTCAGCAGGGTATACATGGTAAGGAGGCCAGCACGAGACAGGACTTCTGTGTTGGTCACCCTGTCTTGTCAGGAGATGCCGAGTATACGCGGAAGCTTTTGAGGTGGAAGCAATTGAGCCTTTTCTCCTGGCAAGCATGCGTGGTCCATGTCTCACTGCCATACAGCAAAGTGCTGAGAACGCAGGCGTTATACACAGCCATCTTTGTCTTCGCGGTCAGCTTGGGATTTGTCCAAACTCTTTGTGTTAGACGAGCAAGTCTTGTGGCTGCCTTTCTGATCCTCTTGTCGATCTCAGTGTCAAGGGGGAGGTTTTCGGTGATGGTGGACCCAAGGTAAGTGAACTGATGGATGGCATCAAGCTCATAGTCATCAATAGTGATGGCTGGTGGTGACGTCGTGTCTTGACCCAGGACATTAGTCTTCTTTAGGCTGATAGTCAGGTCAAAGTCTTTGCAGGCCTGGGAGAAGCAGTCCATCAGCAAGTGCAATTCCTGATGGGTGTGGGTCGCAACAGCAGCATCATCGGCAAACAGCATATCTCTGATGTGGGCTGCGTATGTCGAGGGGGTCGGAGAGGTTGCCATCAAACTGCACAGTCCCTTTCATGTTGGAGTGGAAGGACTCAATTAAGCTGTGCAGTTTGGGGAGGAGGAGGGGCAGCAGATTTTTCGGAGAGCCCTAAAAAGACCATCTCTGCTGACTAGGTCGAAGGCCTTGGTGAGGTCGATGAATGCGACATACAGGGGCATTTTGCTGCTCTCTGCTCTTCTCCTGGAGTTGGCAAAGGGAGAAGACCATGTCTGCCGTGGATCTGCTGTTCGAAAGCCACACTGTGATGCTGCTGCAGGGAGTTCAGGAGGACCCGAGCGTAGACTTTGACCCGAGCGTGTCACATGCTTGATCGCATTATCATCAGGCGGATAACCACATCTAAACTATTTCAGAGAGAGAGAGAGAGAGAGAGAGAGAGAGAGAATAGCTAAAAACAGTGGTACCGGTGCAGAGTGAAGATTTGCAGTTTGGAACACGTGCACGTCTTCCTCGTGTATTGTTTCTCGCCCGATCAGCTTGTGTGTGTGTGTGTGTGTGTGTGTGTGTGTGTGTGTGTGTGTGTGTGTGTGTGTGTTTCCAACCATTTCTTTTCACTGGCTTTGTTTGAGATCTACACTGTCTGTGCATTATCAATAAAAGGGAAAATGCAGCAAATGTCATTGTTGTATACGGAACAATAATTTGCATATAGAAGATAATGATATCGAGAAAGAAAAGCATTGCAAATCATGAGTACATTTCACTTTTATCTTCAATCGAACACTTTCAATTCAGATAGGTATGGAGGATCATTCTATCAGTTGATTAGCAACGTATATACATTTTTCGTGGGGAGGGGAGGAGAGAGAAAGAAAGGAGTACACTGCGGTCAGTTAGATTATTTCTTTTTCATTCCGCGATTTTAAAAAAAACTGAGACTTTCTTGGCTGTTTGCCTGTAACTTTTGTACCCATACACTCTTACGTTAATTCTGAGTGTTTATCCATTTCAATAATCTCTCCTCCTTGGCTCGACGCCGTTTCTCTATCAGTACGTTCAGCGTGTACAGAAAGGGATTGACGGCTGAGTTCAGGGGCAGTACAAAAATTGCCATGGCAACATTGACCTCACCAGACACAGGGACGCCCTGGGAAGCCAGAAGACCCAGCAGACCAATGGGGAACCAGCACAGGAAGTCTGACATGGCGATGGTGAACAGTCGACGGGCAATGTCGGTGTCCTGTGATTTCTGAGACTTTTGAGTCACTACCACATGGCTGCCTTGCACAGAATAAAATATGCTGGTTTGCCCGAGTGCAATGATGAGGAATAGGACAAAGTTGAGTACGATCATAACAGCAAAAGCGTATTTATGACCAGCAAATTGTCTCCCTGTAATCGGCAGAGGGATGCAGATGCCTGTCTGACTGTAGAACTCCCAGTGAGCATACCGTGGAAAGAAGGGCACAGCTGCCAGCAGAATACCCATTACCCAGCATGTACTGCTGGCCAGTTGTGCCTGAATACTGTTCAAGTTGAGAAAATGCAGGGGAAAACTGACGGCCAGAAAGCGGTCCAGAGTAATGAGGCAGACGACAGAAGCAGACACTTCAGAAGAAAGCAAGGACAGAAAGCCTGCAAGCTGACACACAGCACTGTGTCTCCATGACACATCCTCCCACACATACATTCCCTGATATCTCTGATCAGCCAACCCTATCACAGCCAGGTACAGCCCCATCAGGAAGTCTGACATACACAGGTGAGTTACAAGCACGTTGAAGCCCGTGGACGTTCCTCGATTGAGAGTGACGAGGCGAAATGCCCCACTGACCAGGTTACCCAGTATGGCCAGTGAGGAACACACACCTAGCGCTCCTCTGTACACACTAGACCTCAGCAGGTCACTGCACGATGACAGCTTGTTCATAGGAGCATGGCAGTTTCTGAGGTGGAAGCCTTCAATCAGTCCTGCACTGCAACACAGCTTGTAGTTGTCAGCATATACCACCGTAAGCTGGGTAAGATCCTCCAGGACATCCTTCGGAACGTCATGTAGGGCACAGCCTGTCATGTCCAGTGTCTTGATGTGAGTCATGAGCTGCATGCTTTGTTCTGTGAGACGACCAGTACGGCAACCTGAAAGATTCAGCCACTGCACGGAAGGAAACAGACTACCTATCCTCTCATCTATTGTTGGAAGATTGATTCCTGACAAATACAGCATCTCGACCTGAAGAAATACTACGCCTGGATTACCAGATATTTGGGAAGCATTTCCCTGCAGAAGGTTGGAAAGGGGGTTGTTGGAAAGAAACAAAGCCTTCAGGTTAAACATTCCCTGAATAATATTAGTGAGAGAAACGATTCGGTTGTGACTGAGATCCAGGGTGACCATGTTGAGGAAGGAAACATTTCCCATGACAGACAACTGGCAGCTGGCCAGGCTGAGGTAGACAAGCATCACGTTGGACGCCAACTGGTCCATCGTCATCCCACTGCCACGAGCATTGAGGTATCTCAGGTGTGGAAATCGATCAGCGGAGAACCAGTGAGGACACGTGAAAGCCAGGCCATGACACGTGCACACGGTAGGGCAGTGCAGGTCACAGAACAGCTCGTCCTCGGACAGTGGGCAGTGATACATGCCATCACACATGTGGGAGGGATGCAGACAGACGGAAGAACCACGACAGCGGTAGTACCCTTCACATTGGTAATGCTCACACTCTAATTCATCCTGCCACTCTGGGCAGTCATACAGCCCGTTACATCTGGTGAACACTGGAAGACAGTAACCCTTCGGGCACTGATAGTGAGTTTCTGGGCATGAGAAATGACCTGGGGTATAGTGTGTCTGATTTGGCTGGTATATGCTATGCCAGTGCTTCGTGAAATCAACAATAGCTGGAGGTGCAGGTGGAGGAATGTGGGTAGGTCTTCTGCTGCTAATATCTTTGGTGTTTGAATGGCAGTTGTTTTCGTCTTCCCCATCCCAGCAGTCCTTCTGTCCATCACACCGTCTAGCAGCACTGTAACACTGTTGTCACAGATACACACACTCACACAATCAAACCAACTGCCACCCACCCACCCCTAGCCTCACACACACACACACACACACACACACACTCTCTCTCTCTCTCTCTCTCTTCTCTCTCTCTCTCTCCTCACACACACACACACACACACACACACACACACACACACACACACACACACATACACACACACACATGTTCAGAGAGAGAGAGAGGGGGGGAGAGCACATTCGTGCCTGTACTTCGTTTATTAAATTAGAATTAATACCTTGACCCTATAGAATAGGACTAGGAGAGGGGGAAACTCAGTGGTCTAAAGAGACCAGTTTTAGTTTCAGTTCATCAAGGAGGTGTCACTGCATGCAGACTAGTCCATATACGCTACACGTCATCCGCTAAGTTTTGAGACCACACTGCTCATGATTTGAAGCTGGTGGATAAATCAGTTAATGACTAAGATAAGATCATTTAAAAAGATTATCTCGTGGCTACGACTTAGCAGATGTCTTACCTGCGCATGAGCCAAGTGTGTGGGTCACTCGTTGAGTACCTACAGCCTCAAATCCTCCCTGAAGGCCTTCAACATCAGCCACACAACTTGGGAGCATACTGCCTAGACAGAGATGGGTGATCAGGAAGACCAGTGTCAACAGATCTCCAGCTGCTGCCACCATCCCCTGTCCGTACTGTGATAGATCTTTCCGGGCGCAGATCGGCCTGACCAGCCATCTCACCCCCGATCCCAGGATGACTGGATGGTCTTCGTCGTCTCGACGGACAACAAACACGTACCTAACATTGGTGTTGATATAAACAGATCACCCTGGCCTTACAATCTTTGGTGATTCAGATCTGCATGTATGGATTTGCAGGGATGTGTTGTTTCCTGTGACGTTAGTTTACCAGATGAAGTATACGCAGCATATTAATTCTGGAAGTTTGTCAGAGCTTAGTTACAGAGCATTTTGACAGGAGATGACGGGTGATAGTTTCTGGTTCCTAGAAAGTCCTATGCGTTCTCATTTGGTATATCATGTTATGAAACTCGGACTTTCTTTAATATTAGATCTTTGTGTACTGGCTGTGCTGTGATCCGTTTCTTGAAAGGTTGACGATAAACCATAGATTAGATAATCAGGGACTGGGATATTAGACAGGACATAATTTAATGGCATAATCTCAGAGAGAGAGAAGAGCGCTTCACTCACATCTCCATTCAGACTATCTACACAAAGGCTTATGACTTTGTATGTAATTGAAGTCGTCGTTAGGATCGTGACAGTGGCTGCTACAACAAATAAGAATTTGTGTACGAATATCTGTGTAGTTCCAGCCTTCATGTCTGAAGTGCTGCAGATGATGAGAAAGGCCTCAGCAGGTTCCCATGGAGCATTATGTAATGGAACTAGTAGCTCACGGGCTGCAATGTCGCTTTCATGCCCAGCAGAATGAGGTTAGGCATTTGATCATGTTCATGTCACTGACTCACAAAACATCATTAAGCAACGTGTTCCTGTGAATGGGTGCAGTGACCATTTCCTAGTATGTATCACATGGGCAAAAAATGGAATTAAGTCCCCACAACAGGTCACAAACGTACAACCTACAGATCCTTTGCAACATTTCAGGAGGAAAGCTTCCTTATTTACCTCTTCCATCCCCCATTTTCTAATAACTACACTTATGCTTATCCAGAAGAATCACTAGAGAGCTGGTCACAAACGTTCAATTTTGTTTGTGATAGACATGGTCCATACAAAACACGTCGAGTAAAACACACTCCTCAACCTAAATGTATGACCTAGGAAAAACAAGCTGCAATATTCCTTCGTGAAAATCTTTTTGAGACAGGGGGAAGGCAGACGAATGCAAAACAACAACAACAACAACAACAACAAAACCCAGCGAAATAACGTTAACTCACCCAAAGTAGCTGCACAAAAGTTAGATTATTAAGATCTTGTTTGTTCTGAGCAAATTCAATGTCAATATGGAAAGCTGCAAATGGACAAGTATTGCAGAACGTACCATAAAACAAAATCATGTTCATATAGATACCCATGTAACCCACTTGTAGGTACCCTTAATGTCTGTGACTGATGTTTTATATTCCTTTTGTCATTTGAAGGATACAGCGAGTGGTGAATGAGATGGAACTGATGGTAAACTTCTGTTCAGTGTCAGTCATATCTGAAACACTAACATACAACTTGTGCGCTGAAAAATGTCACTTTCCAACAGAGCTTTAGTCATATCTGAAACACTAACATACAACTTGTGCGCTGAAAAATGTCGCATTCCAACAGAGCTTTAGTCATATCTGAAACACTTACATACAACTTGTGCGCTGAAAAATGTCACTTTCCAACAGAGCTTTGATCATATCTGAAACACTAACATACAACTTGTGTGCTGAAAAATGTCGCATTCCAACAGAGCTTCAGTCATGTCTGAAACACTAACATACAACTTGTGCCCTGAAAAATGTCGCTTTCCAATAGAGCTAAAAGTTGTGAAAGTCACTCCCGTCTACTAAGCTGGTGATAAATCCGATCTAACCAATTACAAATCAATATGCATTCTGCCAGTATTATCCAAACGCTTAGAAAAACAGATAGATAAACACACTTAAGAACATTGTGGGTCATATAATCTATTGAGTGATTGTCAGTCTGATTTTGGAAACAAAGTCATATCCTACTACTCTGACAAACTTAGTATATCACTGCATGTTCATATTAATGAATATAGATTTTGTGGAGCATTGTTTGTTGATTTTGCGAAGGCCTTTGATGTTATAGACCACAAGTTATTATGCAAAAAATATCATTGTATGGTGTAACAGATAATGCCCTCCAACTGATTCCATCATTCCATGGAAGTCGACGACAGTTTGTCTTTCTTCATTCATCTAAATCAAATATTTTACCAGTCAGATATGAAGTACAGCAGGGGTCAGTTTAAGGTCATCTAATATTTTCCGTCGATGTAAACGATGTCCCTCTTCCTGTTGAAAAATCTTGTGCACTTTTCTGTGATTCATAGAAGCAGCGTTGACCAAAATCTTCTCTATGCATCATTATAAAAAAAAATTTTTAAAAAATCTGTTATCATATTAAGTGACTTGGTGCAGCTTGAATCATGTGTCACTAAACCCCAGTAAGACTTAAGTAATGCTCATAACAAAGAAGGCAATTTTAAAAAAAATTAGTTCTCTTCTATTTTTTTCCAGCAATATAAGAATTGACGAAGTTGATAATCACTGTGAACTAAGCATGATGATAAACCAGTCTTTTATGGACAGCGCACATCGAAATATGCAAAACAGTATCCAGACAAATATGCAGAATTAAGCACTTTTTGAAGTTTCATGTTGTAAAATTATTCCTGAATGCCTATACTTTCTTTAATCAGTTACTCTTCAAGACATTTTGACTCGGCCAGTACAAAGTGAATTAAACTTTTTACCGGTATCAATACACCCTTGTAGCGATTCTCATGTAATTCTCAAGCCTTACAGAATCGGATTATATTCAAGTCGGAGCTCTACCATTAACGGCCAAGTTTCGTATGAATAAAGGAATGTTCATGTAAAAAATTGTAACTGAATTTGTCCCGTAAAATATTCAATCAAATCTTAACATGAAATCACGCACATCATTATGCATACACACATGCGCTCGCACACACACACACGGGCCCGTGCCCACATGCTCTTACCTACACATGCATACACACCCACACCCACATCCACACCCACACACACACACACACTGATAAAAATGGCACAACCAATGTTAGGTAGGTAATCAAGATTTGACCAGCGCGTTGGGCTAATGCGTAGGTCAGACATCTGCTAAGTAGTAGCCACGACACCCTCGTCTTAAATTCTCTCATCTTACTCATTCATTCATTTGCCAATCAGCTTTAAATTATGCGCAGTGCGGTCTCAAAACTTAGTGGATGTGGTGTGGCGCATGTGGACTACTTCGCACACAGTAACGCCTCCTTGATGAAACTGAAACTGAAACCTGTCTACTCCTGCTGCATCGTAGAGTCTGTAGAGGGCAGGGCTGGTGGACACAGAAGTCTTCATCACTGTTGTCCGCACAGTCCTGACGATGGTCGCACACCAGGCTGTAAGGAACTCGCTGACTTCCTCTCTGACAACCGTAGGAAGGAGGAAGTGACATCATGTTCACCGGACATGTGAGGAACGGCGGGATGTCCCAGGCCTCAGGGGTGTGGCCAAAGGAGTGGGGGTCTTGGTTCCAGCAGTAGCTGGTGGAATCACAAGCCAGGAAAGTGTACACAGTGTGGTTAGAAGGACAGACGGTCAAGCCTTCTCTCGCTTCCTGTCTCTTTAAATGGGCCAAAGTGACCATGACTGCAGGTGGAAAAAATTGCTTAGAGGATTGCTGAATGTTGTATTCACACAGGTAGGCATTGGGTTTAATATCACTCCTCTGGTTGCAATGGGTCAATTCAATGGTGTTGGGAAAGATAGACATATTATGATTATAAATGCCTCTAACACCCGTATCTTTAGCATGTAACTGGCCACACAAATGCCGGTAATTTATGTTGAAAGGGTTTGCTTTAAAATAGTGCACAAAATAGGCAATTGTTTTGTCAGTCCACATCAGTGTAAGTTGGTAACTGCAACACAGATGTAATAGAATTATAACGTTGGTGTTCAACATGCCCTATAAAATTGATGTCTGCTAGTTTCACTCATTTGTTTTGAACATGGGTATATGCTAAAAAGAAATCAGAAGTACGGTTCCTAATCTGTTTTGATACATATACAGAGCGGTAAGCGCATGTGTGTGTGTGTGTGTGTGTGTGTGTGTGTGTGTGTGTGTGTGTGTGTGTCTGTGTCTGTGTGTGTGTGTCTGTGTGTGTCTGTGTGTGTCTGTGTGTCCGTGTCTGTGTGCGCGCGCACACAACTCTTAATGTTCAAAGTGACCACTTAGTGCAAAAATATTGAAACCCGCATTCAACTATCATTGTCTGTTGTCAGTCCAGTCTATATCACGCGCAGCACTAACTAGTAACAAATAGTGCGTTCAAGAAATGAATAAGCTGTCAACAGAAACACACACATACACACACAAACACGTGCGTGCGCGCACGCGCGCACACACGCACACACACACACACACACACACACACACTATATATATATATATATATATAGAGTCAAATTACCACTTTCCACGGTCACTGAGGAGAAAAAATCAGGTTTCGAAATATTGGTATCTGACCAGGAGTTATATGTTAGTGAGTTTCCTCCCCATTGGAGATTGTCTCCCCCTTGGAGACAATAAGCTTGCTGAAGGCTCATTTTGAGAAGAATTTATTTTATTTTATTTTTCCCCGTTTACCCACTCGGTACTTATCCTTGGAATTTATTAGTTTATTGTATATATTATATATATATATATTATATATATATATATGTATGTATGTATGATTAGACTAATAAATTCCAAGGATAAGTAACCGAGCACCATTCCAGCAACTTACAGAGCAGCTTGGTGTTGCAATGGCTGCAAGAAATATTCAATTATAAACAAAGCTTGCTCTTATGTCTTAGATTGAAGAAATAGGGGGAGATAAGCCTTCATATCTGCAGTGGTAGTTATTTCTGCCTAACTAACAGTATGTGCTTAAGAGGGTGGATGGGGAATAATACATGCTTCTCTAAATGAGCCTTCAGCAAGCTTATAGTCTCCAAGGAGACAATCTTCAATGGAGAGGAAACTCACTAACATATAACTTCTGGTCAGATACCAGTATTTCGAAACCTGATTGTTTCTCCTCAGTGACCGCGGAAAGTAGTAACCTGACTCCTCTGCCTTTTCAGTTTTAAGAAGAATGCTATCCCAGAAAAAGGCTGGTGTGCAATACCGTAGTATGTTTGTTGAGTTTTCAAAAAAAAACAAAAAAAACCCAAAGGCGCCACCTAAGAAGCAAAAGAAAATCATGAAAGAGCAAAACAAACTACATTTTCTTGTGAAAAGTAGAAAATATAAAGAGATAACCTCTTAAGACACAAGTGCTGAGGGCCAGTTCTTGGAATGAATCCGCAAGGGACTAAATTATAATAGACTAATAAATTCCAAGGATAAGTAACCGAGCACCATTCCAGCAACTTACAGATCAGCTTGGTGTTGCAGTGACTGCAAGAAATATTCAAATATAAACAAAGCTTGCTCTTATGTCTTAGATTGAAGAAATAGGGGGAGATAAGCATTCATATCTGCAGTGGTAGTTGATTCTGCCTACCTAACAGTATGTGTTTAAGAGGGTGGATGGGGAGTAATACATGCTTCTCAAAATGAGCCTTCAGCAAGCTTATAGTCTCCAAGGAGACAATCTCCAGTGGGGAAGAAACTCACTAACATATAACTCCTGGTCAGATACCGGTATTTCGAAACCTGATTGTTTCTCCTCAGTGACCGCAGAAAGTGGTAACTTGACTCCTCTGCCTTTTCGGTTTTATTTCTTCAATCTAAGACATAAGAGCAAGCTTTTTTTTATAATTGAATATATATATATATAGATAGATATATGCACACTTCCACATGCATACACCCACATTCACGACCACACACACAAATATAAACACACATATGCACACATGTATGCAGGCACGCACATACATGCACACACACAAACACTCACTCACACACACACACACACACACACACACACACACGCACACACACACACACACACACACCACACACCACACACACACACACACACACACACACACACACACACACGCACACACAGAATGAGAGAGATGGAGAGAGAGAGAGAGAACCACACACACACACACACACACACACACACACACACACACACAGTACGGACGCACGCACGCACGCATGCACGCACACACACACACACACACACACACCACACACACACACACACACACACACACACATACACACACACGTGGGAGTGAACGCACACACGGACACACATGGAAGCGAGCGCCCGCACACACACACACACACACACACACACACACACACACACACACACACACACACACACAAAGAGAGAGAGAGAGGAGAGAGAGAGAGAGGAGAGAGAGAGAGAGAAAGGTGAAGGTTAGAAAGGTGTTGACTTGGATTTAGAGCTGTTCAAGAGAGAGAGAGAGAGAGAGAGAGAGAGAGAGAGAGAGAAAGAGGCTTACGATATTATTAGCCTATTGCTTTATCGTTACAACTGGCTCTGTGATTGTACATGATTTCCTGTTACGATATAACATTCGTGCTACCTCATATCCCTTCCCTACATAAACTGATGTACTTATATAGTGCTATAATTCTACACACACACACACACACACACACACAAGCAACACACACACACACACACACACACACACACACACACACACACATTCACTCACATGCGCGCCGCGCGCACGAACGCACACACATACGCACACATGCAAGCACGCACGCACACGTGCGCGCACACACACACACACACACACACACACACACACGCGCGCGCGCGCGCGCGCGCGCACGTACTTAGACTCTCTCTCTCTCTCTCTCTCTCTCTCTCTCTCTCTCTCTCTCTCTCTCTCTCTCTCTCTCTCTCTCTCTCTCAACAGCTCTAAATCCAAGTCAACACCTTTTTAACCTTCACCCTTCTCTTTGTCTTTCTTGGCACCCCCACCTCACTCTCTGCCTACGTTTTTCAGTGTGTGTGTGTGGGGTGTGTGTGTGTGTGTGTGTGTGTGTGTGTGTGTGTGTGTTAGAGCGAGCGAGAGAGAGAGAGAGAGAGAGAACCATCAGTTCACTTAATTGCATTGATTCACGTCTAAAGTGTCTGTACATAATTATAGCAGTGACACGATGATAGATAATGAATAAAAAAAAGTGCCACCGTCGGCGACTTTGAAGTGGAATGGGAATGACGCAGAGGGAAGCATTTCATTGTGAGAGGGGTGTATGTATGGTGAGAGAGAGAGAGAGACAGAGAGAGAGAGAGAGAGAGAGAGAGACGTTCCTTACTAACTGGGAGCACCTGGTAACTGGAAAAGAGAGCCAAGGGACACAGTGTAATCATGGTGTTTCCACAGTACACCAGTCACAGCATTGAACTCTTGTAAAGTACCGAGACTCGCTGTCTGTGCCCCCCTTTGTGAACACTCTTCTATTGCTCTAGAAGATTGTTGATTGGTTGAGAACAGGTGGAGGCTGTAGCAACGACCATTGACCTTAAACGCCCCATCCTGACACCTGGGATAGCCGCAGTCCTCTTCGTCTCTGCCGTCCAGGCACTGGGTGATCCTGTTGCAGACCAGGTGAGGCCGGAAGCTCGGCCAGGTGTCCACTGAGCAGTTCCACTGACCCTCTGGGGTTGGGGCTGGTGTCTGGGATCTCTGGATTACAACCACAAACAAATAAATTGCGAAACTAATAATACTTAGCATAGCATTATCATAACATCAACTCCTTTACTTATAAAGAAAAAAGTGAATATAGATACCGGTTATAACGTGACGTGTTTGTACATGAGATCAGTGACATGAAGCTCAGGTTGCATACATAATGAAACAGACGCAGGCTGTGGAGAACAGTGCATAATGAAAGAGATGCAGGCTGTGGAGAACAGTGCATAATGAAAGAGACGCAGGCTGTGGAGAACAGTGTATAATGAAAGAGACGCAGGTTGTGGAGAACAGTGTATAATGAAAGAGACGCAGGCTGTGGAGAACAGTGTATAATGAAAGAGACGCAGGCTGTGGAGAACAGTGCATAATGAAAGAGACGCAGGCTGTGGAGAACTGTGCATAATGAAAGAGACGCAGGCTGTGGAGAACAGTGCATAATGAAAGAGACGCAGGCTGTGGAGAACTGTGCATAATGAAAGAGACGCAGGCTGTGGAGAACAGTGCATAATGAAAGAGACGCAGGCTGTGGAGAACTGTGCATAATGAAAGAGACGCAGGCTATGGAGAACAGTGTATAATGAAAGAGACGCAGGCTATGGAGAACTGTGCGTTGTTTTGCATTATCAGAGTCCCAGCTGTCATACATAATGAAACAGACGCAGGCTGTGGAAAACAATGCATAATGAAAGAGACGCAGGCTGTGGAGAACAGTGCATAATGAAAGAGACGCAGACTGTGGAGAACAGTGCATTATGAAAGAGACGAGGCTGTGGAGAACTGTGCATTATGAAAGAGACGAAGGCTGTGGAGAACAGTGTATAATGAAAGAGACGCAGGCTGTGGAGAACAGTGCATAATGAAAGAGATGCAGGCTGTGGAGAACAGTACATAATGAAAGAGATGCAGGCTGTGGAGAACAGTGTATAATGAAAGAGATGCAGGCTGTGGAGAACTGTGCGTTGTTTTGCATATATCAAAGTCCCAGCTGCCATACATAATGAAACAGACGCAGGCTGTGGAAAACAATGCATACTAAAAAGAGACGCAGGCTGTGAGAACAGTGCATAATGAAAGAGACGCAGGCTGTGGAGAACAGTGCATAATGAAAGAGACGCAGGCTGTGAAGAACACGTGCAAAAATGAAAGAGACGCAGGCTGTGGAGAACTGTGCGTTGTTTTGCATATATCAGAGTCCCAGCATTTCTTCTGATCAAAGCAAAACACGGCATACAGGGCCTTGCTGCATCACAAGGCCTATCCATCGAGTACATGTAAGAGAAGTGTGAAAGAAGAACACCACTCCAACGCTTCAGCAGGCACACGATTACAGTGAACAAGAATCTCTTCCAGGGAGTGGCGCACTGCCCTAGCACGGGAGGCAAACCACGTGACACACACAGAAGATTTATGGGCCAAGGGAGATGAAAGGGGAAGCTATCTGTGTGCAGATAACCAGACTCACTCTCACTCTAACTTTCTCTGTCTCTCTGTCTGTCTGTCGGTCGGTCGGTCGGTCGGTCTCTCTCTCTCTCTCTCTCTCTCTCTCTCTCTCTCTCTCTCTCTCTCTCTCTCTCTGTCCATGCAAAGCCCCCCTCCCCTTTGCAGCAAATCCAGAGGCCCACACATATTGTATCAGATCCACCAGAAGACGGGATTGCCAAAGATGTGCAAGAAGACGGCAGCTAAGATACTGTAATACACACGGCAAACTCTGAGAATTCTTAGCCAAGTTCGTATTAGTTTTACGGCCGTGAAACCGAGATGAGTTAAAACACAGAAGTAACCAGTCACCACGACAAAGTCGTTAGGATCGTGTATTCCTGGGTGGGAGGTTGTGTCATGGATACAATTTCCAACAGAGCTATTTCTATATTTATGGGACGTTTTAGTATACAACTGATGGCTCAGATTACTACAGGCTAAACTGGAAAGACTGACCATACAGGGAAGTGTCATCCTCTTGGTGAATGTGCCTCTGAGAGTCTTGTTCAAGAGTGCCACTCACATTACTTGACCCAACTGCTGGTGCCTGTATAACTTGGGCCTGACTGATGCTGGGATATGTTATGAAAATAAGCGCAGAGTACAGCCCTGTCATGCAGTTGTAGACCAGAATTGACCCCTACAGCATCATATTCATCATCCTCATCCTCATCCATCAGCATCAAATAAAAATATTATATTCTGTGACCATGCATGCCCTGCCTTCGAAAACCACCAATTATTCAATTCAGCAGCCATTCTCTTAGACCAAAGATGTACACAACTGTAACACAAATTACTGGCTAAAGCCTGGCTACGTGTATTTATTTTCACAAGAGGAGACAATTGAAGAATGCATACGTGTATTTATCAGATGAATAGATGCACATTCTCGAAAGTTTGATTCATTCTGTGTGATGTGGTAATTGCCAGTCACACCATCCTCTACAACTCCCTCCCTCCCACTCTCTCTCTCTCTCTCTCTCTCTCTCTCTCTTGTAAATGACAATCAAGTTTACTAATCTATGTCATACCCCACCCCCACCCCCCACCTTGCTCGCCCTGTTAGTCAGGTTTACGTTTGATGTTACTGTGACAGCAGAGCAGATGAAGAAAGGTGACGTCACTTTGGAGAGAGTCGCCCATTTCATCGCCCCTCTCTCTCTCCTCTCTTGCTTATTCAATGCGCAGTTGATTAGTAGTGGTTGAGGCATGGAGTGTGTGCTGTTCCGTGAACTTCACAGCAGCCAGTAAACCCTCCACACCCCCTTCCCTGGTCGTGCGATCTGTCTACTCGTGTCTCACACGGTGCAGACAATGAAACTTAGTCAATTCGCATAGAGGCTAAAAATATCGCCAACATCTAAGAGATAGTATTTTCCAATCTTCTACACGTTTCCCCACACTGTAGGTGGTGAGGAGGATCAACCCTCCCCCTGCTTACTAACCCCCCCCCCCCCCCTCCTCCCCTCTTTGTCCTTGACAGCCTGTCAATCAGGCGGTCATGAGAAACTGGATGTGTAGCTTAGCACACAAAAAGGGCAAACCAAGTGTCCACACTTCATTGCTCTACCAAAGGCTGTAAGACTGAACATCACCAATGAACCAAGATACACAGCCAGATAAGGGGAAACCTCATCTCTCCTGCTCTGCGATCCAGTTTAAGGATTTACTGATTAACCCAGAAGAGCTGTAAGTCGAAACTATGTTTTTAAGTGTTGAGACTGCGCGTTGTTTGTATGTATGCCATACTATGGTTTAACAAAATAACTCTAAACCAATACTTGGTGGCATCTATCAAGATGATGGATCAGTATTCTATTCTAATAGTTTGTTTGCTGGAACTTGGTAAATTCTGTTACGATGCTTGATTAACATTCTATGTTAACAATATGATTTTTTGCCAGTATTCAATGTTATCTATTATGATGATCATTGTTACCTTCTAGCAGGAAAAACAGAATGCCTATAGTGGGTGAAAACTGTTAATCTGATTCATAAAAACCATTGATTGTCTTGATGCTTTACAGTAGGTGATTGTAGGTCTAATCAACACATGCACTCAGGCTAAGTGCATTCCAAGTTACTTCAACGTAATACACAGGAAAAAGTGAAGAATTGTTCGACTTCATTTGCATAGCATTGTGTTACTGTCTCCTACCCCTTCTTAAAATCCATTCCAAATCTGAGTGAAAGTGGATACTAATAATTATGACAAGCATATTTATGCTGATCTAATTCTTTGTTGGCTGCGATCTCACACATTTACTGAAAGCCGGAGGGCAAGTGAAAGAACTCGACAAGCAGGGCTCTCGCCAACTTAACTACAAACCAGGTTTTGTTTTGTGAGTAGAGCCTGGGTTCCTGTTTCTGCCCCAGGTCTACTTGCACAGTAAGGAGACCCAACTGATCAGTGTCACGGCTGCTAAGCCACACAAATAAATCCCCTCCCACCATATCCTATTCTACTGACAAGCGCAATCACAAGTACACACAGACACAACAACTTGCACATAACGACACATTTATTAACCCCAACACATATACACCTCACAACTCCTTCCAGTCTAACACCCTTGCTGTCATTTACACATAGATCCATCACATTGGTTTCCCACTATACCAAGCACATAACCCATTGATAAAGTACAAATATTCAATAATCCTAAATGTAAACTATACGCACCCACACGAGTTCCTTGCTATTTTATTCTCTCTCTCTCTCTCTCTCTCTCTCTCTCTCTCTCTCAATCATTCATCTGCATACACAATGCAAATGACATCCAGTAGTTTGCAATTGTCTCATGTCCACCGGCACACGAATGTTGTGCAGTAAAGTTCGACGACTCCAGATTCAGAACTGTTCCGAGGCTGGAAACTCGGTCTCTCGTCATCGATGCACATTTCAGAACACAGCACAGCCATACTTGCAGGACGCAGGCGAAACGTCGTCCACTGCCGCTACCCTGACGAAGAGCGAAGACCAGAGCAGGCACCCAGAGATGGGCGGAAACTTCAGTGAAGGCCAGAGATGGGGGTGACTACAGCGAAGTGCAAAGATGGGCGAAGACCCTGGCAAAACACAGAGATGGGGAGAGACTCCAGTGAAGCACGGAAAGATGGGTGGAGACTTCAGCGAACCCCAGAGAAGGACCAACCGGACCTAAACATGGCTAGGGAACATAATGTCAGTGATGTCGCTGAACCCACACAAGTCCTCCTCTAACACTCCCCAACTACCTGTCAACCTACTTCTGCCTGGAGAAAGATTTCCTTTTATTCCCTCACACAACAACCATTTCAGTCCTCCAACCCACTGAATAATTTCATACTCAAACTGATCAGAGTGACAATCAGCCTGCCTGCTGAGAAGATGGACCAAATCACCAGCAACTAAAGAGAGAGCCACACCCCTCTCCAACATCAGATACGTTCTGATATTCCACGTGGCCTCCAACTCAACTCAACTATAACTTTTCCTCTCTTAAATTAATGATGCAATAACGTGGGACAAAGTCGGCTTGGTACATAGACTGAAGTTGATTGATTTGTATATCTTATCCTTGTATATACAAGTGAAGTTGATGTGTGAAAGTAGATGTAACTTGTGTCAGTTCTTTGTTGTTCATAGAGTATCATATGTTTGAACCTATCTCTAATTCTGTCACTCGAAGCTACAAGCACTTTAAGTACACAAGCCTACAGAGAATTATTCCTGATCCACTCGTGAGTATTTTAACAGTTCCGAGAAAAAGAACATTTCTTTCATTGACCAGTACGGGACAACTGCTCCTTTCTTAACTAGTGGTGGAGTTGAAACTTTAACACAATTCTAATAGAGAAAACATACTGATTTCTTCCCCGAGAGAACCACACCTACCTGCCCCCAATTCCCGTCACAATATGCAAATACGAAATATTCTGAGGTGGGTAGTTTAGAAACTCCAAGAGAGTAAGTTTGAAAACACCACACACACGCACGCACGCACGCACACACACACACACACACACACACACACACACACACTATGGCAACTTAGAAAGTGACACCTTTTATCATTCTATATTGATGAAAACCGAGTTTGGCCTCATTATCGGCTTGAAAAAAACAAACACCATGGGCCAAGAGGTCAGCAGCACTCGCTGCATCTCCATCGGCGATCACACCATCGAAGTGGTCAACGACTTCACATACCTGGGCTCCACCATCTCTTGCAACCTCTCTCTGGATGCCGAGCTGAATGTGCAGAGCGGCAAGGAAGCAACAGCGATGGCCCGTCTAGTAAAAAGAGTCAGGGACAACACCATGCTAATGTCAAACACCAAAATGAAAGTGCACAAAGCCTGCGTGCTGAGCACTCTTCTCTATGGAAGCAAAGAATGGGCCCTGTACTCTCGACAAGAATGCAGACTTAATACCTTCCACCAGCACTACCTCAGAAGACTCTTTGGTGTCACTTGGCCGGACCACATCACCAGCAAGGATGTCCCAGCCCAGGTGGGGATGCCTAGCATGTTCGACATGCCTGGCATGTTCGACAGAGGCACCTGCACTGGCTTGGCCACGTCAACCGCATGCACGACGGTCGCATCCCAAATGACATGGTGTACGGTGAGCTGGCTACAGGTTCCAGACCCACAGGACTTCCCGCCCAACACTACAAAGATGTTTGCAAGTGCGACCTGAAGGCAGCCAGCCTCGCGTGGCCCAGTAGACCTGGAGACAGCAGCTTCAGACTGGATCAGCTGGCGGTCCACCATCAAGGCCGGCATCAAGCAAGCAGACCAGAGGAGAGAGGTCCAGTGGGAAGAACAGAGGTGTTGCAGACGTCCAAGAATTGCGTCGGCAACAACAGACTCTCATGACCGAGACTTCACCTGCAGCAGCAGCAACAGAGTCTGCTGCTCAAGGATTGGGTTCTACAGCCACAGTAAGCGCTGCAAATCCACAACTGACTAATCCATAGTGCAACACCATTGTCTCTTGAGATGGACGCCATCAATTAATAAAAAAATCCAGAGTCAAACAAAACTGTTTAAGCTTTTGATCGCTTAGCCACAAAGGGCTAGCAACGTCACGAACATTTCATGTTAATTTTTTTCGACCAAGATAGACCGTTTACAGAGAATATTGACCACATTCATGAGCTCTAAGACATCTCAGAGTGTAGTATCATAGTTTGGGTTCCCTGCATTTACTGTGAGATCCAGCATAATCTTCCTTGATCATTTATAGTTCATTTCTCCCCTAGGTCATTATTTACAGTCCACTTCTCCCCTTGATCATCATTTACAGTCAACTTCTTCCTTTAATCATCATTTACAGTCAACTGTTCCCCTTCATGATCATTTACAGTTCATTTCTCCCCTTGATCGTCATTTACAGTTAACTTCTCCCCTTGATCGTCATTTACAGTTAACTTTTCCCCTTGATCGTCATTTACAGTTACCTTCTCCCCTTCATCATCATTTATAGTTGCCTTCTCCCCTTGATCGTCATTTACAGTTAACTTCTCCCCTTGATCGTCATTTACAGTTAACTTTTCCCCTTGATCGTCATTTACAGTTAACTTTTCCCCTTCATCATCATTTATAGTTACCTTCTCCCCTTGATCGTCATTTACAGTTAACTTTTCCCCTTGATCATCATTTACAGGTATTTTCTCCCCTTGATCGTCATTTACAGTTACCTTCTCCCCTTGATCGTCATTTATAGTTACCTTCTCCCCTTGATCGTCATTTACAGTTAACTTTTCCCCTTGATCGTCATTTACAGTTAACTTTTCCCTTGATCGTCATTTATAGTTACCTTCTCCCCTTGATCGTCATTTACAGTTAACTTTTCCCCTTGATCGTCATTTACAGTTAACTTTTCCCCTTGATCGTCATTTATAGTTACCTTCTCCCCTTGATCGTCATTTACAGTTAACTTTTCCCCTTGATCGTCATTTACAGTTAACTTTTCCCCTTGATCGTCATTTATAGTTACCTTCTCCCCTTGATCGTCATTTACAGTTAACTTCTCCCCTTGATCGTCATTTACAGTTAACTTCTCCCCTTGATCGTCATTTACAGTTAACTCCTCCCCTTTTATCATCATTTACAGTTACCTTCTCCCTTGATCGTCATTTACAGTTAACTTTTCCCCTTGATCATCATTTACAGTTATTTTCTCCCCTTGATCGTCATTTACAGTTACCTTCTCCCTTGATCGTCATTTACAGTTACCTTCTCCCCTTGATCGTCATTTACAGTTAACTTTTCCCCTTGATCGTCATTTACAGTTACCTTCTCCCCTGGATCGTCATTTATAGTTACCTTCTCCCCTTGATCGTCATTTACAGTTACCTTCTCCCCTTGATCGTCATTTATAGTTACCTTCTCCCCTTGATCATCATTTACAGTTACCTTCTCCCCTTGATCGTCATTTACAGTTAACTCCTCCCCTTTTATCATCATTTACAGTTACCTTCCCCCCTTGATCGTCATTTACAGTTAACTTTTCCCCTTCATCATCATTTACAGTTACCTTCTCCCCTTGATCGTCATTTATAGTTAACTCCTCCCCTTTTATCATCATTTACAGTTACCTTCCCCCCTTAATCGTCATTTACAGTTAACTCCTCCCCTTCATCATCATTTATAGTTACCTTCTCCCCTTGATCGTCATTTACAGTTACCTTCTCCCCTTGATCGTCATTTATAGTTACCTTCTCCCCTTGATCGTCATTTACAGTTAACTTTTCCCCTTCATCATCATTTATAGTTACCTTCTCCCCTTGATCGTCAATTACAGTTAACTTTTCCCTTTCATCATCATTTATAGTTACCTTCTCCCCTTGATCGT
>CM065725.1:69683794-69721294 GCA_033310375.1 Conus canariensis
GACAGAGAAAAGAAGCAAATTGTCCATAAGCATTACAGCCAAGTTGTTTTATACCTAACAGACAGTATTTCTTCGTTTAACCATACCGCGTACATTAGGTGCCATTGATCATACCCCCACCCCCACCCCCCACCCCACACACACACCCGCCTCCACCTTTCTCCTTCATTTCTATGAAACTAATGTCAATGTAAAAATGCTATCCTGCAAGCCAGCAAGCTACTGGTTTCAAATTTGCCAGGTTCTTGACGGATTGTCACTTCCAGAAACTGAAGACATGAGGATTTAGATTTGTCACATCGGCCTTGCAGTTCTTGCACCAATGAGTGAATCCGTCCACTTTGTGAGGAGATGTTGGTCAGGTTTTGTTTACTTCACTTTTAGCTTTTTTTCTTTTTGGCTTTCATCAAATATCGGCATTCGATGCAGACTGAAAGTATTAATAATATTAGGTGTGTGTGTGTGTGTGTGTGTGTGTGTGTGTGTGTGTGTGTGTGTGTGTGTGTGTGTGTGTTGCTGTACCCAGGGATGGACTATCTATTGTTACCTCGGGAAATGATAAACCTTGTTCTTCACAACTGCATGGGTGGTGCCAGCAACAGCCATTGGCGTGGTGGATACCAGACTGCTTTTGGCAAGTCTGGCATCACTATCCCCCCTTATGAGTTGTCCTGAGTGACAATCATGTCATTGAGAGGTAAAAATATATATTGTCAATTTCCTCCACGAAGTGCCAGCAGAACATACAAAGAAACCAGTAGTGTAATGTTTATGTTTTGAATACCACAGTAGACATCCCGCGTTATTATAATTCACCATCAGCAAAATCTCAATGAATGAGTAGGATTTTCTTTTGTGCACTCGTTGTGTATTGGAACAGGTATAGCTCATATTTTAAAACAGAATCACCCGCTAACGAAATGTGAAGTAAACAAACCAATTATTTTCTTGTTTACATCTACACCAGACAACAATATCCCAAATTGCGCTCCAGTGAAACAGAAAGGGTACAAAACGAGTTGTGAATAAGAGCCAGAATACATGTCTTCTCCCTTTCTTTAATCATTTACATCAAGAGACGTACATTCTTAAATTGTCTCACTTGGACAGCTTACGGAAATATTAAAAACACACGTTTATTTATTACATTTCTGGAGTCACTTTTCCCTCATTACAAACCAAAAATTGAAGTATCGATTTATTTGCAAAATACTAGCTGTGAATTCTAAGAACATCTAGTCTCTGCACGTTAAAACTTGCCTTACCAAATGACTATCGTTCTAAAAAATTTCAGAAGTAACTGGGAATCAGTGGTTTAAGAAAGTAAAGAAAGAAAGAAAGGATCGATACAATTCAATAAAGCATGACGTATAATCAAATCATGCACCATACTCTTTTCACATTTCACGCATCTCCCTTCCCTTCCTGATGCTAAGTGGCAAGACCACCATGACAGATTTTCAATGCAAATATGCTGCTACTACCTCATACACTCCCTTAGCGCTTCCCTGATTATATGAATAAAACACTCCATTCCAACATAGTGAAGACCAAAAAATAGAACTTGCAAACATCATGATGGATTCTCTCATCGTGTCCGACGGATAAGTAGGCAGGCAGGTCATCTGCTGATGTGGGTCCTCATGTGGGAATGAAGACCAGTTCCTGAGGCACAAAGTCGTCCACAGACGCTCTATGGAATGGAGTCCTGCAAGGATGGGCACCGTTTTCTCTAGTTCCTCTTTTTTCTGGATGGCGGCTACTCTGTTGCGCTCGAATGATTTTGTGCCCTGAGTACATCATTGCTTCCATTGTGTTCTGTCAAGGGCAACGCAACATCTTTCCAGTTAGCAGTGTCGATGTTGCAGCTTCTGATGTTGGCCTTCAACGTGTCTTTGTGTCTCTTAAGAGGCTCACCTTGGTCACGTTGTCCATAGAGCAGCATCTTTGGAATTCTTCTGTACTCCATACGCACAACGTGTCTTGTCCATTGGAGCTGGCTTTTGATGAGTATACACTCAAGTCTGAACAGGCCACACTTCTTCTGGACCTGTAGATTGGACACTTTGTCTCGCAATTTGATATCGCAGATTTTGTGCAAGCATCGTTGTTGGAATTGTTTTAGTTGTTGGATGTGTTGGCAGTACGCAGTCCAAATCTCGCTACAACAGAGGAGAACACTCAGAAATTCAGCTCTGTACACGGCGACCTTTGAGCGCAATTTGATGCCATGGTCTTGCTACAGACTGTTTGAGAGTCTGCCAAAAGTAGAGCTGGCCTATGAGGTACGCAACATCACTTCTGCATCCAGAGATCCGTTGCTGAATACAGTGATGCCCAAACAGCAGAACGTGTCCACAGTTTTGATCTCTGTGTTGTCGATGATGACAGGTGATGGTGGAGCACTGCCGGCTGCAGGGGGTGAAGGCTGGGAAATGGCCTCGGTCTTAAACAGCATACGTACAAACATCATACCTTACAACATACAGCACATTTGCACACTGACTGAACACATAAACGCATAGAAAAAATCAGCAGGACCAGACACCCTTCAACACTATAACACACACCATCTCACGCTAATGCATGATGACAACACATCAGACAGATTACCAAATATGATGCCAAGATTTATGACAGGATTCCTACACATCGATAAGCACAGAAAGAACTACGTTCAATTCAGTTCATGTTATTCATCACCCATCTTACATAGCTTCACATAAGATGGCACTGACACTGCGACCATTTCTGACACAGAAGCTGCCAGAATCACCCGTCTACCATGACAGTCTTCATCACTGACCAAGTAAAACCACATGGACATTGACATCGGAACCAGCCTTTTGACCTCAATGCTCAGATAGTCTCCAAGACGACTTGTGAGTGATCAGAGACGAACTCAGATTACAAATCACAATGTACTCAGCACTTTAAATTCTGCATTAAACAGTCGAGTGATCCTCTCGAACCAAATAAATGACATCTAACGAGTGAGACGCCGCACAATCATAGCACAGTAAGACAGCTCAGCAAGCCACAGGGCCAAAGGGGACGATGATGCAACTCGACCTCTCTGCCCTGCAGCACGCGTTTTGCACACGGTTCCCTCATACCAAGGCAGGACTGGGCAGTGAACAGAACAGCGGAAATATTACTCCCATCATTGTGTCACTTCATATGGTCATAGTCCTGTCCGTCTATATGTGAACATTTCTGCACAATATACAGGCATTTGGGTTCTGGTTATACTCATATATAAAGAATAACAAATGTAATAATTTCTGGTAAAACATACAAATCAATCAGCTTCCCTCGCCCCCTTTTATGAAAATGCAAACAATAAAGTTGTCAGTTTGGATGATAGACAGGGTGCTATGAATGTCTAATTCAAATTTCCTAAACCACAGCCCATATGGTGGGGCAATTTGTTTTCCGCCACATTCAATTTTCTGACTTTATAGCAGAAGCCTCACTTCAGATGCCTCGTGTGTATAGCACAAATTTCTTATGGGAAGGGTCATTATATATCCATGTGGTAAGTAAGGTTGAAAATTTTGTGGTAGGTAAGTATGCAGAAATGCATAATATATCACTGTAATGTGGCAAATTAATTAATTAATTAATTTATTCATTTACTCATTCATTCATGTATTAATTCATTCATTATTCATTTAGCTACTTATTAATTTATCTATCTATCAACATATCTATCTATCTATCTACTTATTACCTACTTATTTATTTATTCATTATCTATTTATTTCTTTTTTTTAGTGTGTGTGTGTGTGTGTGTGTGTGTGTGTGTGTGTGGACGTGCATGGACGTGTAATTGTGTGTGTGTGTGTGTGTGTGTGTGTGTGTGTGTGTTTTGTGTGTGTGTGTGTGTGTGTACACTTTTTTCTTTCTTTCTCTTTTTCAAAAGGGTCAGTAAGTCTTACCCATTGTTGATGAAAAATGGCGTCGCTGCTGTTGTGCCTTCTTGGTAGAACTGGCTCTGATCCTGACCCTCATGGTGTACTTCAGATGGAGATCATGCACCACAATACCAAAGAGGATAAAGTGGCGTCTGCTGACCCAGTCCACCAGGAGAGGGGACCTCAGGTCTTCACAGCCAGTCCTCCTGTCCAGGAACTCTGACGTGTCGTTGACCTGAATGATCAGAGAGAGGAAGTTGTCCTGAGAACACGTCTGCTCCAGAAAGCGAATGCTCATCACGTTTCTGACGGAGGTGGATATGTTGAACCAGCAGACAAAACTTGACAATGTACCGTTATAAGGAACCGGGTTTGTGAGGTTCTGTTGATGCTGAGAGTAAACCATTGTAAGACTCTCAACTTCTGTCTTCTGCGTTTTGTTTTCCAAAGTGCACTGCTCTAACTGAGCGGCCGTAAGAGTCACGTAGCCGTCATTGTTTGCCAGCAGGTGTTTAAAGTGAAGTTCGAACGTTTGTGTCTCATTCAAAGATTCATTATTCACGCTAGCACTCAGCAAATTGCATGTTATCCATAAATACAGATAGAGTAGCAACATGGATCCAGTGGAAGACATCGTGATATGATGTCTTTACTTCTTAATGTATATATACGATTGACGTTTCTAAAAATATTTTAACAGATTTCTTTAAACAGTAAACAAGTTGGGTATTTTTTGCTCCCATAAGGAAACCTAACACAGAGTAACTTTTATTCAAGACTGGCACAGCCTTTTAAACTTGAATAAAGTCAGACAAATACATAGACGAACAATCTAATAGTGGGGGAAAAAACAAGCGCAGGCTAACAACTGAACTATCTTCATAGTAATGACTTGGCAAAGATTTGGACTTAAGGAGGGGGGGGGGGGGGGGGGCGAATTTGAAGATGGAGAAACTGGGAACATGAAATTAAGAAAATATGTTACAGATATGAAAACTCTTCACTAGCTGCATAAGGGAACCATCACAATCCCTTTTGAAAGCAGATATATTTGTGTTGCAGGCAACACAAATATATCTGCTTTCAAAAGGGATTGCGATGGTTCCCTTATGCAGCTAGTGAAGAGTTTTCATATCTGTAACATATTTTCTTAATTTCATGTTCCCAGTTTCTCCATCTTCAAATTCCCCCCCCCCCCCCCCCCCCCCCCCCCCCCCCTCCTTAAGTCCAAATCTTTGCCAAGTCATTACTATGAAGATAGTTCAGTTGTTAGCCTGCGCTTGTTTTTTCCCCCACTATTAGATTGTTCGTCTATGTATTTGTCTGACTTTATTCAAGTTTAAAAGGCTGTGCCAGTCTTGAATAAAAGTTACTCTGTGTTAGGTTTCCTTATGGGAGCAAAAAATACCCAACTTGTTTACTGTTTATCGTTTACTGTTCCCTGCCTCATTTCATTTCAGATTTCTTTAGTCAGGGGAATGTAGAGCTCTATTCTGGGTGGTGATGGTGACTCCTTAAATAACTGTCAATGTTGGTTGCTCTGTCTCATTATGTCTGTCTGTCTGTCTGTCTCTCTCTCTCTCTCTCTCTCTCTCTCTCTCTCTCTCTCTGTCTTCACACACACACACACACACACACACACACACACACACACACACACACACACACACACACAGGCGCACACGCGCGTGCTCGTACAATCGCTAAATAATAAGAACAATCCATGTCGACGATGCTGTTCCCTCTTTAGAATCTGCACCTCGTTCAGTTCACATTCCATCTTCTGTCAATGTCTCTCTCGTTCCAGTTCCAATTCTTTCACATTCTCAATATGATTTCTGTTGCAGTTTTTACTAAATCCTTTTCATTCGTCCTCTTAGTAAATGATCAACAGGAGACATAACTTTTAATCCCATTATGAGACATTTACAATCCCATAACCCCATGTGAATGCCGATTAAGTTACAGTTCATGATCACAAAGGCAGGCACAACGCCAACAATCCCATGTGAATGCTGATTAAGTGACAGTTCACAGCCACAAAGGCGGACACAACGCCAACAGGCGAATAAGGAAACTTCTCTTTCCCTCCAAAGGAAGTTCCAAGCTTTCCTGCCAGCCCCTGCACCTGACGCATTCTCACACCGAAAGCAATGGATGAAACGAACACCTACAAACCAACGCTCATTCATGGGCAGCATAAGTGACAGCAGAACAAAACGTCTGAGAATCCTGTCAGCGTGGAAAGTTATGGTCCAAAGTGCCAGGGTAAGGGGCAGAGTGTCTATAAAGAACCTGGGTGTAGCTTTAATTTTTCCTCCCCTTTTACCATCAACAAAATACAGAAGATCTTAGGCTATAACAGCTTCCCATATAATGAAATTTCAAATATCGGAGCGTTCCATGGATTTGTTCATGATCCCTTCGTATCCTACTTCGTTATTAATGATGTACCACTATCCACATCAAATCCAAGTGTCTTATGTGAATTGTTTGACAGTTCTCCACTCATATGCGGTGCATTTATCTTTAGTTTAGAACATTGTACAGCTGATTTTGAACCACGCATCTGCATTGTCTGCCACAATTCGACGATGATTTAACCTGTCTTTTATATTCATTTTCTTAACAAGTCCAAGCCAGCTTGATACTGAACCACGGACTCCGTATTCCGTATCTCGTGACATTTTGGTAGAGAGGACCGATTCGCACTGATGCCTGAATTACACGACGTAGAAATGGTTGTCTGTCTCCAGCACTATTCCCACTGGAGTGTAGGTGGCGTTAAAAACACATCATGTGTAAGTTGTCATACTGCGGCTTACTACTGGGCTGTACCGTTCTGATGTATCTGTGTATCTATATGTGAAACATCATGATATGAATCTCATGTTCTTGTCACTTTCTGATATATCTGACATATTATACTCTAATGTGGATGGGCTCAAGTAGAAAATAAGCTCCTCACGTCGTTACTCCATTTTGCTGGCAGACAGGCGGCAAATACTACAGATTCTTGTGCATGTGCGTGTATGTTCGTTCGTTCGTTCTTCAATTTAACGTCTATTCACATTGTCACCGATCGGCGGTACTAAACTAGTACGTCCACGTGTTTAAGAGTAGTGGTGGTTCAAGGTAGAGAGCGTGTGCGCGTATGCGTGCGAGCGTGCATGTATGCGTGTATGTATATGTGCTTATGTGTGTGTGTGTGTGTGTGTGTGTGTGTATGTGTGTGTGTGTGTGTGTGTGTGCGCGCGCGCGCGCGCACGCGCGCGCGGGGTAAGACTGGGGTTTAGTTAGCTGGGGTTAGGCTAAGTTCCTCAGGGTTAGGTAGTAAGGTTAGGCTAGGTAGGGGGCAGGTGAAGTGGGACATACAGTATTTTTGCCTTCCAGTCTTCATTTATTGAGGGAGTGGTAGGAGGAAGTTGGTTTCGTTCCCGATTGTTACCCTTTTGTTACTTTGGTTCCACACCAGAGAAGGCGGGGCAGGATATCGGCTGTTGTTGTGTTGTCAAGTCTGTGAGTAGTTGTGGTAAATTGTCGTGTTGTTGCACGAGCAATAACTAGTCCGTTGGTCAGGCGTGTCAGCTCTGCGGAGGGATACACTGCTCTGACCAATCGTTGTTTTGTGTGGTGAGTAGAGTTCGCTTGATTCCGACCAGGGCGGAATGTGTTGGGGTAGCTTCACTTCGGTCCCTGGTGTTCGTCGGAGTTGTAGGTGCGGCGGCAGCGCCGTTAATTTTGAAAAGTGACTTCGAGTCATAGTTAGTGCCAGGTCCTCGTCGGGTTTGGGTGCCCTTGGCCTGTGCTGAGTCGGTGTCGTCCTTGTTGGCAGCCACTGTCAGCCAGTTGCAGAACTGGTGTGGTTGATCATCTGTATGTCCAGTTGTGTCAGCAGGTATCCTGTTCCGTCCTGAGGCTGGGGCCAGATCACCGCAGTCTACTGCCGCGTGCCGGCAGGTGAGCGGCGCTTTCCAGTGCCTGTTGTTTTCCCGGGAGAGGGAGACCACCCAGGCGTCTGCCTTCTGTGGGGCAGCTCTCCTTCGGCTACCGGTGCTCTTCCGGGAGTTCTCCGGCGCTGGTTCCTCGTCCCTGTTCAGGCGTCCCGTGAGAGGGCGCTGCACCAGGCCTTTTTCACCCTTGGTGTCCGGCGGGGCCTTCAGAGGAGGAAGCGTCCTACGAGCCCCGGACCCGTCGAGAGGGCGTCGGGTGTGTGTGCGTTGGGTGTCGTGCCCATCGCGGGGAGGAGTCAGACTGCGGGAAGCCACGGTCAGCGCCGGGGTGCAGAGTCTTCGGGGAGGGTGTCGGCCCGCGGAGGAGCCACGGACAGCGCCGGGGTGCAGAGTCTTCCGGGGAGTTGTCAGCCTGTGAGGGGCCACGTACAGCGCCGAGGACTGGAGCTTTCCGGGCCGGGATGGGTTGTCCCATGTTTGTGGTAGAAGGGGTGTAGCGTTAGGCGGTAGGGTTAGGGGTGTTAGCTAATGCCTCTTTTTAGGACGTAGTGGCTGGCACAGTGTAGGGTACTTGTCGTTGCCTCCCTTACGGATGCAGCGACCAGTTTGGTAGTGGTCCCGGGTTAAAAGAGAAGGGTGAGTCCTGGGGAGAGGTGTGGGTGGTAGCAGTAGTTAAGAGATTAGAGTCCCTTTGGTAAATCCTTGTCCCTAGCAGTTAGTCACCACGTGTGCGGGCTATCGCTGTGTCCCCAGGTCACAGTGATATACCGCAACTGGTGTGTTAGGTTAGGGTCTTCCAGGTCATTATCATAGAGTAGGGTGAGTCAGCAGGAATTAGGATACTTGTGTGCAGTTGTGAATGTGCGTGAGTGGTGGCGCCATGGAGTGTGTGTGAAATAAAGAAGCGTGCGTGATTGTAAAACAGTGTTAGTGTGCTGTGTTGTCTGACCTAGCGTGTGATAGGCGTGGGTAAGGGTGGTAGGGCCGTCCGGCTTAGCGACCGTGACACACATAAAGTGATTTTAGACAGAGTTAGGGAAATAGCGTGTGTATGCATGTGTGTGTGTGTGTGTGTGTGTGTGTGTGTGTGTGTGTGTGCGTGCGTGCGTGTGTGTATGTGTGTGTGCGTGTGTGTGTGCGTGTGTGTGTGTTGATGGACCGATAAGAGATTTGTTACGAGCAGTTAGCTATATATAGTGATTCATACTAAAATTCTTTACAATTAACATTAGCCCAAAGCAAGTATTAAAACATAAAGGAGTACAGGATATCTGGTGTAACCAAAATGTTAAGCGCTCATATCTGTAGGAACACTTGTTACAAAAAAAGAGCCCATTGGACTAATCATCAAGGAATTAACAAAATAAACAAGACCTGGTAAGTTCTGGAAAATACACGTGCCATCAAGTCGCAGGCAGTCAGGATTTTCCTTTTTGAAATATGCGCAGTAGAAAAGAAGATGCTGGGTTGTGAAACTTTCAACTGCTCCGCAGATGCAACTTAAATTTTTGCGAAATTTTGTACGGAAAGCATTTAGCTTAAGCCTGTAAAACAGTGATTCAAGTTTTCGGTTATTTTTTTCAAGTACGTTTGCGTTGGCCAATTGATAGGTAATCTTTCCTATTTTAGCCGCATTGCTAGAAGAAAAAGTAGCTGACTGGGATTTGTCACAGCAGAGCAATTTGGAGTGAGGCAGATGTATTTTAGTAAGAACCAAGTTTTTGTAGGCTTCATAAACCTTTTCAATGCACGTCTTTTTAAGAGACCATATCCTTCGTATAAACACAGAGGAATGTTGATTTCTATGGATTCATCGGACTTTCGTGCTCTTTATCTGACAGCCCGGTCAGCCCATTCATTACCAGAAATCCCACAGTGAGACGGGATCCAGCAAAATTCAACTGTTGTACCTCTTGATATAAGAATACTGACAAGATGTTTTATTTCTAAAATCACCTCACCTCGATTTTTTACAGCAATAGATTCAAGGCCTTGTAGGACAGATTTAGAATCCACACAGAAAAGTGTTTTGTAGATAGTAAGTGGAGTATCAACAAGAAAGTTAAGCGCCATTAGAATTGCCACCAGCTCAGCCGTGAAGATAGAATACCTCTTCCCGAGATGAAAAGATTTTTCAACTTTAAGGGTAGGAATAACAAAACCACTTCCAGCTTTTTCATTTAACAGTGATCCATCAGTGAAAACTTTAAGGTGATGTGAATATTTACTATCGATATGAGATTTGGCAAGAGAGGCCAATATATTATTAACATTCTTTTGTAGATCAGTATATTTATAATCAAAACATGCGGTGTGCAATTCCCAATTTGGAATCGGGGATACAGGAAAACGATCAGCAATATTCTTGGGATCAATCTCAGCGTCTTTCAATAATTTTGAGGAATATGTCATTATGGTTGTATTAGATTTAATAGATCTAGCTCGCTTCGGGAATTGGATATCTGATCGTAAAGCTAATTCATCTTTGCTTGAGTTCTGAACAGATGAGCTACGAAGGATGAATTTAGCACAGGCCAAGTTTCTATAGTCGTCAAGGGGCAGAACTCCGGCTTCGTAATACGTTCCTGATGCACTGGCATGAAATGGAACACTTAGTGCGAGTCTAAAAGCCTTGCAGTCTATGCTTTGCAACTTTTTAAGTAAATAGTTTGGTGCGCTGAAGAACACTTCTTGTGCGTATGATAATTTTGATCTTACGAGAGATGTCGAAAGGTGTACTAAAGTTTGTGTATCTGCACCCCAATTTTGTTTACTGATTACTTTAAGAAGATTAAGAGATTTGCTGGCTTCGTTGATAATATGTTCAATATGGTTGTTCCAAGTTACTTTAGAGGTAATATTTACTCCTAAAAATTTTATCTCGGTGACATAATTCAATACATTGTTACCTACCTTAAAAGTAGGAATATTGCAAGTACTTCCACCAGCGTCGAATAACATCATGTGGGTCTTTTCTGCCGATAAACTAAGGCCGTTTTCAAACATAAATATTGCTATATTATCTAGGTCACGCTGATATGTTTTTTTTAAAAATAAAATTGAAAGATCTGACTGGAGTTTTCTTCTTTAAAGTTACGTTGATCCACATGCAAATATCGTCAGCATATTGCACCAAGGAACAGTCTTTAGATAAATGCTTTGGGAGATTGCATATCAGAATATTAAAAAGTAGCGGAGTGATGACCGATCCCTGAGGAATGCCCATTTGTAAATATCTCTTGCTGGAATAAACATTTTGTCTTTTTGTTTCCACACTTCTATTGGTCAGAAATGCTTTGACATAGTTATATATATGACCAGAAAGACCAATGGTTTTCAGTTTATATAAAAGTCTCTCATGCCAAACATGATCATACGCTTTTCTGACATCAAAGAAAGTAGCGAGGATATTTTTTCTTCTTGCAAATTGTTGTTTTATTTGAGTCGTTAATTTTACCAGATGGTCTATTGTTGATCTGCCTTTTCTAAAGCCTGCTTGTGTAGCCGGAATTATACCACGTTTCTCACAGTGATATACAAGCCTACTTAAAACAATTCTTTCCATTAACTTACACGTGTGAGAGGTGAGGGCAATCGGACGGTAACTATTTATGTTGGATCTAGGTTTGCCCTGCTTTAAAATCGGTACGACTACAGATTCTTTCCAAACAGAAGGGATACTTCCATCTTGCCAGCATTTTGTTATGATGTTATACAAAATTATACAAAATTTTCTGGCAGGTGTTTTAACATCTCATTCGAAAGTGCATCCAGACCAACTGATGTTGTTGTTTTTTGTTGCTGGTAATGATATTATTGCATTTCTTAATTCCTGTAGAATGATATCCGCGTTTAGATAATGGTCATTTTTTTCTGTTGGATCACAATACATATCGTTATTCTTTGAGTTTCCCCTCATAGCTTTGCATTTATCAGAAAGGCTATTTGTGGAACTATTCTTTGCAAATATATCTGCGAACACTTCGGCTTTTTGAGCAGCAGTTGGAAATTGCTCATTTTCTAAAGTAACTGGATAAATTGGAAGATTCACTCCCTGTTTCATTTCATGGACCTTTGTCCACACTTTTTTTAACGTCGTGATGATCAGAGACTTCGGTGAGACAAAAGGACGACCAGTGGTCCCGTTTAGCTTTTTCAATGACTGCTGCTCATATTCTTGGCCCGTTTCATAGTGACGTTGTTTTTCGGCTTGTCTTTAACATATTCTTTGTATTTTAGTTTCTTTTCATCAACAGCACGTTTGCAGGATTCCGTCCACCACACATTTCCACTATGAACTTATCTTCTTTTGTAATTAGTTTTTGGAATGGATTGGGTTGCAGCGTACAAGACCGATTCAGAAAAATGTGTGTACATAGTTTCAACATCCTGGTTTTCAAGAGTTGTTACATTAAAAGACATTAAAATAGATTTGAATTTCTCCCAGTCAGCTCGTTTGTAATTATATTTTGGAATTTTATCAACTGTGTTGTCTTGTGCAACTGTGAAACCTCTGAGGGATATGGTAATAGGGAGGCGGTCACTTCCCTAGGTGTCTGTATCAACCTGCCAGGAACAGCTAAGAGCTAAAGATGGGGAGATGAAAGAAAGATCAATTGCTGAGGGTCTATGGTTAGGAACATCTGGCAGTCTAGTAACGCACCCATCATTTAGAAGGTATAGGCCAGAATCAAGAATATTTTCTACCAGGCGGTTTGAGCTAACTTTAGACCAACAACTGTCCCAGAAGGCAGCATGTTCGTTGAAATCGCCGGCGATCAACCACTTCTGATTTTGCGCGTCTATAGTACGTAACCAGTCAGTGTTACAGTCAAATACTCCTTATGGGAGGTATATAGAAACTCTGTTGAGTGTTAACGACTTATTGAATCTTACACACACTGCGCATGAGTGAATATTTGCGGCATTTTCTGGAACCGGCGATGTTATAAGGCGGTAAGACAAATGTTCGTGTATGTAGATGGCTGTGGACACTTTTTCGCCTTTAACAGTCTGTTGACACACTGGGGGATAGAAAATATTTGCCAGCCGTGGTAGTTTATCACTAGACACATTTAGTGACTGCAGAATTAAAACGGAGAATGAATTTTCTGCAATGAGCTCTTGAAGGTGGGAGATGTTAGTTGCCACCGAGCGACAATTCCACTGCAATATGTCTATGTTTGGCTCTTTAGCCATAAAAAGTCAAAACAGTAACAAAAATTACCAACGCTTTTAGAAAAAAAAAAAGTAAAATAAACAGATGAATGCAAATGGGTGGAAACGAAACTATTCAACTAGAGGAGTCCGCAAAGTCATGGACTAAGGTGGGAGAAATCAGTTTAACTGGGTACAAAAAGATAAAACAAAGATGACGATGTTAAATGCAATCAAAGCATTGACACAGTTGTCAGAAAGACAGTCATGGAAACCAGCGGAAGAAGTCACGCCGTGGCGGTGGTACCGGAGCCATGTAGCTGTCGTGGTGCCGGTACTGTAGCCGTGGACGGGGTCCATCGTCCCTGTAGGGTCTGCTGGGGACAGACCGTGCAGGTCGTCTTGGTTTGGACCAAAACAGGTAGTGAAGATGACGACCCAGGTTCCCAGCAAAGACACTCAAGCCTCGTTTTGAAGGGTGGATGTTGTCCCGCATGTACTGGGCCTTGTTGCTGACATTTTCATGAGATACAAACGATACGTTCTTATCACCATGAAGACTAGACAGTACATGGGCGTTGAATATTTCACGTTTTGTGTTTAGGTCTGAAAGTCTGGTAGGAGCGACCCGGCTGATGATGATAAGCATTTTTGGATATTTCTTTCTCAGACTTTGAACGAGCTTGACAAATTTTTTTTTTATGTTTCCTGTGTGTCTTTTGTGTTTTTGAGATCGTTCACACCTACATGGAGTACAATGGCATCTGTATAATCCACTGTATTGTCCAACAGAGTATTCTTACATTCTGTTATTGTGTAGCACTTCTGACGTTTTACAACGTGCAAGCCATACCCCAAACCTAGTCTTTCTTCACATATGCCATTTAACACAGAATTCGAGACGATCAAAACTTTGGGGAGATCGGAGTTGCTGCCAGTTTCATATCTCTCCGAATTGTTTGCTTGTAGAATTAAGCTGCTGTTTACAGGTGAGTGGTGGTAAGGTTTTGGGGAACTCTTTTTATTAGTTTTTTGGGTGTTTCCTGTACTTTTTGTTCTTTGGACAGTATCGACATGGGTTCGACACTTGAGACCAGGATCTTTCTCGTGACGTGATATCTTTTTTACAGCCTGTTTTACGTCATTGTTTTTGCGTCACTCTGATCGTCGACTGTATGTTGTGCAGATTTCTTGACTTTGAGTTTGACAACATCGGAAAAACTTGGTTTACATATTTTTTTTGTCAGAAACTGGTGTTTCTATTTCATTTCTTGATTTTGTATATTCTGGCTGAGTGTCACTGTCCTTTGTATTTGTGACTTTGTTGTCTTTTTGTCGTATGATGCAACACAGCTTATCAATTCCGTCAGTGATGGTTGATTTTAGATCTAAAGTAGAGGCATTCATTTTTTCAAGCAATAAATCTGCATTAGAAAAGCCTTCAGCCGAAACATCTTTTATAAAACTAGTATACACATCGGGGACCTCTGTCTGATCGTTTTGATCTTGACCACGATTACAGACATTACGAATATCAGCTATATCATCTCGTTGGCCTGCATTTTCTTGCCCAGTTTCTTTTTTTTTTTTCTTTCTCGATCTCCGAAAGAAGCTGAGGGGTCATAAATCTGGAGGCACATACCTGAAACATGTTTTTTCGGTGGGAACGAATAAAAACACACAACATATAGTCCGGTAGATAAGTTCTTGACCACGGAATCGACGTAGAACACTCGGAACACACGAGCGTGCGGCCACTGGCATTACCGTTACCTTGGGAGCGTTCACCCTGGTTCAATTTTTCATTGTCTTTTTGACACAAATCTGAGGCTGCAGCAGACTTGTTCCGAGACACAACTGTAACTGGCATCTTACTGCACACATTTGAAGTTTCCTTGAAGCTTTTTGAGCCCCGCGTTCTCCCCATGACTGTCTTCTGACGGGAGCAGCTAGAAGAGAATGCTGTCCATCGCCATGTTGTTACGTCATCATCATACGTGCGTGTATGTATGTGTGTGTGTGTGTGTGTGTGTGTGTGTATGTGTGTGTGTGTATGTATGTGTGTGTGTGTGTGTGTGTGTGTGTGTGTGTGTGTTGTGTGGTATGCGTGTGTGTTTGCATGTGTGTGTGTGTGTGTGTGTGTGTGTGTGTGTGTGTGTGTGTGTGTGGTTCTGCTGTACCAATGGATGGATTCTCTATTGTTAGCTTGGGAAATAATAAATCTTCATCTTGACAACCGCTGCATGGGTGGTGCCAGCAACAGCCATTGGCGTGATGGATACCAGACTTATTTTGGCAAGTCTGGCACCACTATCACCCCTATGAGTTGTCCTGTGTGACAATCATGTCATTGAGAGGTAGAAATACATATTGTCAATTTTTACCACGAAGTGCTGGCAGAACATACAGGTTTATGTTATGAACACCACAGTAGACATCCCAACCACTTCTGGTTCGCCTTGCACAGAACGTCAATGAATGACTAGGGTCCTCTTTTGTGTACTCACTGTGTGACACCAGTAGGTATTGGAACATGAATAACCCATGCTTTAAAACAGAGTCAACAGCTAAGAAAATGTAAGGTAAATGAACTAATGTATTTTCGTGTTTATATATACAATAGGCAGCGATATCCCATAATTATGGCACTCCAGTGAAACAGAAAGGGTACAAAACGACTTGTGATTTAGAGCCACAACACAACGACATCTTCCCTATTTATCAAATTCTTTCATTTTGACAAAATTTAAGAGAATGTTTAAATGCATTTGTATTTTTTTAATACATTTCTGAAGTCACGTTTTCCTTATTACAATCCGGGTAAAGAAGTCTCAGAACATTTAGCCTCTGCATGTTAAAACTCACCTTTCTAAATTGTTTCAAACATTTCACAAAGGACTGGGAATCAGTAGTTTAAGAAACCTATAATAGAAATACAGTACTAAAATACATACATACATACATACATACATACATAGAGAAATAAATACATAAATAAATAAATGAATGAGTAAATAAGTAGATGAATAAATAAATATATAATACAATCTGATAATGCAGCACATAATCCAATCAAATACCACACATTTCTAGTATTTCACGTACCTCCCTTCCCTTCCTGATGCTTAGTGGCAAAGGCCATCACAAAAGAATTCCAACACAAGATATGCTGCTACCTTATACATACTCTCCAAGCACAATCCTGATTATATGAGATAAGTAACACTTCTATCCAGTAGATGGGAAATCACATCATAGAACCTATAAGCAGCATACCTAACAACACGCAGCTCAGCTACACACTGACTGTATGTACAAACGCATAGAAAAATAGACAGGGCCAGACACACTTAGATACTATAACACACACAATCCCACGCATGGTGATAATACACTAGACAATTTACCAAAAATACGATGTCAGAATTTATGACAGGATCCCTAAACACATCGATAAGCACAGACCTACGTTCAGTTCAGTTCATGTTATGCATCACCCATCTTGTATACCCTCACATAAGCCAGCGCTGATTCTGCACCCATTCCCAACACAGGTAAGCAGCAGAACTGTGAAAACACTGAACCACAGAAGCTCCTGGAATCACCAATCTACCATAACAGTCTTCATCACTGACCAAGTAAAACCACTTGGACATTCACATCGGAACCAGGCTTTTGACCAGACTGTCTGCAAGACACTTGTAGGTGATCAGAGACGAAAGCAGATTATAAATCACGACGTACTCAGCACTTTAAATTCTGCATTAAACAGAGATCCTTTGAAAATCCGAATAAAATACATCTAACCAGCGAGCACAGTAAGACAGCTGAGCAAGCCACAGGGCCAAAGGGAACGATGATGCAACTCGACCTCTCTGCCCTGCAGCACGCGTTTTGCACACGGTTCCCTCATACCAAGGCAGGACTGGGCAGTGAACAGAACAGCGGAAATATTACTCCTATCATTGTGTCACTTGATATGGTCCTAGTCATCTCCGTCTATATTTGAACATCTCTCCACAATATACATATGTTTAAGTTCTGATCATACTCATAACAAAGAATGAAAAATGTAATCGTTCCTTGTTTAACCATTAAAAAAAAATCAATCAGCTATCCTCACCCCAGTTATGAAAATATGATGAATGAATTTGTCAATTTAGACAATAGACAGGGTGCCATAAATGCGCGATTCAAATTTCTGACGTCCCAAACCATGGCCCTGATGTATGGGTATTTTTTTCTGCCACAATTCAATTTTCAGCTTTTACAGCAGCAGCCAAACTCCAGACGACTATGTGTAGTGCAAAATCCATCTCTGGAATCGTCAAATTATATCCATGCTGTTTATAAAATCATTCTTGCAAGCCCTGATATACTGTCTAGCATTACTCATCCCATACAACTAGTCTATGTTTGTGCATATTCATTATACCAATCTATCTTTATACCAAGTCTACTAATTGTCGCACAAAACCAATCAAAGCAAACTGCATGATTTCGGTTTAGTTTCAGTGTCCCTGGAACCTGACATTTTCTCCGTTGTCAGACTGGGTCTTTCTCATACAAAGTGTTATGGATCAGACGCCTCTCAGCACATGTACGTGTTCATCTTCTGTTAATGATCTCAGGATATCGTCTTTGAAACTGCAACATCCTTACACTATAGTGGCTGCAAGATATCTATCACTGGGGTGAACAGCGTTCAGGAGGGACAGAGTCCAACAGTAATATCTTCTTTTGAAAGTGACCTCTCCTTGCTTCTTGGGATTTGTATTGCTTTCTTTTGAGGGGCTTTCTTTTAGTTTAGGATTTCTGTAATGCTTCAAGACCCTTTCCCCACTCTTCCTGCCTCCCACCCCTTCTTTCCTTAAATGAAAAATTCCGACGAAGTGGTAGTCATTTCATATACTTGACAGCAATAAGTATAGGGTAAAATGAAACGCACATGATTTTCCTGAGAGACTATTTAATCGTCTTGTCCCTACACTTAAGATTTGGATAGAAAAAAGAGTATCCCTTTCAAATCCCTCAAAGTAGAAACTGCTAAAAAAAAATACATAAATGACACGATAGGCATGGGTATCATTGTGCTATCAGTGTTGTCAAACGATGTATGCATTGTTTTGTTCGGGGAAAAGATGCAATGCTGTCCTGATTCTTTAAAGATAAGGGTGAAAAACTGGATTGTGGACATGGAGAGTCTAGGATTATGCAGGAGGATGACCAGGTACGAGACAGGTTTAGACCAAAGGAAAACGCAGAGCTGGCATCGAGGTCTGTAGTGGACAGCAGCAAGGAAAGAGGGCTAGTCCTGAAGGAGGCAGATCGAGGACGAAGCTGAGCGATGGGAAAGGAGGCTTGAGGCTGAGGAATCTAAAGACGTCCACAAGGAACTCTTAGGAGATAACAGCTATGTGGATTTCTTTATTACTCACTTTGAGAGAGTGGCTGCCTTATGTAGATGCAGTGGAACTTCTCTTCCGACTCGTCTGATCCCATTTCTTCGAGAGAAAGCTCGTGGGGTGGGCGTGAGGGTGTTGTCTTACACGTAAGTCCTGATCACTTCAAATCAAAAGGAAACAGCACTATTCTGACACTTTACCTTAGATGCCAAGATATGTAAGAAGAAATCAGAAGGTCCACTCAGTAAAGCAAGACGCTGTGGAGACCTTCTTCCAGCTTCCTAAGAGGATGTGGTGGTGATTCTCCTCATGGTGTGTAGAGCCAGGCAACAACGAGGATTATGTCTTACGTGTTAAAGATTTCTTGCCGCAGGAACAGTTCTTCCAGCAACTTAACTCCGTCTTAACGGTTAAGTAGACTGGACGTTTCTGAAGAGAGTGGATCAGGTCGTTAGCAAAGCAACCATCACGCCTGAACTGAAGCGAATGGGACGAAAGAAGTGTGTGTGTGTGTGTGTGTGTGTGTGTGTGTGTGTGTGTGTGTGTGTGTGTGTGTGTGTGTGTTACTGTTAGTATTGTTGTTTTCAAGGAGTAATTATTTTGTGCAAGTCAGACGAGGTATTTCATAGGGAAGATGTTTCCACCCTTTCATTTATCATGATTGCCACGCTGCATGTCTTCTCTCTTCTCTCTCTCTCTCTCTCTCTCTCTCTCTCTCTCTCTCTCTCTCTCTCTCTCCACACACACACACACACACACACACACACACACACACACACGCACACACACACACACACACACACACACACACAAACGCACACGCATACTTACACACACACACACACACACAACACGAACAAACAAGATGGCGGCCACGGTCAACAACTAGAGCAGAAGCTAGCTGAGTTTTTTGTAAAGTTTTTAAAAAATTATGACCAGGATGACAAAAACAAGAAATGCAAGAGGTAAGCCATCAACTTTGCCAATAGAAAAACTAACAGCAGTTTGCAAAATGTTCAATCGACTGTAACAAGCCAATCGAATGTTCGAAGCGCGGGTGACCGTTTAGTAACCCAAACAAAAATGTCCGGTACGCCTGCCGACAATAAAGGCCCCGCAGAAGACAGCCCGAAAAGAGAAGCGGGAAGTAACACGGACGATCTCAAAGCTCTCATAATGACTCTGAGCGAACGAATCTTGAGTCTAGAGAAAATAGTTGAAAAACAGACCAAAATAATTGAATCGAACCTCAAGATAACGAAAAGCGAAAGTGTCGCCATTCAGACCGAATCGACCGAAACATCCTTCGCAACGCCTCACCGCTCTTATGCAAAAGTTGCATCAACATCGCTGCCGGCAAAATCTCCTCCCCAACACAACAAGGGCGTGGATGAATTGTGCGAGCCGTACATTAGGCCAAAGAAAGAAAATAACCAAATGAAACAAAACCACAAAGAACAAAAACTGAATTGTGACGTAAAGAATCAAAGCAACGTCAAACAAGGTTCTGCGAAATTGCGTAACACATCTGTGGAATAAAAGATAGAAAACTCCAAGTCTCCACACAAACAAAACGTCAAAGAAAAACAGTCTGGCACAACAAAGAAATACGTATCCCATTCTGTTTCTACATCAGGTGGCGACTTGCCTCGTGTCCTCCTGATACATGACAGTATCATGAAGAAGGTTGGTGCACGGAGACTTGGCCTGTCATATGGTCTGCAGGTGGCAAAGAGAAAAGCGTATCAGATTGAGCATTGCACACGCGCTCAGAACGAGGCAAAATTATCTCTGAATCCTGAACCCGAATGTGTAGTTCTGCATGTAGGAGTGAACGATTTGAAGGGGAAAGATCCGGAGAAATGCAGCACGGAAATGCAGAAATGCGTCAAGGAGGCCAAAGGTCAATTTCCCAAAGCCAAAATCGCAGTAAGTCAAGTGGCTCCTGTCAAAAATAAAACACTAGACATTAAGAAAGATCTGTTCAATGCAATGACAAGACAGAAACTACAGACAGAAAACGACATTACTTTCGTCTCCTTTAACGAGTTGAGGATGGAAGACAGAAGAGTACTGACAGCTGACGACGTTCACCCCACGACCACAGGAGCGAGCACCATCGCGAGGACCCTGGGCAAACACCTGCATGGAATGTTTTGGGAAAAGCCACGGAGGAAACCCGCAGCCTTTCGTTACAGTTGCCAAGGTTTTCACCCTCCGCCTTTTCCACGTCCTTGGTTCTACTAAACTGGTCGTACTTTGACTCTCAGCTGTTTACAGTCAATCATCAAGATTTTCTGTTTTCATCTATAGTCATCTCTAAGATAGTTAATGTCTAAATGATATCAATTATTGTGATATATAAATGAAAGCACATAAAAAGCCAAACATTACATTTCTACAGTGGAATTGTCGTTCTATAACGAAAAATCTATCATACTTAAATCGATATCTAGTAGCAAATAAGTTTCATGTTTTATTACTACAATCTTTAAATGTGAGCTGTGATAAATTACCATATCTACCTGAATTTTACCACCCTCCGGTTTACGAACAATGTGGAGACAGAGTGCAAACAGCCATTTATGTGCGTGAAGACCTGGACTTTTGTGAAAGAACTCCACCAGTGTATAATATTTCCTCTGTGTCATGCTGTGCAGCTATGGTTAAGTTCACTTCATCCTTGATTCTTAATGTTGCTTCAATTTATCTTCCAAAAGGTCCTGATAATAAGAACACTGAATGGTTGAAAGGGTTCCAAGATCAAACGGATAAGTGGGTTATTGGGGGTGATTTTAATGCACATGCCCCTTTCTGGGATAAGAGTTGTTCCTATATTTCTAATAATCGTTTGTTAGATAACATAGCGGATTCTATTCTTTACATACTGAATAATGGAAACATAACTCGTATTCCAGATATATCTAACCATAATCCCTCAGCCATTGATTTAACTTTTGTATCTCCATCATTGGTAGTCAACGCAGTGTGGGAAACGGGAGATGACTCTTTAGGATCAGATCATATTCCAGTCATAATATCTTTAAATAACATAGCAGAAGAAGAAGAAAACACAGATGTTATTCCAAAGTATAATTACAAGTGTGCAGATTGGTCACTGTTCAAAGACATCCTTAAAAACATAGATTTAGATTATTCTACTGAAGAAAATATAGACAATCAGTATGATAAATTCTGCAGATTTATCCTAACAGCAGCAGATAAATCGATCCCCAAAATAAAAAACAAAAAATCTAAAAAACACAATGGAAATGTGTGGTGGAACAAGGAATGTGAACGCGCAAATAACAAGAAATAAGAAAGGTTTAAGATATATTGTAAAAAAATATCAGCAAGTAATCATGAAAAAATGAAAAAGACGGGTAAAGAAAGTGATGATGCAATAGAATATGCAAAATTGAAACATTGGGATGATTTCTGTAACTCTGAAGTAAAACATTGTAAGGATGTGGGAAAAGTATGGGAAGAACTGAAAGCTATGAAAAATGGATTGACATCACCACAGTATCCCATAAAAATAGATAACAACAATCTGCCCACTACTAAAGAGAAAGCAGAAGTTTTTGTAAACTTATTCGCTGAAGTCAGCCGTCCTGAGGGTCTAACAAACACTGACCGAACTTACAGAGAAAAAGAAGAAAGTAATATAACATATGATGATCCACCACCAGATAATAGCATAAACATTAATGCTCCTATAACTGTATGTGAAGTAAAAGAAGCCATTAGAGCCATTCCAATACGGAAATCACCAGTTGGTTTAGATGCAATATCTAATCAGATGCTAAAGAATTTACCTGAAAATCTTGTAGTTTTTCTTCATGCTTTGCTAAGTACTTGCTGGAATAGTAGCGACATGCCCAAAATATGGAAACAGACAATTGTTGTACCAGTTCATAAACAAGGAAAGTCTTCTAGTGATCCTAAAAATTACAGACCTATAGCATTAACATCACACGTCTGTAAACTATCAGAAAGAATTGTTTTGAATAGACTAGCATATTACTGCGAAAAAAATGACATCATTCCTATCAATCAAGCTGGCTTTCGTAAAGGGAGATCTACTACAGAAATATTAGTGAAATTATCAACAAATATAAAGAAACAATTTGCAAGACGTAACTGTGTCCTGGCTACATTTTTTGACATAACCAAGGCTTACGGTCAAGTGTGGCATTCACAGCTATTAAACAAACTATCAGGAAATGTATACAATTATGTTAAATGCTTTCTGAAAGATAGGGTAATACAAACAAAAGTAGGAAAATCATATTCCACAAGTAGAACTTTGTCAATGGGAATCCCACAAGGGTCAGTGTTAGCTCCGCTTCTTTTCTCATTGCTATTGTATGATTTGCCAAATAAGTTATCTAAAAAGGTAGTTCTCGTTCAATATGCAGACGACATTTGCATGTGGATGGAAGTAACTCTTAAAAAGAAAACTCCACAGCGTGATATAAGTTTCATCGAAAAGATCTATCAAGACGAACTAAATAGGATGTCGGAATACATGAAGTTAAATGGATTGAACTTATCTGTTGAAAAAACAAATATAATTCTTTTCAGTAGTGGTAATAATCCAGAAAAACTGCCTGTTTTTACATTTAAATACGTGACAGAAGTTAAATTCCTAGGAGTCCATTTCACATCTAAACTATCATGGAACGCTCATATTGAATACTTATTAACAAAGGCGAGGAAAATATTAAATTTCCTTAAAATTATTTCTAAAGAAAAATGGGGACAGAATTCATCTACATTGATAACTCTATGTAAATCTTTAATGAGGTCGAAAATAACATATGCCCAAGAAGTAATCTTTAGCGCTCCCAAATACCTATTGAAAAGGCTTGAAAGTATTGAATGCAAGGCACTGAAATTAGCACTTGGCCTTCCAGTGCATGCATCATCTTCTCGTACGTATTAGGAAGCGCAGATGCTTCCCTTAGATGAATACAGAGAGTTAGCGTGTTGTAAATTTGTTATCAAGAGTACAACTAATAAAGCGCACATTAGATCTGAAATAAAAATGAGGTCAGATATTGATTTTCCTAAAAGAGCAAAATCTATAGCTTCTCAAAAAACACTGGCAACGCACACGTCAAAAAGTATTACTGATTCTGGAATTTCAATCGATAACGATGCTCTATCCATTAGACCGTTATTTTCTCCTATACCACCATGGGAGCTTAATAAAGCACATTTTGATACTGAACATACCAATATGAAAAAAGATGAAAACATAAACATGTTAGCAAGCTGTATCAAATGCCATATTGAAAAGAACTATTCAAATTATTTGAAAATATACACAGACGGTTCGTGCATTGATAAACAAACAGGTTGTGCATTCTTAATACCAGACTTAAGAGTAGAAAAATCATTTTATATCGGAATTAACAAATCGATATTTACAGCAGAATTAACAGCGATACTCCTGGCTTTAAATCATCTTTTAAACTTTCCAAAAACAATATTTCAAATTCTGTTCTGTGTTGATTCTAAATCAGCTCTTCAGGCATTAAAAGTTTCTCAATTGCACACAAGACCTGAAATGGTCATAGAAATAAATTGTATGATACACATGTTGATTGCAAGAGGAACCCATGTAGTTTTTTGTTGGATTCCTTCACATTGTTCTTTTCATTATAATGAAAAAGTAGACAGGGCAGCTAAACGAGGAGCCAAAAATAGTTTTGGTTCAGAACTGTTTGATTTCCCCTTATCAGTACATGAACAGTGTAACTTAGTTCAGTCGCATATCTGGAAAGCTTTCGAATATAGTATGGTAGATCACGTTTATAAAGAACAGTTTGATATTAAAAGAATCAAAGAGAATTTTAATCTTAATAGAAAATTACTCTCATTAATGCACAGGTGGAAACTTAATGCATTTAAAACAAAATATGTAAAAAACGTAGTTTGCGTATGTGGAAACAAAATTACTCCAATTCATATTGTTTCATGCAATGATATGAAAAAAATCATTCCAGTATTGAAGCAAAATACTGTGCAGGCCATTTTTCAGTCACCAGCTTTAACGTACGAATTCTTTGTACACTTAGAGCGCACCCCTATTGGAAAATACTTATAATATTTTTATTACCTTTATTTGCGGGGGATAAGAAAGGAAGGGGGGTGGAGTGGATAAAATGGGGGGGGGGGGGGGGAGCAAAGGATTTTGTTTGTTTGTTTATTCTTTTTTTTTCTTGTTTTTCCTTTTTTCTTTAGTACTGTCATCCGTTTTGACTTTAATTGATAAGTTAGTTGTTGGTTATAAGTATTTTGTTTCATGTTAATCTTCACTTATGACTTGTGTAAATATATTCACACACTTACACATCCACAACTCTCTCACTCACACACACAGGCACACATACTCACACACACACGCACACACACACACGCACACGCGCGTGCGCACACACTCACACGCACACACACATTCGCGTGCACGTGCACCCATACATATACACATACACATATTATGTGCACGCTCGCAATTACTTCCGTACACATTCATTTTTTTTTTTTTTTTTTTTTTGGTCTAATATCACGAATAGTGGATAGACGTTAAATGAAGGACACACACACTCACACACACACACACACACACACACACACACACACACACACACACACACACACACAGAGAGAGAGAAAGAGAGAGGGAGAGAGACAGACAGACGGACGGACGGACAGACAGACATACAGACAGAGAGACAGAAAGACAGAGAGAGGTATAGGCTACCAAACCAAGTCCCCGCCATAGAGTTTGGAGTAGGGGGTCGGTAGGAGGTGTGTTGAAGGCTCATCATCTATGGTCTAACCAAAAAGGAATCAGTTTCGGGTAAAACAGGACCAGAGCCCAAAATGCAATGACAGAGGCAATTGAAGAATTTTAGCCGAATGTATCAGTTTTGGGATAATATAGGACCAGAGCCCAAAATGCAATAACAGAAGCAGTTGAAGAATTTTAGCTGAATGTATCAGTTTCGGGTAAAATAGGACCAGAGCCAAAATGCAATGACAGAGGCAATTAAGAATTTTAGTCGAATGTGGTCATTCCAAAGTGACTTCGTAATATCTGACTTCACCAACTTGGAAAACAACCTGTCTTTACGTTTATGTTATTGTGAGGCAGTATGGTGTAACGCCTTGCTGTCACTTTCCTGTAGGTGTCTATTTCTAGTCCAGGAGCGCCGTAGAAATATTTTTGACGCAAAAATGGAATCTAGGAGTCTTGCGGCTGCCTACTTAGTTCTCTCGCGGCACATATCTCTTGAGAAGGCTGCCAACGCGCTCACCATTCTTGTGTTTTGAGAAGACCATTGTGATGCGTCTTTGCCCCTGACTCCCAGCACAAGTTTGATTCAATGGCTTCACCCGTCTCTGGATATACTTCACGAGGCATGGAAAGAACAAGTTTGATTCAATGGCTTCACGTGTCTCTGGATATACTTCACGAGGCATGGAAAGAACAAGGTTGATTCAATGGCTTCACATGTCTCTGGATATACTTCACGAGGCATGGAAAGAACAAGTTTGATTCAATGGCTTCACCCGTCTCTGGATATACTTCACGAGGCATGGAAAGAACAAGGTTGATTCAATGGCTTCACGTGTCTCTGGATATACTTCACGAAGCATGGAAAGAACAAGTTTGATTCAATGGCTTCACCCGTCTCTGGATATACTTCACGAGGCATGGAAAGAACAAGGTTGATTCAATGGCTTCACGTGTCTCTGGATATACTTCACGAAGCATGGAAAGAACAAGTTTGATTCAATGGCTTCACGTGTCTCTGGATATACTTCACGAGGCATGGAAAGAACAAGTTTGATTCAATGGCTTCACGTGTCTCTGGATATGCTTCACGAAGCATAGAAAGAACAAGGTTGATTCAATGGCTTCACGTGTCTCTGGATATACTTCACGAAGCATGGAAAGAACAAGTTTGATTCAATGGCTTCACGTGTCTCTGGATATACTTCACGAAGCATGGAAAGAACAAGTTTGATTCAATGGCTTCACGTGTCTCTGGATATACTTCACGAGCATAGAAAGAACAAATTTGATTCAATGGCTTTATCTTTCTCTGGATATACTTCACAAGGCATGGAAAGAACAGTTCTTTCCCTGTTCGCTTGAGTTTGTTTTTATCAAATACTCTTTCAGATATGTCAAAATGCACTATTCCTTCATTGCAACACTCTTTAGCTGGAGAGGTGACACCCGGGTGCTAATTCTGGTTCTTTTCTGCACTGCACTGTATATAACATGCATTTATGGCCTTTCAAATCTATGTACCCAGTCAGTTTCTCTGCTCTGAAAGTACTAGCATAGCTCTCTTAGGAGTCAAACATGTTAGGTCGGTCTCTTCCGAGTCTGGCTACTGACCTATACAATTAAAAACAGTATATCGGTTTTATGTCTCAGTGTATCTTGATAATGAAGGCCACATTTGAAAGACTCTTTTAATAGCCTACTGATGGAAACAAACATGCTGTAACTATGCTGCAGGCAAGACTGATCTTAGTGTGGCCAGCGCAAGCATTATGTAAGTTGGCGAAGAAATTTGTTTGAATAGCGTACCTGAGCTTAAAGAAAAATCAACTCATTACTCTTTCGTATATCATTCATTAATACACATGTAGCAACTATTCTGCTATAAAACTGATTGTGTACACACAATGTTGGAAAGGTACAGTTCAAAATAGTTAGCTGAAATGATAACTTTTTGGTTGTGCTTTCAAAACTGATAAGGTGGGCTGGTTTCGTGAAGTGGGAGGCAGTGAGCCGAAAGCTGGCACAGCAAAGCTCACGAAATGCTTACCAAAAGATATTAAACGTCGATCTGATACCTTTTACATTTGTTTTTCTGATTGGAGGAGTGGAGAGTACGTGATGACTGGTTTATGCAGAGCATAGGGTACAGGTATGGTGGACGAAAACTATCAAGAAATGCGCGACTGGAGTGGTTTCTTTGTACTGATAACGACCAAAAGGCAGTCAGTGAAACACCTCCATCAGAGCTGTAAAGTATCTCGTTTTCTTTATTAAGGACGAGTTGTGCAGCGCTCTTCTGAATTCTCTGGAGCCGAAAATTTTGTTCTGCTGGCGAGCCATACAGTACTGAATTATAGTGATCAAGCTGAGGAGTAATCAGTGAATTGACAAGACTTGCTGTTGCATGAGATGAAAGATACTTACAAACTGAAGCGATGAAGTGGAGTTCCAGGAACCACGCATGATCTTGATCTGAACCTGCATTGAAAGTGTCTGGTCAAGTTTTCCTCCTGGACTGTGGTTTAAAAGTGAGGTCATCGCCACTAATGTTTACTAACCCATTTGTTCCCCCTGCTTTAGTCATGAGTGAGTGCCACCAAGCATCAATTCTGTTTTGCCAGTGTTCAGCATGAGCTTATTTCTGTTCATCCAGCCATCAGTATCGTCAATGTATAATTCACTATCACATGGAACATTACAAATTTATTAGATGCGCATTTGTGACAACTCAGTGTCATCTGCATACTAATGAAAGTCACAATTGAGCGCTGAAATAACCTGGGATGAAGGTTGGGAATAAAATGGGAACAACACAGGTCCCACCACAGAGCCTTGTGAAACACCACACACAGGGGTAATTTGGACAAACATGCAACCATCGATGACAACTGACTGACAACGACCAGTGACCATGACACAGAACAGTAAAACAAAAACTCGTCCCGAAGATCAAAATGACTTTCAACCTCTTCCAAAGGATGAAATGATCCAGCTTGTCGAATGCTGCGCTGAGGTCAAGGAGAGCAGCCATTGATCTATCTCTCGTCTGCATTCGTCAGCAAGGTTTTCAGGACACTCTGTGCAGAAGTCTCTATACTGTGATCGTTCCTATAAGCAGGCTGATTCTTTTCCAAAATGTGGCTGACAAATACTTGGATTTGTCAGTCCAGAAAGGAGGCATCCTATAGGTTTCTGGTTGTGTAGAACATACTAATATAAGCTGAGAAGCAATCCAAAGGACTAAGGCAGATACGCGGATCCTAGACATGGTTTTGCTCGATTTAACAAATGTGTATGGGATCAGTTCCATACAAGGTGGCTTAGGTGGCCCTCAAGATGCATCATGTCTCAAAGAACATTAAACAAATCCTAAGAGAGTATTTCCATGACTTCTGAATGAGCGTCTCCACAAAACAATACACAACAGATCGAATCAATCTCGATATTAGCGTAGCAGTGGATTGTGCAAATTCTCAAATACTGTTTGTGATGGCAATGGACGTCATCTTCAAAGATACCATGTGCTGTACAGGTTCAGCAGCTTTTGGGAATGGCTACTAAATTACCCTAATAAAAGCCGTCAAAATTGACACAGCAGCGCTTCTTACCTAGAAAGACGAGACACAAAAAGTGGTGAAGTAGTTAGACTAGTTGGTTTCATCCAGGATGAATTTTAGGCCAAGGAAATCGTGAAGCCTCTCCCTGAAGAAAGGGAAAGTATCTAAAACAGTCACGGTCACCGTAGCCAACCATGCCTTGCCAACAATAACAGGAGAACCAGTCAAGAGCCTTGGGAGATGGTGTGATGACTCTTTGAAAGACACTGTTCTAGCCTCGCACTGCTCTGCAGGTGTAGTCCAAATCTCCAAGCACTTTCATCAACGCCTCCTCCGGACCTTCGTCAAGACAACAGCAATACAGTGACATGTATCGAACCTCTACGAAGCTGGCAGTAAGTTTACCTGCAACTGACTAGTTTTCCCATGCCAGATGACTGCCTTCAAAGTAGTTCCATGTTGTTGTTGTTGCATTTTCAGACCTAAAGCTATTTCTGTTGTGAGATTGACTGTTGATGACTCACATCAAAAAAAGTCACAAACAGTGTGTTTGTGGGTCTTATAGCGGACTTTAAAGGTTGGTAAGAGGGAGGGGTTTGCCAAACCAATGTTTAATTGTGCTGAATGCTAGCGCTGGCATTCTTCTGAATATCACCAAATAACTCGTGAGTTATTCAAAAAGACTGTCAAGACATATCCTTCATTCCTCAGAGGTGCACAAGGAGGCTTCAGATGTTTTATCATCTTTATGGGTGCAGTTGTCAAACCAGTCAGCTGAGTATTGAATTATATGTATCCTTGGCATTGGAATCTCAAACTTTTCTTGAGATCATGATTTAGCATGATTATGTACGATCAGTGGAAGTATCACAGGCACGATTCTCGACGAGTTATGTGCATCTGCTGTGTGCATAGCCAGAGATATTTTTTTCCCTCTTGTTTCCGGTGAACACTACTCGCTAAATCCCTAACTGTTATGTTGTAGGGTGGTGTGAGTGAGTGAAAGAAAGATTTGATAAAATGTACACAAACAACTTACACGCCTTCAGACATATCCAAGAAACAGATCTAACAGATCTATTTACAAGCACCCCTCACTCCGCTCTTTGACAGGAAGCCATGAAGCAATCATTCTCATGTAAACTTTTTGTTGATTTTGGTATTATTCTTGCGGCGACTGGATGGTTTTCTGCGCACCGCTTCTTCTCGTAATTAGCTCCCGACCGATGGCAGACGAGAAATGATAGTTTTCTTATTTAATATGAATTTCTACAGTTCATTTAACCTGTTTGACATCGTTCAGGTTCATTTACGATTTTCCGTTTCCGTTGTGGGATAGTGAACGTGTTATTTACATAACGCCTATTTTCTAAGTTACAAAAATAAAGCGAAATCTTCTCCCCATCTGCCACCCACATAACCCTTGAACGCAACCTAACACACTTATCTCTCTCTCTCTCTCTCTCTCTCTCTCTCTCTCTCTCTCTCTCTCTCTCTCTCTCTCTCTTCTCTCTACTTCAGTGTTACATTTTTTGTATGTCGAGCTTGTTTTCTTGTTCATCCTTTTTATTATGTTTATTTACATTTATTATTATTACTATTATTTACATTCATTATGTTTATTTTACATTTTCCGTTATCTTTCCATTTCTTTTTGCATTTTATTTCTCCTCAATAGACAAACTGTATATTTTTCATTTTTAAAACGTTCTTGTTGACACCGACTTCCCTCTTCGAATAACACTTCTTCCGGATACATTTTCTAAGACTAGCTAACCAGTATGATTATTATAATGCAGTATTCATTTTAAAAATCTCACAGGTTCTCTACAAGGTAAAGGAACGATGGAAACGTAGGTATATTTTTTGGTAATAATTTATTATGAAATAGATAATTGTAGATAAAACTGATCACACATGGAGTTACAAAGAAAACAACCTGCACAGCACATCTTAATTTTACTTTACATGTGATCACAAGTAGACCAAAGTGAATTTAAATCATGCTTTTATTTTACATCTCTATTATTTTCTTTATAACCACAGAAACCCCGTTGCTTTTCATGCCCTTCAATTTCCAAGTCTCTTCAAGATGTTTCTACATTAGTGTTAGGGCTCCATCCAAGCCATGTTTTTCCTAGTTGAATGCTGATTTACGTTTGACAGGTGTAGACAACACGAGAGAGGCTTTATATTGATTTCCCGCATGAGCAGTGTGTGTGTGTGTGTGTGTGTGTGTGTGTGTGTGTGTGTGTGTGTGTGTGTGTGTGTGTGTGTGTGTTTTGTTGTGGTGGTGGCAGTGGTGGTGGTGGTGGTAGTGGTGGTGATTGTGGTGGTAGTGGTGTGTGTGTGTGTGTGTGTGTGTGTGTGTGTGTGTGTGTGTGTGTGTGTGTGTTGTGTGTGTGTGTGTTGTGTCGTGTGTGTTGTGTGTGTGTGTGTGTGTCTGTGTGTTGTACGTGTCGTGTATCTGTCTGTTTGTATGTGTTGTCTGTGTGTATGTGTAATAGTACCTGGTGACTGTATGCTGTAGGTTGGTTTTGTCGTAGGCGTCCCTCTCGTCTCGTCTCTCTCTCTGTCTCTCTCATCTCTATCCTGGTGTGTATGTGTGTGTGTTGGGTTTGTGGTGTGTGTGCGTGTTGTGTTGTGTGTTGACTTATTGCCGTTCCTGATTCTCAGGAAATGATGGTGACAGATGCGCAGATAATTTATTAACTGTCTCATGACTTTTAACTCAAAAACACGACAGTATTACACACAAACACAATACACCACTCACAACTACACCACAAACACACGACCAGTAAACGCACGCACGTACACACCACACACACCACACACACACACACACACACACAACACCACACACACACCACACCACACAACAACAACCCCACACACACACGTGTGCGCGCGTCCACACGGAGAGAGAGAGAGACACAGTGAGAGAGAGAGACAGAGAGAGAGAGAGAGAGAGAGAGAGAGAGAGAGAGAGAGAGAGAGAGAGAGATTCAAGACTCAAGACTCAAGACTCAAAAACTTTATTACTCAAGGATAGAGATTTTAGGCAGTGCCTATTCTTCCAATCTGTCCTTGCTATTCTACAACATTCAACTAAACAGACTGCACATATCAATAATGACAGAAACAATGAAGAATATAGCAACATTAAAATATTAACAATAACAATAGTAATAAGAATAACAATTCTAGAATTTAAAAAAAAATTCCATTACAAAATTACACAAACACAGACACGTACGCACGCGCGCTCACATGCATGCACACGCCCACACATGCACGCACGCACGCGCACACCCACATCTACCCCCCCCCCCCCCCCCACACACACACACACACACATACACACACACACACACACACATACACACACACACACATTTTCATTAGCTAATATAGAGGCAAGCATAAAAGTAGGGCGTTGAGACTATGACCAAAAGGTTAGATTTATTGTTCAAGTAAATGTTTAAGTATTGCTGATTTGAAGGACGGTAGTGATTGACATGTTTTGGCAGACGGAGGAAGAGAGTTCCACACAGATGGACCCAAAAATGCAAACTAGATTTGAACAAATCAATGCGGACACGTGGCAAAATGTAATTATTTGAATCATATCGTGTTGTTGCCATTTGGATAAACTCAGCAAGATATGTTGGCGCCATGTTTGCATGGACTTTAAACATTAGTACTGCCTTATTATAGGTCAGTTGGCTCTGCAGTGGTAACATCATTAGTTTTGCGAATTTGCCTGTGGTTGATAGAGACTTGTCGGGAAGAATCAGCTTAATTCCCCGTCTATGCATAGAGTTGATCTTTTTTATGTGATTTTCACCGGCACCACTCCAGACGGTGGACGCATAGTTGATGTGAGAAAGGCAATGGGCTTCAAAAAATAATTTCCGGATGTGTGGTTCAACATAATAACTGAGTTTATTGAGTAAAAACAAATTGCGAGCCAACTGTTTCCAAACATGATTTATATGTGATTGCCATTTCAAGTTCTCATCAATGATCACGCCTAAGACACGGTGTTCGGTAACCTGCTCGATCAAGGTTTCACTCATTTTTAGGCTCAACATAAGATGCTGTCGTTGACGTTTCTCTCTCGATGCTAGGACCATACATTTTGTTTTGTGCGGATTAAGGACCATTCGGTTTTGGTTGCACCATTCTAAGACATCAGTTATACTTTGTTGTAACGATATTTGTACACACATGATGTTTGTATCACTACAGTGAAGAGAACTATCGTCAGCGAACAGATCACAGATGACATAATTGTGAGATATGTGCATCGGTAGGTCATTTATAAAAATACAGAAGAGAAGAGGTCCAAGGACAGAGCCTTGTGGAACGCCACAGCTCACTATTCCTTCAGAGGAATAAGTACCGTTTAAGTAAACACGCTGGGTCCTGTTTTCAAGATATGACTGAAAGAAGGTGACTACTGCCGGATTTTGAACATATGCAGTCATTTTTTTTAATAATATGTTGTGGTCTACAAGATCAAACGCTTTCTTAAAATCGAGGAAAACAGTTCCAGTGAGTTTTCTTTCGTTGATGGCTGATAGCCATGTATCACAGAGACGTGTTAAGGCCGTGTGGCATGAGTGATTTCGACGAAAGCCTGACTGAAATGGGTGGAACAGTTTGTGATGTTTCCATATGTTTAGTTAAGTGTTTGTGAACATGCATCTCAAGAGGTTTCGATACAACGGATAAAAGAGATATTGGTCTAAAATTGTTTAAATCAGTGAGATCTCTTGAGTTGGGTATGGGAATGACTTTTGCTGCCTTTAGACCACATGGGAAGACATTCTGATCAATACACAAATTATAAACATACGTAAGGGTATCAACAATGTAAGGTAGAGCAAGCTTGAGTATAGAAGCATTTAAGTTATCTGGACCCATTGCTTTTTTATTTTAAAGTTTTGAAATTAAGGAACCAACTTCATTGATAGCAAGCAAGGGGATGCTAAATGAATCTCTAGTGTTTAATCGTTCTTGACAAAACGATTGGAGAACAGCTGGAGTCTCATATCGATTAAAGAATGTGACACTGGTAGCCGTTTGTACTGATTCAGTTACCTGAATGAAATGATTGTTGAAAGTGTTAGCAGACCACATAGTCGCAGTATTATCTGATTTCTTTCTCGACTTGTCAGTTATTTCATTAACAGCACGCCATAATGATGCTGTATCCCTGTTTGCGTTTATCAGTTTCCTAAAATACTCAGATTTTGATTTTCTAACCAGATCTGATACTCTGTTTCTCTGCTTTTTATATTCATCTACTTTTTTTGCGGTTTTAAGTGCATCCCTTAGTGCCATTTCTATAACAATGTCTTTTGTCAGCCAGCTGGGAAGTACTCTGTGTTTTACCCTTTTTCTTCTAAGTGGGGCATGTTTATCAACGATTGAGAGAAAGATATTATACCGGGTATTATACGCTTCATTTGGATCTGTGTAATTGAGTACACTGTAGAAAGGAGCTAAGCTTAAGTCGAAGAAAAATTCATCCTTACTGAAATTTTTGAAGCAGCGATATTGAATGGTTGTGTGGCCCTTATTCTGTTGCTTCGGAAGTTTACAAGACCAAGTGCACAAAATGAGACAGTGGTCGCTGATGCTTTTGTTACCCACTGTTATATTGGATACCATGGCTTTGTTGTTCTTGTAGATATGATCCAGCAATGTAGATGTCTTTGCGATTCTAGTTGGATTATGAATAAGCTGATGCAAGCCAAAGAGTGTGGTGGTCGCATCCCAGGCAGGCTGCCGTTTTAACAGATCAATGTTAAAATCACCGAGAAGAATGACATTTGGATAGCTCTTATATACATCATCCATCATGTGTACAAAGTTGTCATACCAAAGGAAAGTAGCAGCGGGATTCCTGTACACATATCCAACTAGAAGAGGGGCTGAGTTGGAGTGTTTTACCTGCAGCCACATGCATTCAACATTATCAGGCTCAAGGTCACGCCGCCTTTTTGTACAGTGAGCGATGCTTTGATGAATATATATTCCAAGTCCTGTTTCACCAGAGTGATGTGCATCGCGTCGGACAAAGTTATAGTTAGTTATGGATAAAGCTGTATCAGTGAAACGGGAGTCAAGGCGAGTTTCACTAAGACCAAGCAGATGAATAGAAGGGGATTCGTTTAGAAGAAAACAGACATCATGAATCTTATTTGGCAGATGATAAACATTTAGGTGACCAATGCGTAATCCAGTATCAGTATTAATTACATTACAATGGTCCATTGTATTAATTCTAGAGCAAAGTCCTGAGCAATAAAACAAAATATTTATACTGTTACAACAACAATTGAAATATATAATCAGCAATCATAAAATATCCAAGAACACACAAAATCCAAAAAGCAGGGCAATGAAGTTCAGTCCAAAGGACAATTGAAGTATGTGTATGATAACAATATTCAGGAAGTATGACCAACCAAGACAAATGTCGCTTTCAAGCTGTCCGGGTCACAATAGTACAGTCATCCACAGTAACTAAGCAGTACCGGGTAGGGGGGGGGGGGGGGACAAGACTCACAGGGTTGGGGGAGGGGGTAGGGAGGAGGAGTCAGTGCGTGGTGGGAAGGTGAAGGTGAGACGGAGCAAGCAGGAGGGAAAGAAGACACGGCTGGGGTGAGGGGTGGGGTGGAGCTGAGAGACAGGGGATGGGTAAATTTGGGCGGGGGGAAGGGTAGGCAAGGGCTCGGGCCTGCACTTGGAAGGCGAGACAGCAAGCTGTTATCTGAATTCCAGATACCGGAATTTCTGTTAAGCAGGGGGACAGGGAAGATAAGGATGCATTTGTGTCCAAGGATTGAAAGGCAGAGGAGGGAAGGGGGGAGAAAGGCCACATGGGGGGAAACATCGGCATTGATGTAATGGGGGGGTCTGTTAAAGTACGGCATGGGTGGCATTGCATGGTGGGAAAAGGTTTCATTAGAAGAACAACTGGATTTCTGGTGGACAATTTCAGGAGCACTGTCCAAGTGATTGTTTGAACTACGTTGGACTGTCTCTGGGGGTAAATTTGTAGGATAGGAATCAGGACGATTTCCTACTGACTGGGGGAACATGGGCTGCACACTCCGACGGAACTCAGTAGGGACAGGCTGCTTGTCTTGGTTTTCTTTGAATTTTGAAGACTGTGATCTGTTACGGTTTGTTGCAATGGGCTGTTCCTGACATAGCTCTGGGTGTGCCCCATTACCCGTATTCCGTGGAGGCCGGTTCGCACGGAGTGCCAGAAACTGAATGATTTGCCGTAACCAGAGCGACAAGCCACTGGCAGACAGGTGAATACCATCCGATGTGAAATAGCTCTGAACGATCCTAAAATTTTGATCAACGAAATTTGTTTCAAACAAAAAACATGCACTTGTTTCTGCACATAGGACATGCAGTTCCCTATTCATCAAATTAATGAATTTCAAAGGAATAGGTTTTCTAGGAAGTAGGGCAGAGACAGCAATTTTGGCAGCAGGAAAAACTCTTCACCTGTCCCAGAAGCTGACCAAATTCCTGCTGTAGCGTGTCTACAGAGTAGTGTTTGTGAAGGTCGTTTCCCCCCACATGCAATGCCACCCGCTGCACATCCTCTCGTACTGCACAATCTCTGAGGGCAGCAGTGACGTCAGTCACCTTCGCCCCAGGCATTGTGCGTACATGGGTGAGCCCCATCCTGTCCAGTCTCTGTCGGTCAATATACTGAAGGTTAGAATCCCCCACAATGAAGTTGACAAGTTTGCCTTTCGGGGGAAGACGGATCCTGAATTTTGGGGTAGTTTGATTGAACTGTCGGTCAGAGACTGCTGTGGTATTACCTATGACAGGGGTGGAGTCAGTCTGCTGTCTGTCAAAGGCTGGTTTTTGTTGTTGGTGACAGTGACTGAGTCGGTCACAGCGTGAGTGACAGTCTGTTCTTTGTCAGCCGTAACACCACTATGCTTAGTACACACGTCGCTAGATTGTTCCCGTTGTTTTAGTTCTGGCTGCGTTGACTTTTTCGATGACTTTACAATGGACGTTGTATGGTGCTGACAGTCACGTGCTGATTTCAAGAGGTGCTTTTGACGGTCAGACACACTGTCAATCAGCTTCGTTTGTTCTTTGAGCTGATTGCGTAGCGTGTTGCACTCATCTTGCATACTGTCAATTTTCTCCTGCATCGTCTGTTTTAAAATCCTCAGTTTGTTGTCAATCTGAGTTTTAATATCTGCATCAAGGCTTTTTTGATGCAAGATATACAGACAGATGCAGTGAAAGAAAGAGAGCACTGGATGCAGTTCTTAGCTTCTGTGCTTGTACTGGCATTGGTGGTGGTGGGGTCTGTGTTGTCAGTAGAAGTGGTCCCCTCTGTGGTGGTTGTGTCAGTCTGACCAGTAGTTGTTCTGATCTCTGAGGTAGTGTGGTCAATGTCACTGGTAATTGTTCTTATCTCTGGGGTAGTGAGATCAGTGTCACTGGTAATTGTGCTTATCTCTGGGGTAGTGGGGTCAGTGTCACTAGTAGCTGTTCTTATCTCTGGGGTAGTGGGGTCAGTGTCATTGGTGGTTGTTATCTCTGGGATAGTGGGGTCAGTGTCACTGGTGGTTGTTATCTCTGGGGTAGTGGGGTCAGTGTCACTGGTGGTTGTTATCTCTGGGGTAGTGGGGTCAG
>CM065725.1:69726294-69796294 GCA_033310375.1 Conus canariensis
TTGAAACATGTAACTGTGTCTGATTAGAGAATGTAATTTTAATAGATTCTCATGGTCATACCACTTTCATATAGAATGTTTTCAATGGTCTCTCGAGATGAGTGTCCGGTGTCCTGCTTTAAATCTCTTTGCCTCACAATGTGTTTAAATGCTGTTCTGATAAGCCTGTTGTCTTTTAGGTTGCTCAGACACCAGTAGTATTTAGCAGGAAGCAAGATCAGATCTATACTGCATTCTGTGTGAAATCCATCCATGATTCCTAGAATTACCATTCCCAAGTCAACATAAAGTCCAAACATGTTTCTTTCTCAAGAACCATTACATTCGGTCCATTGAGTGACCTCTGCCTAAAGTGTTTGAACTATGGGAGCATTCCTAAAGAAACGCAAGTAGTCTCGTTTGTTTTTCCTTTACACATTGGCAGCATATTGAGCGGTTTTTATCTTTAAAAAAAAAAACAACTGTTCTTTGGCAGAACCTGTATAGAACTTTGAAGTGGTACCATCACAGTTTTGTATTTCGAGTTGTCAGATAAACTCAGGCAAAACTTTTACCTTGTCCGAGAACATGATAGGGTTAGTTCCACAGAGAGACGACAAAAGGCGGAAATTGAAACGCATATTAAGAATGATTCTTAATGAGTCCGCCCAAACAAGGACAAACAAGTTACAAGACAAACGCTGGGGTCTGTCATGTAACGTAGCCTCACATGGAAACATGTGACGTTCCATCACATACAGACCTGCTTGATAAGAATCATTTCCCTAGGTGATAGAAAAAGGAAAGGGTTACAGGAGATAAATTCACGTGGTCTAACCAGTGTGGACGGTGTCCCTAATAGCTGTGAGAATCACACAGTGAAATGGATGAAGGTTGACCATTGGGTGAATCACTCAGTGAGATGGATGAAGATTGACCGTCGGGCAAAAGTTAACCAGGGGCTGGTAATGTGTAGCGATCACTGAATACGTATCTCAGGAGGAGTGAAGGAAGAAAGAATAAGGTATAGCCAAGAGATGGCCTGGAGACGTTGACCAGACAGGTGGCTTTGAACGGAAGGGGAACGCGCCTGTGACGTGCAATTACCAGGTGAAGTATAGACAGATGGGGAGAAACGAAAACAAGGGATAAACTTTAGAAAAGAAAAAAAAAAATTTATAATTTAAATCCTGAAATAGATTACTTACACGAACTTCATTCGTGTTTCAGCCCCCCAGTGCTGTGGCAGCACTAGATGTCTTAAAGTAAAGGAAACCAGAGACAGTTCCTGGGTAGCTGAGGCAGCACCCGCCTATCTCCAGTGGTTGGAGAATTTAGACAAGAAGTGGGCAGCGACTGCGGCAGTCGTGGAAGAAGTTCATGAGTTGAACGAACGTCGTGCTGGTCTATCATGATTACTCATTGTTCCCCTGGGTTGTGTCTTGGACATTTTTTCTGAATTGTAAGCCATCTTATTGTTTTTGGAAGCTGGTGAATTGTCTCTCCAGTGGGAAGGAGAGGATCACCGATAAAAGATTGATTATAACTAAATGATATGTGGAATATTTGTCCCTCCTCTAGGAAGGAGTGACTGAATGAAGAAATTGTAAAGAAATATTGTGTATTGTTCAAGCATCATTTTGGATTGTGTTGCTGTTCATTGTTCAGTAAATTGTTCCCCAGTAAGGAGGGGGAGAAGAAAAGGAAAGTGTAGTTGCGCCTTCTGGTTGTCTGGAGTGATTGCGTGCGCACGAGGAAAATGCTATCATGAGTGCTTGCGTGCATTTGTGCTAGTGTGACAGGGTTGGATGGTCAATATCACGTTTTTAGAATAATCTTAATTTTTTTTTTTCTTTCGCTTTAATTCGGACAGCATCGACCAGCATACACTTCCACCTTTCCTATGACTATCACGTGTATACTTTACCTTTTTATATAGTTTTAAGCTACTATTTAATTTCTCTGAATTAAAATGCTATGAGAGTCTTCTTTGAGTAGCTCCTGGAAGATTCTAGTTTGGAACAATTACTGATACACTTTAATGTGATAGAAAACGTCAACCGAGAATTGATTAATTTCTATATTCATTTAGAGTTTTGAATAATATGGGTCCAAACAATGCAATCGTTCAATCGCTGATTATGGTAATTTTCAGTGTCTTCCAGTTTGTTCTGCTATGAACTGGTGTTAATTAATACGTGGAACTTAAGGCATCTGTGCAGACAATACAAGCGGTTCTGCTTTCAAGATAGGCTACTGTCATGCGCCCTGGGGAAAAAAAGGGGGGGGGGTATGTTTGTTGTCGCATTGAAAACTCACCTTACGGGGTGCTTGCTCCTCATTTTTTTCCCTAGTGAATAGTGATTCGTGCTCTTGGAAAAAACAGATTGCCTGGCACTTTGGCAGGAGCAGCGGACAAGAGAGAGCAGTCTCAGAAGAGAGGAAGAAAGTGGTTAGGAGGAAAAGAATAGGAAGAAGCAAAGAAGTTTAAGAAAGTAGAGTTGAACTCTCTACTATCTTCGTATGCCTGAACATTGTTGATTCTAGGGGCTAGCACTCTGTACGGGAACCCTGACAGTCCCTCCTTGGCCCTTGGCATGATGATGTACGGGAACCCTGACAGCCCCTTCTTGACCATTGGGATGATGATGTAGGGGAACCCTGACAGCCCCTTCTTGACCATTGGGATGATGATGTAGGGGAACCCTGACATCCCCTTCTTGACCCTTGGAATGATGATGTAGGGGAACCCTAATAGCCCCTTGTTGACCCTTGGGATGATGATGTAGGAGAACCCTGACATCCCCTCCTTGACCCTTGGGATGATGATGTAGGGGAACCCTAACAGCCCCTTGTTGACCCTTGGGATGATGATGTAGGGAAACCCTGACAACCCCTTGTTGACCCTTGGCATGATGATGTAGGAAAACCCTGACGACCCCTTGTTGGCCCTTGGCATACATATGTAGGGGAACCCTGACAACCCCTTGTTGGCCCTTGGCATGATGATGTAGGGGAAACCTGACAACCCCTTGTTGACCCTTGGGATGACGATGTACGGGAATCCTGACAACCCCTTGTTGGCCCTTGGCATGATGATGTAGGGGAACCCTGACAGCCCCTTGTTGGCCCTTGGCATGATGATGGACAGGAACCCTGATAGCCCCTTTTTGGCCCTTGCAATGATGATGTAGGGGAACCACGACAGCCCCTTGTTGGCCCTTGGGATGATGATGTAGGGGAACCCTGACAACCCTTTCTTGACCCTTGGGATGACGATGTAGGGGAACCCTAACAGCCCCTTGGGATGATGATGTAGGGGAACCCTGACAACCCCTTGTTGACCCTTGGGATGATGATGTAGGAAAACCCTGACGAGCCCTTGTTGGCCCTTGGCATGATGATGTTGGGGAACCCTGACAACCCTTTGTTGGCCCTTGGCATGATGATGTAGGCGAAACCTGACAACCCCTTGTTGACCCTTGGAATGACGATGTACGGGAATCCTGACAACCCCTTGTTGGCCCTTGGCATGATGATGTAGGGGAACCCTGACAGCCCCTTGTTGGCCCTTGGCATGATGATGGACAGGAACCCTGACAGCCCCTTGTTGGCCCTTGGGATGATGATGTAGGGGAACCCTGACAACCCTTTCTTGACCCTTGGGATGACGATGTAGGGGAACCCTGACATCCCCTTCTTGACCCTTAGGATGATGATGTAGGGGGACCCTGACAGCCCTTGTTGGCCCTTGGGATGATGATGTAGGGGAACCCTGACATCCCCTTCTTGACCTTTAGGATGATGATGTAGGGGGACCCTGACAACCCTTTCTTGACCCTTGGGATGATGATGTAGGGGAACCCTGACAACCCCTTGTTGGCCCTTGGGATGATGATGTAGGGGAACCCTGACATCCCCTTGTTGACCCTTGGGATGATGATGTAGGGGAACCCTGACAGCCGCTTGTTGGCCCTTGGCATGATGATGTACAGGAACCCTGACAGCCCCTTGTTGGCCCTTGCGATGATGATGTAGGGGAACCATGACAGCCCCTTGTTGGCCCTTGGGATGATGATGTCCACTGCAGAAGGATTCTGATTTTGAAGTAGTTTGAATTATGAGAATTAGGGTCTGTTAACCCAGAGTGATTTGTTTGTGTGGGGGCAGGTTCTGCATCTCTGTGACATCCCCCCCGCCCCCCCTTCCAAAAAAAAAGGGGGGGGGGAGTGAAATGTCCATGATAAATGTATGAACTGTAAACGGTGTTTGATGGGGTTTTTTTCGTGGAATATTGTCAAATTACACACACACAACACACACACACACACACACACAATATATATATATATATATATATATATATATATATATATATAAGAGAGAGAGAGAGAGAGAGAGAGAGAGAGAGAGAGAGAGATTACTCTGGCAAAAAAAAATCTGAAAACTGAAATCCCCACGAGCCAAAAGAAGTGAGGCGCAGATAGAAAGAAAGAAACAATTTTATTTTGCACGAGGGAAAACTTTAAAATGGTATTGTTTTATTGAAAGAAAGGATCAGATGTGCGATTGCGTGTGGAGCGCATAACAGTCTTTACATGTGAGTGTGCATGTAGAGACCGTCGTGTGATTCCTATCATTGTTTACAGATACTACCAGTGAAAGATGCTTTCTCTTACGCCCTCTTTTGCACTGCCATATTTTTTTTCTGTCATATTCTTTTGCCCTTCCCTCCATTCCCCCTCTCACCATTCTTTGGTAATCTGTACCAGGTCATTGCTTTAACGACACAAGAATGGCTCGTTTGCATCGTTTCTCCCACCCCTGCTTCTTTCACATCTCGTGTGGTTCATCAGTGTGAGACTGCCACTTTTTTGGAGACCCAGGTAAAAGCCGACCTGTGCAGTTCTTCGCTTCTGTCAGCACACGCAGGACTAAGAAAGCACGGGTTATTCAACAGTCGAGCAGTCCGCTCTGACTCCTCATAGCGCTTGATCTCCATTCCACCCTTCAAGGAGTCCTCACGTACAGCTCAAAGATTTCCCCTATATTTATTCCCATTTATGTAATGGTTTTAGTTCTGATGTCACTGACTTCCTTAATAAGGCACTTTGCTGTCATTTCAATTTTCTCGTTCCTGGGTGCTCTTAGATGCCACTGGATGTGATACAAATGTTTCAAGATAGGCTACCGTGGTCCCCAAATAGTGCTTCTGAAGTATTTCGTGAGAATAACATGACATTATAAGTGGTATATGTGGTTTGGTGAGAATAATATAGCATTGTAAGTGGTGCATGTCGTTTTGATTGCCGAGGAAAGACAACTTGTCAGCCAGTTCCCACTGTGGAGCCGGGTTCAGTGGACGACAGGCTTCCAGGCAGGTGATACAAATGTTTCTGTTTTCAAGATAGGCTACCGTGGTCCCCAAATGGTGCTTCTGAAGTATTTCATATTCATAGTCTAACCCCTTCCTTTTTTACCTCTCTCGTCTTTCTCTCTCTGTCTCTCTCTGTCTCTAACTCTCCTTCTCGCGCGCAAGCATACTCACGTACGCACACACACAAACACACACGCACACACGCATGCACGCACGGACGCGCGTGCGCACACACTTTGATTTATATGGACGTTAGGCACCTCGGCTGCGCTGTGATGCTGTGGCGGTGCGCAGGTCAGGTCAGGTTAGATCGAGTCAAGGTAGGTCAGGTCAGGCCAGGGTCACTAGATGGGTTATGTAAGTCAGGGTGAGATGGTCTCAAATGGGCGGAAAGGGTATCGGCTGGCTGTCAGGGTCATTGGAAGAGGTCAGGCGACCAGACGAGGTCAATAGGTCAAGGTTACGACCCCGACTCTATTTCCAAGCAAGCTGCATTCAACATTGCCAAAAAGACTGCAGAGTCTGAGCTGCGTACAAGGTAAGGTAAGGTAATGATGCTTAGAGCCCAGCCGACCGCAAAGGGCCATTTCAGGGCTGTCACCACGTTAAAATCAACTCACAAGTCATCAAAAAAAAAAATCTTTTCACACATCTCTTTAAAATACATCTTCTAAAAACGCACAAGAAACCTCGTTAAAAATCTTTTTTCCGTAAAATCTTAAATCAGATGAAAAATGTTAATCTCTTTCCGAAACTCAAAGATCACGTCAGGTGAGACATCTCTGAACAGGGTCTTCATGGACTCTGCTGTAAAGTGTTTATGTCTCACATCGTGCAAGTCCCAACAATCTAAAAGCATATGTTTCACTGTGAGTGGAACATGACATGGAATACACCACGGAGCTTCTTCACCTTTTGAAAGATAAGAATGGCTATAAAACGAGTGGTCTGCGTGCACGCGGCACAGGACTGAGGTGCGTACAATGCAGGATGCGTGGCTGAATGAGAAAGCTGAAGAGAGCCAGTCTTTTGCCGGTTGCAATGCCATGAAGAACTATTAGACTAGCTGCGGTCCCACATCGTCAGGATCGTCCCCTCTTCTCAGTGTTGATGGGAATAGACAAAGTACTGACAAGTAAAATCTTGAACGCTGGGCCGAATACTTTCATGGTGTTGTCAATCGCCCATCTATAATCAGTCTCAGTTTCAGTTTCATCAAGAAGACCACAGTGCGCATGATTTAAAGCTGATAGATAAATGAATTAATGCCTAAGATGAGATAAAATACGAAGAGGGTCTCCTGGCTACGACTTAGCAGATGCCTGACCTACGCATCAGCCCAATGCCCTGGTTAGACCTTGAGCACCTACCTAAAATATTGGTTGTGCTATTTTTATCATTGTATGTGTGTGTATTGAATGTACACATGTGTGCGTGGATGGATGTGCGGGCACTGGTCCATGTATGTGTGCGATCGTGTGTGTGTGTGTGTTGTGTGTGTGTGTGTGTGTGTGTGTGTGTGTGCATGAAGTGCATGTATGCAATTGCATGAGTGTGTGTGTGTGTGTGCGCGCGCGCGCGCGCGCGCACTTGTGTATGCGCACGTGTGTGTGTGTGTGTGTGTGTGTGTGTGTGTGTGTGTGTGGTGTTTTGTGCGTGTGTGTGCATGCATGCGTGTGTATGCGCGTGTGTGTGCCTGTGCAGAAGTGCATGTGCATGTGTATGTGATTTGTGGGCTTGCGTGAGCATACGCACGTATCTGCATATGTATGTATGTATGCATGTGTACGTATATGTGTATATGTGTGTGTGCTCCTTTGATCCGATAACTGATGCCACAAAAAAAGGAAAAAGGTGAGTTACTATTGGACTGGGCCATCACCCGTAGCCTTTCTGACATGGGAGGCTGTACCAGGGGCATCAACTCCTCACTGCATTGTGCTTAGGCCAGACAGCAACGTAACTTTCCAGGCCTAGAAGCATTTTCAAAAACTAGCCTATCATCAAATATTGATTCCCCCGCCAGCAAAGCCTAAGGAATCACGGGACCGCGAAAGCCCTCCGACCACGGCAAGGTTGCAACCCCCGGAGGGGACTTTAAAGAGAAAGAAGAACTTATCCGAGACAGACTAGTGCTAGGTCTCTTAGATAAAGATGTTTCTCAAAGTCTCCAGCTTGAGGCACATCTGACTTTGCGAACAGCAATTGCTACTGCACGTCATCATGAGCTAGTAAAGAGTCACGTCAGTACTCGACATCAACACGCAGTGGATGAAGTTCTTCAGCCACCATTCCGATCCAGTCAGAATGGGAAATTCTTTCCTGTCAAAAACAGAGGAGCAAGAAGAGGACTGGGAAATGGAAACAAGCCACAGCAGTCACAGGCACAAACGTGTGGACAGTGTGGAAGAAGCCATGCTAGAAATAACTGTCCAGCCTGAGGTAAAGTGTGCCACACGTGTTCCAAAATGAACCACTTTGCAACTGTTTGTCGTAGCAGCAACGTCAATGAAGGGAGTGATACTGAACAACAAATATTCTTCCTTGGTGCTGTCAGTGGCACCTCTGCACCTGAAGGATCCAATTCTTGTGACGACAGTGAACCAGCATGGTGCATTTCTTTAACATTAGCTGGCAGGACAGTCTCCTTTAGGATCGACACAAGAGCTGACGTGTCAGTCCTGTCAAAAGCTCAATATAATCGTCTCAGTCCTCGCCCAATGCTGAAATTTACAAGTGCAGTTCTCAGAAGTCCTGGTGGGATGATGCAGTGTGCAGGACAATTCATTGCTGCTGTCCAATTCAATGAGCGTCCATTCTCATTCAGAGTCTTTTGTGAGAGACTCTGATACTGACTGTTTACTCAGTCTACTGTTACTGTCCGTCTGGGTTTAGTGATAAAATACCTAGACAATGTTATATTTGGTGATACTGGACCAGTTCCAATTAAACGCAACCCAATAAAGGCTGTTCTGGCCGAAGATGCTCAGCCATACAGTGTACAGACAAGACAGCAAGACAGATTCCATTACCGCTCATGGGCCAAGTGGAAGCTGAACTGAAAGGAATGGAAGAACTTGAAGTGATCGAAAAGATCAGAGAGCCGACTGACTGGTGTGCATCCATGGTACCCGTCAGGAAGAAAGGAGCTGCCATACGTACCTGCGTTGATCTAAAGAAATCAAACTAGGCAGTGAAAAGGGAACGTTGTGTCCTACCCACCATTGATGATATTCTTCACAAGCTCAGGAAACCCAAAGTATTCAGCAAACTGAATGCTACGTCCAGATTTTGGCAACTGCGTTTGGATGAAAAGTCTGCCAAACTCACCACATTTATAACTCCGTTTGGTCACTACTATTTCAAGCGTCCGTGTTTTGGAATCACCACAACGCCCGAAATTTTTCAGCGCACAATGGAGGAGATCCTGAAGGGCATAGACGATGTAGAGTGTTTCACGGACGATATACTGCTTCACACTGAGGACCGAAAGGCACATGACAAAGTGAAAGAGAAAGCGTTCGACAGACTCCAGGAGGTTGGACTCAAGGTGAATAAAACAAACTGCGAGTTTGACAAAGATGAAGTTATGTTCCTGGGCCATGTCAAGAGCAGCAAAGGAATCAAGCCATGTCAGCAGCAGCAAAGGAATCCAGCCATGTCAAGAGCAGCAAAGGAATCCAGCCATGTCAGCAGCAGCAAAGGAATCCAGCCATGTCAACAGCAGCAAAAGAATCAAGCCATGTCAGCAGCAGCAAAGGAATCAAGCCATGTCATCAGCAGCAAAGCAATCAAGCCATGTCAGCAGCAGCAAAGGAATCAAGCCCAGACCCAGCCAAGGTCAGAGTGATCGAAGATATGCCTGAACCGAAAACTGTTGCTGACCTCAGGCATTTTCTGGGCATGGTGAACTATCTGGGGAGATTTGTACCGAGCCTGTCAACCACCCTGAAGCCCCTCAACGATCTGCTGAGGAAAGATGTGCACTGGGCTGGACTACTGCACAGTCGCCAGCATTCGGTGAAGTGAAGAAGCTACTGTCTTCAACTCCAACACTGACATTCTTCGACTCATCAAAGCCAGTCATGGTCAGTGCTGATGCCAGCAGTTACAGGCTGGGAGGTGTTTCGTTCCAGCAAGATGGTGAAGATTTCAGAGCTGTCGCATTTTGCTCCAGATCGCTGACAAAACTGAGTGTAACTACGCACAGATTGAAAAAGAACTTCTGGCTTCAGTTTGGATCTGTGAAAAATTTGAACGGTGCCTTGTCAGGCAACTTTTTTCAAGCTTCTCACAGACCACAAACCACTCATTACTTTGATCAATACCAAAGACTTGAACAACACTCCAGTACGATGCCAGAGGATGTTGATCAGACTGCTACCATACAAAGTACAATGTCATTGCAGAATATACACCTGGCAAAAATATGATAGCTGCAGACACACTATCAAGATGTCCAGTAGAGTGTGAAGATCATGACTTTGAACAAGAAGTGGATGCTCACATTACTGCTGTAAGCATGTCATGGAACGCTACTGACAGAAAGTTGGAAAAGATTCGACAGGAGAGTCTCCAAGATCTAGCGATCGCTGCAGCACTTCACAATTCGAAAACTGGATGGCCAAAGTTTATCCAGGACACAAAAAGTGAAGCAAGAGAATTCTATGCATTTGGCAGTGAACTCAGTGAAATCAATGGACAACTCATCAGAGGCAGTCGAATTGTGATTCCCAAATCCATGCAGAGAGAAATGTTGTAGAGAATCCATGATGACCACATGAGAATTCAGAAATGCATGAAAGAGCAAATTCATCCATCGGGTGGCCAATCGTGAACTCTGACATCCAAGACCTCATACGGAAGTGTGACTTCTGCCAGAGAAAACATAATGCTCAACACAGTGAGCCATTCATTTCTGCAGAGTTCCCTGCGAGGCCATTCGAAAAGGTAGGAGCTGATTTGTGTAGCTTCAAGGAACACAACTATCTTTTGGATAGTTCATTACTTCACAAGATACCTGGAAGTAACTTTCATGCCAGACATCACTGCAAATACCCTGATCAGCAAACTCAAGAACCTGTTGGCCCGTTACGGAATACCAGAAGTCCTGATCACAGATAACGGCAGAAAGTTTAAACCTGAAAGCTTCAGAAACTTTGCAGAGAAATGGGGATTCCAGCATGTGACAAGTAGTCCCTATTATCCACAGAGCAATGGGGATTCCAGCATGTGACAAGCAGTCCTTATTATCCACAGAGAAATGGGGATTCCAGCATGTGACAAGTAGTCCCTATTATCCACAGAGAAATGGGGATTCCAGCATGTGACAAGTAATCCCTATTATCCACAGAGCAATGGGGTTCCAGCATGTGACAAGTAGTCCCTATTATCCACAGAGAAATGGGATTCCAGCATGTGACAAGTAGTCCCCATTATCTACAGAGCAATGGGGATTCCAGCATGTGACAAGTAGTCCCTATTATCCACAGAGCAGTGGGGATTCCAGCATGTGACAAGTAGTCCCTATTATCCACAGAGCAATGGGGAAGCTGACTGGACAGTGCGTACAGCCAAATACATCCTTGACCAGGAGGGCCCCTTTCTGGCACTTTTGTGCTACAGATCTACTGTCACTTCACCAACAGGAACGAGCCCAGCAGTGTTCATGTTTGGTCGACGTCTTCGTACCACACTTCCTACACTTACTTCAAACCTGGGTCAGAGAATGTCCGACACAACAACCTTTGCTGAAAAGGGCTCGCTGTCAAAACAGAAAACCAAACAGGATTTTGACGGACAACATGGTGCCAGAGAACTCCCTGAACTTCAACCGAGGCAACTAGTTCTACAAAAGTCAAGTCCTGACAAAGAGTGGGAGGATCCAGCCACTGCCAAACAGATGTGTGCCCCTCATTCTTACATTGTTCAAACCAATGACGGCTAAGAATACCACCAGAATCGGAAATATCTGAAGGTGTACAATCCAGCATCGTCAGCTGTACACCAGGGTACAATGTGGGAGCCTCAGCCTCAGTCCTATCGTCAAGAGGAGACCTGTGAATGTGCCAAGTCCAGCAAGACAGCAGCCTCAGACTCAGACACCATCAGCAGAACAGTCTGAGCCTCAACCTTCTTCCAGTAGAGTTGAAGGAAGATCAGGACCACCTCAACAGCCAGCAGTCGTTACTAAACGCAGGGGGCGCGTTGTGAAAACTCCGGCGCGGCATAAAGACTGACTGATGCCGATGACGGCGAACAGCAGACTTCTAGATCTAAATTGTTATGGACAGTTTGTTCTTAAACGGTGTCCAAGTTCAGGTTAACCTTGTTAGTTTATTGCTATTGTTAAACAAAAGACAAAATCGTTAAAAGTACGCGCAGCAAAAATGTACTTTACCTGCAAACCTGTTTCATCATAAAGCTCAAACGGAAGGAGATGTATTGATACGTAGATCTCTCCGGGGATCGATAATGTGCGGAACGATAACTCTTGTTTACCGGAAGACTGTGCTGTCAAGACACCGTTGACGCTTACAACGAACAACGATTAGAACGATCGTGCTGACACGCAAGTCGACAGAAGAATACACTACATATCCACTTTCTGTATTGTACTTCACTACTGTGTATCCTCACACTCTATTGTACTCCAGTGCTGTATCTCCACATAAAGTACTCTACACCGTAAATGTGTAAGTGTCCTGCTTACTCCATGGTCTGCTGTACTCCATTACAGTATATCCACATACTTAATCCACATAAAGTACTTTACTCCATAAATGTCTGCTGTACTCCATTGCTGTATATCCATACAGTGGATTGTACTTATGTACTGTATATCCACATCAAGTACTGTACTCCATTAATGTCTGCTGTACTCCATTGCTGTATATCCACATGGTGGATTGTACTTCTGTACTGTACTTCCAAATAAAGTACTGTACTCCATCAATGTCCATCCACACTCTGAGTTGTACTCCTGCAGTGTGTCTCCACATAACGTACTGTACTCCATTGATGTGTAAGTGTCCTGCTGACTCCATAGCCTGCTGTACTTCATTACTGTATATCCACATGGTCTACTCCTTGTTGTGGTGTGGGAGCGTGTGTACCTCTATGACCCAGAGAGCTATGCCAGTGGGAGCGTATGCTCCTGGTAGGGCCATAAGCTGGACAGGTCAAAGGGTAGAGGTCAGACTAATATAGACCAACTCTCCCGGAGGTTAAATGGGTTTGCGTAGGGCTAACACCCCTTCCTAGAAAAAAGCAAGTTACAGAAGCATTGACAACATTAAACCAAGACATTCACCTGGGAGAGGAAAGGTCTCCATCCGGAGACTCATGACGTCAGGCAGTGAAAGCCGAGAGGAAGCTGCAAGACCGACCCCCCTTCTGACCCCCAGGAAAACAACGAAGATAGCCACTTGGAACATCAGGACAATGTACGAAGCGGGCAGAACCATCCAGAGAGCAAGAGAGATGAAGACCTACAAGATAGGAGTCCTAGGACTGAGTGAGACAAGGTGGCTACAGACAGGACAGCTGAGACTTTCATCAGGAGAGCTGCTGCTGTACTCAGGACACACACAGGATGGAGCCCCCCATACAGAAGGTGTGGCCCTGATGCTGACACCAGAGGCGCAGCGGCCACTCATCGGCTGGGCACCTATCAACTCCCGCATCATCACAGCCAAGTTTAGCACCAAGAAGAAAAACATCAAGCTGAACATTATCCAATGCTACGCTCCCACAAATGATGCAGAAGAGGAAAAGAAAGATGATTTCTACCAGCAAGTACAGGCTGTGCTGGACAGAAGAGGAGCAAACGACATCACAATAGTCATGGGTGACTTTAACGCCAAGATAGAATCAGACAACACAGGATATGAAGACATCATGGGGACACATGGACTTGGACAGATGAGTGAGAATGGAGTACGCTTTGCAGACCTGTGCGCATTGAACCAGCTGGTGATAGGAGGCAGCATCTTCCCTCACAAGCGCATCCACAAGGCCAACTGGAGATCCCTGGACCACGTCACGTTGAACCAGATCGACCACATCTGCATCAGCAGGAAATTCAGGCGATCATGGAGGTATGTGAGGGTGATGAGGGGTGCTGACGTGCCATCAGACCACCACCCGCTTGTGACAACAGTGAGACTCCGACTCAAGAAGTACACTTCAACAAATGCAGCAAGGACAAGATATAACGTGGAGCTGTTTAGCAGTAAAGAAATAAAGGAGAAATTTCAGATCAGTCTGACCAACAGGTTCCAGCTACTTGAAGAATTGCTTGAAGAGGAGAGCACAGACATCGAGAACCAGTGGCAACATACCAGGAAACTTTGGCATGAGACCTGTGAGGAGGTACTTGGAAAGAAGAAGACCGAGCACAAGGAGTGGATCTCTGATGATACTATTCAGAAACTGAACAAAAGGAAAGAGGAGAAAGACACACTGAACATGAGCCAGACAAGATCAAGCAAAGCACAAGCCCAAGAAGACTACACCCAGGCGGACAAAGAAGTGAAGAAAAGTGTGAAGAGAGATAAGGACTTCATCGACAGACTTTCCAAACAAGCAGAGGATGCTGCAGGACAGGGCAACATGAGAGAGCTGTACACCAACACAAAGAAGCTGGCGGGCAATTTCCAACAAACTGGCAAGCCAGTCAAAGACAAAAACGGAAAGACCCTCACAACAACAGAAGATCAATTGAAGCGATGGCAGAGCACTTCAGGGAATTACTAAACCGTCCCACCCCTGAAGCACCACCCGACATCCCACCAGCAGAAACAGAACTGCCCATCAACTGTGAGAAACCATCGAAAGCAGATATCAGAAAGGCCATCCTGACACTGAGGAATGGGAAGGCAGCAGGACCTGATGAGATCCCAGCAGAAGCCATTAAAGCGGATGTTGGCATAGCTGTCAACTTACTGTACAGCCTCTTCGGCAAGATATGGGAAAAAGAGAACATTCCAGCAGAGTGGAGGGAAGGCATTGTCATCAAACTGCCAAAGAAAGGAGACCTTACCAACTGTAGTAACTACAGAGGGATCATGCTCCTGTCAGTGCCAGGCAAGGTTCTAAACAGAGTGTTATTGGAGAGGATGAAGGAAGCAGTTGACCCAAAGCTCCGAGACCAGCAGGCGGGCTTCCGGCGAAACAGATCCTGTGTCGACCAGATCGCCAGCCTCAGGATCATCATCGAATAGTCCTTGGAGTGGAACTCGCCCCTTTACATCAACTTCATTGACTATGAAAAGGCCTTCGACAGTGTAGATAGAGAGACACTATGGAAGCTACTGAGATACTATGGAATACCAGAGAAGATCATCTCTCTCATCGGGTGCACCTATCAGGATATGAACTGCAGGGTAACTCATGCAGGCCAGTTGTCAGACGGATTTTAGGTGAAGACAGGAGCGCGCCAGGGATGTCTGTTGTCACCTTTCCTCTTCCTCCTGGTCATCGACTGGATCATGAAGACCACAAGAACAGGCAGGAACAATGGGATACAATGGACACTGTGGACGCAACTAGATGACCTTGACTTTGCTGACGACCTGGCACTCCTCTCCCACAGTCACACTGAGATGCAGGACAAGACCATCCGCCTTGAGACAACATCAGCAGGAACAGGGCTCAAGATAAACAAGAAGAAGACCGAGCTGATGAAGATCAACACCACAGGCAGCAGCCCAGTCACAGTCGGAGGCGAGCCCATCAGGGAAGTAGATTCCTTTGTCTACTTGGGGAGCGTAGTTGACAAGTAGGGGGGTACCGACCGAGACATCATGGCCAGGATAGGCAAGGCGCGAGCAGCATTCATCATGCTAAAGAACATCTGGGCCTCAGGATAGATCAGGACAACAAAACTGCATATCTTCAATTCAAACGCGAAGTCGGTTCTGCTCTATGGCTGCGAAACTTGGAGAATGACCAAGGCAATACAGCAGAAAATTCAGACCTTCATCAACACCTGCCTGAGGCGCATCTTCAAATCAGATGGCCAGAAAAAAATCAACAATGAAGATCTATGGAAGCAAGCAGGACATGATCCAGTGGCCAAGCAGATTCTGCGGAGGAAGTGGGGCTTGATTGGACACACTCTCAGGAAGCCAGCATCCACACCACACGCCAAGCCCTGACATGGAACCCTCAGGGGAAAAGGAAAAGGAATATATATATATTTAAAATCCATCATGTAGGGACACTCTTGGTTGACGACACAATACGCTGAACACAAGATGATCTCCATCCCACATTAACAACACAAATCGCAAGAAATAAGAATATCTCTCAGAAGAACCCAACGCACGTAGTAAAAAGACGAAGATGTTGATACGATGACAATATAAACCATACAAAGGACCGTAACGATGAAGATCTAAATGTAGATCAAAAACGAAAAGCCTGACACAAAAAGCAGAATTTTTGTACTTTGCATTTGAAAATATATTATTTCAATCCAAAACATTTGCTTGGAAATTTACATGTCTTTTTAAGTTTTAATTTTGATAGATTTTGAACCTTCTCATTTCGGAACTGCCTCATCAGCCTTACCTGCAAACGATTCCGAGTCACATGATTGGAATGATCTGATGGTTCGATCCCGACTCGGGCTTCCGTGTAGGACCCGCAAGGCCATGGATAAAGTCTCCAGGATACCAGATTTAAAATAAGTTACTTCCCATTCTAAGGCCGTGAAACAACAATGCTTGTACACAAGTAGCCACCATGAACAAGTGCCTATTGCCTGTGTTTTTCAATGGCATCATATCAACCCCCATACGTAATTTTTCTTACGCAATTAGACAAATGATGCAAACTGGACACGTTCAATAGACTTTCGAACATTTGCATACAGGCCGCTCGTGTTACACCCATTCTTATCTTTTGAAAGGAGAAGAAGATCCGTAGTGCATTTCATGTCATGTACCACTTACAGTGAAACATGTCCTGTTTGGGTGTTGGGACTTGCATGATGTGAGATATAAAGATTTCCTCACTTTAAAGCAGACTCCTTGGGAACCTTTTTCAGAGGTGTCCCACCAGAAGTGATTTTTGAATTTCTGAGGGAGATTAAAAATTTTCATCTGATCTAAGATTTTAAGGAGGGAATTTTTAACAAAATTTCCGACGTGTTTTTGGAAGGTGTGTTGTGAGGATTAGTTTTTTTGGTTGTTTTTTTTTTTTTTTTAATGACTTGTGAGTTATCTTCAACGTGGTGACAGCCCTGATATGGCCCTTTGCGGTCGGCTGGGCTAGAAGCAACATTACCATTACTAGGTATGTGACAGGCCTGGATGACACCAGGATGTGTTATGAGAATAAGCTTAGAGTACAGCCCTGTTTTGCAGTGTCAAACTAAAATGGTACTGGAGGGAGTTGTGGTAGGAAACAAACTGTTAGGGTGGCATGGTATGGAGATATGAAGTGATGGAGAGTTTGGTGGTAGTGATGTACCGATGGATACTGGTAGATGAGTATAATGTTAGACTGGTGTTTTCTGTTTGTAGCTCCAGACCACGAGCCCGCTGGCCAAGAGAAGTCCAGCTGTAAGAAAGATCAGACCATTTGAATCATGTCAATCCTGCCTAGTCACCACTTTCAACCACCAAACGTCCGCCACTTTCTTTGCAGCTGATTAGAACATTGTGAATCTGATGATTGCTAATGACAGTGATAATGGATTGGTCACAGTGCCAGGACATTTTCTTTTCCGCAAATGTAGATGGTTTTATATCTGGCGCACGCTAACTTTAGTATTGATAGCTTGGTCACCAAGCCAGGACATTTTCGTTACAGCCAGTGTAATACATTTTAAATCTAGTGCCTGCTTACTACCATTGATAATGACTTAGTCTTCAATCCAGAGCATTTTCTTTTCAGCCAGTGGACAACATCCTGAACATGGTGACTACTTATTAGCGTTGATAATGATTTGGCCACCAACTCAGGCAGACAGCCAGTGGACAACATCCTGAACATGGTGCCTACTTATTAGCGTTGATAATGACTTGGCCACCAACTCAGGCAGACAGCCAGTGGACAACATCCTGAACATTGTGCCTACTTATTAGCGTTGATAATGACTTGGCCACCAACTCAGGCAGACTACTTATTAGCGTTGATAATGACTTGGCTACCAACTCAGGCAGACTACTTATTAGCGTTGATAATGACTTGGCCACCAACTCAGGCAGACTACTTATTAGCGTTGATAATGACTTGGCCACCAACTCAGGCAGACTCAGAAGAAGGAGAGAAGTATTTGTCAGACATGGCAGAAAGAAAGAAGTGTTGAGAATGACCATTTCTGTGATCATGTTAATGCTTTTTTTTTCTCTTTAGAGTTTATTCTTTTAAAAAAAAAAAGCATAAGAATGATCTGGAATCAGCCCAAGCGACGTTCCAAATCATACATTCAGCCGCATACGGGGTTCTTTGACTGGAGGGGTTTTTGGTACCCCACTGGTGACTGCCTTGACAATGTATATTTTGAGCTGTAGTTAATATGTGAATGTGTGTGTGTGTGTGTGTGTGTGTGTGTGTGTGTGTGTGTGTGTGTGTGTGTGTGAGTGGGTGTGTGTGTGTGTGTGTGTGTGTGTGTATGTGTGTGAGTTGTGTGTGTGTGTGTGTGTGTGTGCGCGCGCGCGCGCGCGCGTGCGCGTGTGTGTGTGTGTGTGTTATGCACTGATGAGAACGTATGTGAGTGTGTGTGCGCGCGCGAGTCTTTGTGTGTGGCTGTATGTATGCCTGTGTATAAATGTATACATTATGTTGGCTTGTGTGTTAGATATACCTGGATATCCTGTTTTGTGAAGGCACACCACGTTCATCATTGCAAGTGTTAATTGAGGTCAGACCTGCACTTTGGAGACATACAAGTTCCCTGAATAACGAGTGTTCATAGCCTTCATCGTTCTCATAGTCAGTATTAGTGGCGCTATTCAGACATTGGTTTATTGTTTATACAACATTGTTCTTTTCGTGTTTTCTTTGAATGTATAGTTTATTTGTTAAGAAGAAGATGTTCCCCAATGTGGGCTATTTCGTATTTATTACTACTTTAATAGGTCACTCTCAATATCAATCAATCTTGTTTGGTGGAGAATGTGCCGTGAAAACCTATAATTTGCATAACAGCAGTTATGTTACAACTTGCAATCTGCCATGAAAGCTAAGCAAAATGATTGTTTCAAAATATTTCAATGGAATGCCAGATCACTTCCCAGTAATTTATTATCTTTTGAAAATCATGTTCTGGAGGGAAACCACTCTGTGCTAGCACTTCAGTCTCTGAATGTGGAAAAGCACAGACTACCTAATTTGGAGAATTATTTCTACCCTCCACTTTACACAGTCAGTGAATCAAACAAAAAAGTCCAGACTGCGCTATACATCAGACGGGACCTGGAATTTACTAGGATCGTTCCATTTCCGGTGCCGCAGGAAGATGAAGGTGTATTTGCTACAGGTGCTGTAATCAAAGTGAACAAAGACTCGGTTTACAATATACTTTCTGTATATTATCCTAATGGACCCCAAGAGGGTAATACAGACTGGATGAAGAATACAAATTTTACAAGTAAGAAATGGATCATTGTTGGCGACTTTAATGCTCATGCACCATTTTGGGATTCTGAGTGTTCTAAAGTTTCATCCAACAGATTCGTTGAAAATATTATTGATTCCTCTTTAGTTTTATTAAATGATGGTCGAATCACAAGAATTCCAGATGTTTCAACTCACAAACCTAGCGCGATAGATTTATCCTTCGTTTCACCTAGCATTGCAGTAAACTGTAATTGGTCTACAGGAGAAGATTGTTTGGGAAGTGATCACCTCCCCATTACTATAATCTTTAATGATGACATAAATAATGATGTAACAGACATCGAAGACAAAATTCCAAAGTTTAATTATAAACTTGCCAACTGGGATGCCTACCAGATTTTTCTTGCATCGTATAACACAACATTTATTGAGAATGATGATGTTAATTTATTTTATTCTAATTTCAGCAGTCATACTGTTAGCAGCCGAACATTCTATCCCTAAATGTAAATTTAAAAAGATTGGTAAATATATGGGTAATGTATGGTGGACGGAAGAATGTAGACTAGCTGTTAAATCAAAGTGAATAAGTTACAAGGCTTGGTTACGAAATAAGACAGAAGAAAATTTTGTCTTTATGAAGCAAGAAAAGAACAAATGTAATAAAATTATTGCTCAAGCTAAAAAGAAATACTGGGCAGAATTTTGTGAGACCGAAGTAAAAGAATCGAAGGATATGTTTAAAGTTTGGAAAAAAGTAAAACAAATGAAAAATTGTTACAAAACACAAGTTTCCCTGTAAAATTAACAAAAGAATTTCCAAGCACAATGGATAAGGCGGAAGCTTTCTCCAATTCCTTTCGGAAAATAGTCGAGCTGTAAATCTTCCAGCAGAAATCAAGTACCATAGACAAAAAGAGGAACAAAAACAACAATATAAGAGTCCCATACCAGACAATAATAACTACTTAAATTCTCCATTACAATCATCAGAACTTCTTGAAGCGATAGAATCCATTACATCTTATGATTCAGCAGTGGGCCTAGATGGTATTTCTTACGAGCTTCTTCGTCACTTGCCTTCTTCGTGGAAAATATTACTACATTCGTTGTTCCAAAAATGTTGGACGTACGGCACTATTCCTACAATCTGGAAAAGTTCAGTGGTAGTACCAGTACCAAAAGAAGGTAAAACGAAAACATCTGTAAATAGCTATAGACCCATTGCTTTAACATCCCATGTTGGTAAACTTCTTGAAAAAGTTGTACAAACACGTCTATTATATTATTGTGAAAAAAATGACATTATTCCAGTCCAGCAAGCTGGATTCAGAAAAGGGCGTTGCACAACTGATCATTTAGTGAAACTAACTTCTCATATAAAAAAGCAATTTTCACGCAGAAAAAGTACATTAGCTACATTCTTTGATGTAAAGAAAGCATATGACCGTGTTTGGCATGCTCGATTATTGTATAAACTGAAAAATATTGGTATTTCTGGGAATATGTATGATTATATAAAAAAAACTTTCTAGAAGGAAGAAAATATATGTACACGAATTGGAAAAACATATTCATCATTCAGGAAAATAGATATGGGCATTCCTCAGGGATCTGTTATTGCACCTTTATTATTTACGATCCTTATACATGATCTCCCAAAGGCATTATCAAAATCCACCAATGTAGTGCAGTATGCAGATGATATTGCCATTTGGATTAATACTTCATTAAGGAAGCACTCGAATAAAAGGGCAGTAAAATTTGCACAGACAGTGTATCAAGGAGAATTGGACAGATTATCTGCTTACATGAAAGAGAACGGTCTTGAATTATCTGGTGAGAAAACTTGTTTAATGCTTTTTAATAATGGCGAAGACCCAAAAGCTCTGCCCAACCTTATTCTTGACGACAGTGTTCTACAATATAAGCAAACAGTCAAATTCTTAGGAGTGTTTTTAACACCGAAGCTGAACTGGAAAAAACATATTGAAAATTTGATAGATAAAGCTAGGAAAAGATTAAATTTGCTCAAAATTATATGTTGTCAACCATGGGGTCAAGACTGTACTGCACTTTTACATTTACATACATCGTTAGTCCGATCAAAATTAATATATGGACAGGAAGTATACTTCTCTGCATCTAAATACCTTTTAAAGAAAATGCAAAGCTTAGATAGTAAAGCTTTAAAATTAGCTTTGGGTGTTCCAGTGCACACAAACACAATGAAATGCTATAAGGAGACAAACATTTTACCTCTTAATGAACAACGAACGTTGGATGTGTCCAAATACGTTGTAAGAGGCCTATCTGTAAAAAACTCTGCTACTGATGAAATTCTTATGGATTCCAACAAGGAATACCCCAAAAGGTCTAAAAAATATATCATACATAGAGCCAATCAGAAATTTCACTTGTGAGCTTATGTCAGAATGTAGTATTGATATTGATGCAATTTTAGAGGCTCCCATTTTTCCTCAAATGCCCCCATGGGAGCATCTCAACGCAAAAATTGATGATGAATATACTACTTTGAAGAAAGATGACAATGTAAATATTCTAGTAAATGGAGTTCGAGAACATCTCGAAAAGACTTATCCAAATCATTTTAAAATATTTACAGATGGTTCAATAATAGAAACGTCTGACAGTGGTGCTGGATTCACTATACCATCCTTAAATGTGCAAAAGTCTTTCTATCTAGGCAGAGAATTTTCAATTTATACATCAGAGCTATATGCAATTATGAAAGCTCTGAATTATATCTTATATGACACGCCAGTATCATTTTATAGTGTGCTATTTTGTGTTGATTCAAAATCAGTTTTACAATCATTAAAGCACTGGAACTCTAAAATTAGAACTGATATTCTTTTTGAAATTAAGCATCTATTACATTGTTTACTTTCCCGAGGTATAGCAGTTGATTTTTGCTGGGTTCCTTCACATTGTGGCTTAAAAGGGAATGAATTAGCAGACAAATTGGCAAAACAGGGAGCCTGTACAATTTTTGAAACACCCTTCAACAAAGTCTTAAATTTTTCTCCCGCATGAATTGATCCAGCGATTGGAAAAGAATATGCGGAAGAAACATCTTAATGAGAATTTATTCGTCCTGCCATCATGTCCAAGGTATCTAGCCAGATTAATTCATAAATTACGGTTAAATACATGGAATAAAAAATATTCACGAGGTATAGCGTGTATATGTCAGGAGAATATCTCAATTCGTCACCTTTTATTTGAATGCCCTATACTAACCACAGCTTATAAGGAGAAGAATATTTTTATAAATAATTCTGACCATGTTGATAGTGTGGTAAATAACCCTTGCTTTTTTTTATATTGCTTTGGTTATTGCTCAGTCCCCAGTTGCAAATCTATTGTGAAAAAAGCCATTTGAGATTTTTTTTTTTTTTTTTTTTTTTTGGGGGGGGGGGGGGAGGTGCTGGTAGTACAATGGAATGTACATTGCAGTTTAAAGGTCTAAGATCATCTTGCGATGAAAAGACGTTAAATAAACTACTGAACTGAACTGAACTGAGAAATTGTCATTCTCAACACTCCTTTCTGCCACGTCTGTCAAATGCTTAACTCTTACTCATGCTGTTCAGGGGACAGGTTGGGAGATGGAGTGGGCAGTTACTTACAGATGTCTGACCTGTGCATTAGCCCAACGTGCTAGTGAGACCTTGGGTATATGCCTAAAATTTTCTATTTCATTCTTATCATTGTATGTGTTTGTGGTGAGTATACATGTGTGTGAGTATATGCGTGTCCATGGTGGGTGGTCTCCGGCTCTTGTGTATGTGTGCCAGTGTACACCAGTGTGTGTGTGTGTGTGTGTGTGTGTGTGTGTGCGTGCGTGCGTGCGTGCGTGCGTGCGTGCGTGCGTGCGTGTGTGTGTGTGTGTGTGTGTGTGTGTGTGTGTGTGTGTGTGTGTGTGTGTGTGTGCTCCTGTATGCACACATGTGCGCGTATGTGTACGTATATGTAGGCTAAGTATGTGTACCTGTGTATATGGGCATACACGCACGTGCGTATGTGTGGAAGGGGGCATATTTAAATGTGAGAGAGAGAGGGAGTGTGTGTGTGTGTGTGTGTGCGTGTGTGTGTGTGCGCGCTCGCGTGTGTGTGCGTATGTGTGTTGTGTGTGTGTGTGTGTGTGTGTGTGTGTGTGCGCGCGCGCGCGCACGCGCTTTGATTATATGTCAGAAACGAATATTCAGAAGATGGCATAATTGTTATATATCGGTTGCAATAACAAGATGCAAAGCATATAAACGTACTCCCAGTTTATCCTGAATACGCGTGACATATTCCATAAAGAGAAAAAACCGTCTTGGGCTGGTGTAACCGTTAGTAATGGCTATTCTGGTAAACATTGGCCATCATCATCTGTGACCAATAATGAACATACTTACAAATTTTCACGAAGATCGGCCAAGAACTTTCTGAGATTTTCCATAAAGAAAAAACCATTATGGGCCGTTAGTAACGGCCATAACGGTAAACTTAAACATCGGGCACCATCCGTGACCCATAATGAACATACCTTCAAATTTTCACAAAGATCGGCCACGTACTTTCTGAGACATTCCATAGAGAAGAAAAACCGTTACAGGCCATTACAGCCGTTAGTACCGGTTATAACGGTAAACTAAAACATCGGGCACCATCCGTGACCCATAATGAACATACCTACAAATTTTCAGAAAGATCGGCCAAGTACTTTCTGAGACATTCCATAAAAAAAGAAAAACCGTTATGGGCCGTTATAGCCGCTAGTAACGGCTATAACGGTAAACTAAAACATCGGATATCATTCGTCATACATAATGAACATACCTACAAATTTTCAGAAAGATCGACAAAGCGCTTTCTGAGATATTCCATAAAGAAGAAAAACCGTTATGGGCCGTTATAGCCGTTAGTAACGGCCATAATGGGGTAAACTAAAACATCGGGCATCATCCGTAACCCATAATAAACATACCAGCTAATTTTCACAAAGATCGGCCAAGTACTTTCTGAGATATTCTATAAAGAAGAAAAACACTTACAGGCCGTTACAGCCGTTAGTAACAGTATAACGGTAAACTAAAACATCGCGCATCATCCGTAACCCATAGTGAACATACCTGCTAATTTTCACAAAGATCGGCCAAGTACCTTCTGAGATATTCAATTAAAAAAGAAAAAACCATTACAGGCCGTTACAGCCGTTAGTAATGGTTATAACGGTAAACTAAAACATCGGGCATCATCCGTGACCCATAGTGAACATACCTGCTAATTTTCACAAAGATCGGCCAAGTACTTTCTGAGATACTCCATAGAGAAGAATAAGCGTTGCAGGCCGTTACAGCCGTTAGAAACGGCTATAACGGTAAACTAAAACATCGGGCATTATTCGTGACCCATAATGAACATACCTACAAATTTTCAGAAAGATCGGCCAAGTATTTTTTGAGATATTCTCTAAAGAAGAAAAACCATTACAGGCTGTTACAGCCGTTAGTAACGGCTATAACGGGGTAAACTAAAACATCGGGCATCATCCGTAACCCATAATGAACATACCTGCTAATTTTCACAAAGATCGGCCAAGTACTTTCTGAGATATTCCATAGAGAAGAAAAACCGTTACAGGCCGTCACAGCCGTTAGTAACGGCTGTAACGGTAAACTAAAACATCGGGCATCATCCGTGACCCTTAATGAACATACCTACAAATTTTCAGAAAGATCGGCCCAGTAGTTTTGTCTGGAGCGAGTGGAACACATTTTGACCACGGACGGACGGACAGACACACAGACACACGGACAGACAGACACACAGACAGACACACACACAGAGACAGCATTTTTTCGTTCCCATTCTAAAGTACTCCCTGTTCTATAAGAACTGGGAGTACAAAAAACAACAGCAACACACACACACACACACACACACACACACACACACACACACACACACACACATACACACAACTTATTTCAAGACATCGCCAAGGTCTTTGTTAAATACAAATATGACGTTTATTCCTTGATTTGCACCTTTTGAGATCTAGCATGGCTGCATCAATGACAGTGTGAGGAATGAGGGAGCATATTTTGACATCTGGTATGACTGCATCAATTACAGGTTGAGAGGTGTGTATTTTGACATCTGGTATGACTGCATCATTCACAGTGTGAGAGACGATACGTGTGCATTTTGACATCTGGTATGACTGCATCACTCACAGTGTGAGAGACGATACGTGTGTATTTTGACATCTGGTATGACTGCATCAATGACAGTGTGAGAGGTGTATATTTTGAGATCTGGTATGACTGCATCAACTACAGTGTGAGAGGTGTATATTTTGACATCTGGTATGGCTGCATCAACTACAGTGTGAAAGGTGTATATTTTGGCATTTGGTATGACTGCATCAACTACATTGTGAGAGGTGTATATTTTGACATCTGGTATGACTGCATCAACTACAGTGTGGGAGATGTATATTTTGACATCTGGTATGACTGCATCAACTACAGTGTGAGAAGTGTATATTTTGACATCTGGTATGACTGCATCAACTACAGTGTGGGAGATGTATATTTTGACATCTGGTATGACTGCATCAACTACAGTGTGAGAAGTGTATATTTTGACATCTGGTATGACTGCATCAACTACAGTGTGGGAGATGTATATTTTGACATCTGGTATGACTGCATCAACTACAGTGTGGGAGATGTAGATTTTGACATCTGGTATGACTGCATCAACTACAGTGTGAGAAGTGTATATTTTGACATCTGGTATGACTGCATCAACTACAGTGTGGGAGATGTATATTTTGACATCTGGTATGACTGCATCAACTACAGTGAGGGAGATGTATATTTTGACATCTGGGATGACTGCATCAACTACAGTGTAGGAGGTGTACCAACGAATTCGGAATGCCATGCTGACAACAGAGGCCGTGTGCACTCGTGGGTATCTTGAAAACTGTCAACGTGAGCCAAAACAATAACGTTTACTGTGTATCTGATCTCTGTATCGTGTGAGCCTGGAGCCTACTTGGCCAGTACTCGTCTGACAAAGGCAGACAAGCATAATTTTAGAAAATGATAATAACTTAGCATTTATAAAGCGCCTAGCCAATGGTTCAAGGCGCTGACAATCCAAACTCTCATGTACACAATGGGCTGCCTACCTGGGTAGTGCCGACTGAAAAGCTGCCTGCCTGCGCGTGATTTAGTCGTTTCCCGTGTCATTCAGTCAATATCCTTCACTCACTTTCCTTACTTCCTTCATTGTGTCAATTTCTCATGAAGGGTGTATGCTATGTGTAACATGTCATTCATACCGACGGCCAAATTGGCCTTTTCTTCCGAAAGTTGATGATGGGATTTTACGTGTGTGCAAGATGTTATACGTGTGTTCACACAAGGAACCTCGGTTTATAGTCTCATTCGAAGGACCAGTGGATAAATGGAATCAGTACTAATGTTAACTCCGTGTGGAAAATCCCCCTCTACCAGAACTGCCTGGCACAGATTCGAACCCACAACTCGCGGATCACGACGATTACGAGTTCGGCGCTCTACCAACTGAGCTATTCTGGCCCCACTCGCAGAGATGTGTCTACTGAATGGATGAAAGTCGAACTTGTAGTTCCAGTCCTCCTACTGGAATCAATTGCGCACATACCCGTGGATGGTGGTGGATGGGTGGGGGGTGGGGGTGGTGGGTGTCGCACAATTTGCGGGGATGTGTGGCGATAGTGGTGTGATGTGGTGTACACCCACAAACGTTGTGGTTGTAGAACTTTCCTCATGAGCCTAGAAAATACACTTCCGGCGTTTTGCAGTCCAAATGGCATTCTCTTCCACTGGAATTGTCCGAACGCTGTCTTGGGTCTATCTGCTTCCCGAACACGGCATTGCCAGAAACCTTTCGACAGATCAAGTTTTGAAAAATATTTTGCCTTTCCTATCTTGGAGAACAGACATTCAATATCTGGCAACGGTTCAGCATCAAACACAGTTATTCTATTCAATTTCCTGTAGTCCACACAAAATCTCGTTGATCCCTCTTTCTTTTTTACTAATACAATCGGTGCATTATATGGCGACCGAGTCAGTTCAATGACCCCCATGTCTAACATCTCTTCTACTTCTTTCTGTACTGTGCTCATCTGTGTGTGAGGCAACGGGTACTGTCTCACAAACACCGGTTCTTGGTCAGTCAGTTCAAATGATATTTCTTCCAGCTCTGTCTCAAGTGGTAAATCAGTCAATATATCACTGTAGCGTTCACACAACACTTTCAGCTGATGTTTCTGTCGGTCATCAAGATCGGGATTCACCTAAACGTTTTCTACAGTCTCCTTTGATTTAACAGTCGGTGTCGACAACTCGTTTCCTATGTTCCCATCGGTGTCGCACTTTGGGTCTTCAGTCATGACAAGGCAAATATTGCTGGGATGCTGTTCTGGGTCATTCTCATCGTCATCATCTTCTGTCTGATTGCCTGTGTTCATGATTTGCTCCCTTTCAAAATATTCTTTGAGTAGATTCACATGTAAAATTTTCTCCATTTTCTTTACTCTGACAATGTAATCTACACTGTTCAGTCTCTTCACAACTGGGTATGGTCCTTTCCACTGAAGTTGGAGCTTATTCTTCTTAACTGGCAGCAAAACAAGTACCTTGGCACCTATAGGGATGTCTCTCTTCTGGGCTTTGGTGTCAAAACATGCTGCATGCCTCTGGTCTGCGTTACTGGCGTTATCTTGAGCAATCTTGCACGTCTCATAAATCTGCGTTTTCAGCTCTGTGATGTACTCCGCTGTCGTCCTGACTTCTTCATCCATCTCCTCGTCGGTCCATACTTGTCGTAGCACTTGCATCGGCCCTTTGACTTGATGTCCATACAGAAGCTCAAACAGTGAATATCCCGTTGACTCTTGTGGCACTTCCCTGTAGGCGAACAGCAAAGCAGGAATGAATTTATCCCAACGGTGAGGCTGTTCCAGTACAAGTTTCTTCAGCATCGATTTCAACGTGGAGTTGAACTTCTCTACAAGTCCGTTGGCTTAAGGATGATAGGGGGTAGTGGTTAAACCTCTGATAGCAAAGGTCTTCAGAACCTCCTTCATAGTCTGGCTGACAAACTGGTTACCTCAATCAGATAATATTTCTGATGGTATGCCTGTTCTGGTCTACATCTCCCATAACGCGTCTGCAACGGTTTCTGTGGTTATGTCCTTCAACGCTGTCGCTTCTGGGTAACGAGTGGCATAATCAATCATGACTAGTATATATCTCTTCTTACTTTCAGTCATTGGATTAATTGGACCCACAATGTCAACAGCAACTCTCCTGAACGGCGTGTCAATGCGAGGGATACGTAACAACGGAGCCTTCTTTATTCTCCCCTTATGCACTGTCCGTTGACAAACATCACAGGACTGGCAATATCTTTTTATATCAGACAACATACCTGGCCACTAAAAATCCTGCATGATTCTATTTCTGGTCTTCCGGACTCCCATGTGTCCTGCCATCGGCGTGTCATGAGCTGTCTCTAACACTTTCTGTCTCAATGTTCGTGGTACTACTATCTGTTTGTACACTGTCCCCTTCTTCGCTGTATATTTTCTGTACAGTATGTCCTTTTCTATGACGTACGTTGATCTCCTGTGCTGAACCTGATTTTCTGCAGCTTCAAAGAATCTTTTTAATGTTGTACCTTTCTTTTGCTCTATCTTCAACATTTCTGGTCCTATCTTAGGAATCTCTGCTTGCATACACTCTGGTTGAGGCTGTTCTAGTTCTTTCTTTTCTTGTGCTCTCGTCGTAACAGGTGCTACGACTTCTCTCGCGGGGTACACAGGTACACTGACCCTCTTATCTTGACTCTGGATGCAGTTTCCAATCAGTACCGGGTGCACTGGCTGATCCATAACTAAAACTTCAGCTTTGCCTGTGAAATACGGGGTTTCTAATTCTACTTCAGCAATTGGTAAATCAAGTTGTTCTTTCCCTGAAGCCAATGTTACTAATCTTTTCTTACCGGTATACTTCTCCTCTGACACGAGGTCTGCTGCCGCTACGGTTATTGACGCACCCGTATCCCGAATTCCCTCTGTTTTTACCCCACTGACATATGCAATGCACTGATTGTCAAACTCAATCAGTTTGCACTGATCGCACAGCTTTTGTACCTTTTTATCCTTTGCGCGCCATGGTTGCACACGATGCACATGTACGGCATTCACATTGTTTTTCAAGCGCGGACAATCACTGCGCATATGTTTTTCACTGCCGCATACATAGCAGCGACGGTTGCGGACTGGACTCGGCGCTCTGTCACGTGGTGGACTGGTGTCGTTTTTCCGTACATTTTCTCGGCCGCGGTTGTACTGACCATTATGCGCGCCACGCTGTACGTTGAACTGAACGTGAGGACGGGTAAACACGTGAGCTTGCTCGTATGTTTCTGCGAGTTTCGCCATTCTTTTCACGCTTTCTGGTTCACGCTCGCGTATAAATGTAGCCAACTCCGGTTTCAATCCGTGCAAGAACTGTTCTTGCAAACACATGTCTGCTAGATTTTCATAATTGTGGCCTTTCCCGGACAAATCGACCCATCTGTCAAAGTACTTGTTCATTCTGCCAAGTATTCAGTATATGACTCAAGGGTTCTCTTTTGCACGACCTGAACTTTTTTCTGTACGCTTCCGAGTTTAACTCAAATCGGTTTAACAGGGCTTTTTTCAGAATATCAAAATCTTCAGCCTCATCGTCGTCGAGATGAGTGTATACTTCACGGGCTTTTCCTTTCAATAAGGTGCCCAACCGCGTAGCCCATGTTTCTTTTTCCCATTTCTGAATACGCGCGATTCGCTCGAATTGACTAAGATAGCTCTCAATATCATCTTTATCGTCAAAGTACGGTAGGCGGACTTTCAATGTTTCAGCGGATTCCGGATCGCGAACCCTAGAATTTAATTGTTGCGCGGCAACATTATCCCCGTTCATTTGTACCTCTAATTCTTTCATTCTGATTCTCTCTCGCACTTCTCTTTCTTCTCTTTCTTGTCTCTCCTGAAATTCTCTCTCTTTCAACTCTCTTTCTTCTCTTTCTCGTCTTTCCTGAAATTCTCTCTCTTTTTCTTCTTTTACATATCGAACGAGGTCGGCGCCGCTGAGACCGAGCAGTTTTCCTTCTTTGATAAGGTCAAAGTTTCGGATGCGACATTGGACGAAGATGCACTCAGAGTGCTATTCAAATTCGCATCGGTAGCCATAATTGTTACGTTTTCGTTCGTTTCGTCCCTTCCGGAAGCCGAACGTGTATGCGCAGCCGGAGCGCTCATGATAAATTTTACTACAGCCTGGCAATCTTAAAGTCAGAAGATAAACGTTTGCAACTTTCCTCAAACACCAATGAAGCCTTACTACCAACCTCGGTTAAATATAACGTCAAATCGCCACAATACTTTTTCGTCACTTCCACTTGACCAACAAACACTAAGTGATCTACCACAAAAAGCTGGAGCGACTGACAATACTCTTGCTATCTTGTCAGATCTAAGTCTACCAAGGTTATCTGTCTCTCTATATCTCACCACCACTGAACTCTGGAAACAGGGCCGAGCGGTCTATTCTCCTCGCTCCCCTGGGTTTCTAACCTAGCGCTCTCCAACAGCACTACTAGACTGGTTATCTACCTATAACCTGGTGCCTAACCGGCACGTGTAGTTGGCTATACTATAGCCATGTGCTCAACAGCACGTTGCTGTGTGTCCACGACACAAATCACAACTGACCACGTTGCGAACTGCACTGTCCTATTACACACTTAGGACAAATGCACACCACACTTCTCCTCAGCTCTCACTAGCCTTAAGAAGTATGGAAACGAGGTAATAACACAGGGACAACCTATAGCAGAGGTACACCTTTGACCCACTACTATAAACCTTACCTCGACAGCCAAAGAAAATTCCACTCTAACTTTCGATGACTAACCACAGCTTGGGATGAATCTAGCTCTGTCCCAAACTAACCCAGGTCGAAGAATACTACCTTACCCTTCACCTGCAACTAACTAGTACAAGAGAAGTACCTCACACATACATTCCCTTCATACAAGTTAATCTCACAGCCACTGTAACACACCTTTGGTTCTCAGTGACTAAGTACAGTGTTACCATAACACTACAGCAAGAAATACATTCGCAGACGGGTTATTGTACACACTACAATGAATGGCTGACGTGCAGGGTGACACTGGATATGGTCAATGGCCGCATAACCCACTATCTAGTGATACCAGCACCCGCCAACCTCCCGCTGCTGTTTCACTAGGGTTCAAATCTCTGTTCAAATCCCTTAGCCACGACTATCTGAACTGTGATCTACTCCCAATGGAGTGATGTGGTTAATACAAGTAAAAAATCGAAAAGAGGATAGATGATAAGAAAAAGGGTGATGATGATTTACGATTTCCAGTAGGAATGCCTCGGGTGGCGCTAGTGAAGTCGGGTGGCTACTAATCCCGGACGAGCCCCCATTTCTCGCACAATTTGTGGGGATGTGTGGCGATAGTGGTGTGATGTGGTGTACACCCACAAACGTTCTCCTCTCAGTTTGGAGACACCCACAAGCAATGGATAAATGTTAAAATAAATTGATTGATATGAAATTAAGAACGTAGATGAGTAATGTGTTTGTGATACGATTATGATGATGGGGATAAATATGCAAACGAATATAAGTTGTTACAACACAAAACGAGACAATAAACGAATATAGCTACTCTCATTCACTCTTTCTCTCGGGCGTTCACTCGCGACGTACAAAATTTTGAGAGTCTAAATGCGTGTGTGTTGTCGTGGTGGAGGTGTAAACAAAAAAAAAAAAAAAAGTTCACTTATCTGGCGACTCGCCGAGTACTGTCGTTACGATGCTTCAAACTAATGATGATAGCAGCTTTCTGTTTTCAAGCTTGTCCCCTCTTGTAGCTTCTCGACGTTTTCACTACACGGTTCGCAGATGTCTTTTCGATGTAAACAATAAAATAGTCACTATTGTTCACATCAACACGCCTTCCATCACTACTGTTTACATCAGCACACCGTTCGATGAAAACAGCTGATCGCATCGACACCCAGTCCACGAATATCACAGTTTCGTAAACAAACGTGAAATATTAAAAATAACTACTTGCTTGTGGCGACTTGTTCCATATAGAAAGTTCCTGATGCTTGGATAAATAATAACTAAGGTTTTCCAACAGGTCACACCGTCCTTAATACAGCAATGGACGCCGAGGGTGGTGTCCAGTCAATACGAGACGAAATGACGAAGTCAGTTCAACGATGTAGATGAAGATACGTTCATGTAGTTCTAGGCCAAAGGGATACCCAGAGTAGAGTAGAAGGAATAAAAGCCAAGCCTTCTTAGCAGAAACGATGTAGATGAAGATACGTTGATGTAGCTCCAGGCCGAAGGAAGACCCAGAGAAGTAAGAATAAAAGCCCAGCCTGCACACACCCAATTTTACACCCCTTTTGAGTTACCATGAAAAATCATATATGAACAGATCTGTATCCACACCCACACGCATTTTACAATAACAATACAGCCCTACTGTGGCTTCTCCGTCGCTCTCTCCAGCACCTAAAAGAGAAATGGAAAAATAATATGAACCGATGAGGACGAACGGCAGGCCTAGGCAGGCAGTCTCTCGCCTTTCTAACCAAGAAGCCTGCAAACAACAACTAAACAAATGTAAACGACCCTCGATCATGTCCACGTCAACCTGCACATCAACTACCTGGTTAAATAAACTCTAAAACTGCTATTTACCTCAGACGGCTCAATACAGGCGTCCACAGTCTACGATAGTCGAAGTCCCTGTGATTCTCCAACCGACAACTGCATAACCTAGCTACTTGTACACAAGCTGGCATTGTCCAATGGAGAAGCAGGTTTCTATCTTCTGCTCAAGATTCCCAGGCAACTAACAGAACCAACATGCTAATGGCGGTGACGAAATCGCGCTTGCAATCGGAACACGACGTCAAAGTCGAATGGCGACATCACAGATATTCTAAAACTACGTGAAGCGAATCGATACGTTCTTAGCAGAAACTACTTATTGCCGTATGAACGCGACAGTGGGTGCAGAGGCTAAACAACCCTACAATGAAACGCCTTTGATGAGAATCGAACAGAAAACCTCGGAGGACGGAAGCCTACAAATCTGACCACCACATTCAGGTGGTTGGTTTACTATGAGGCCTTCCAGCGAGGCATCCATCAGCCCAATGTTGACTGACTCTGATTCTGCCTGTCTGTGGAAGTCATGTCAACCCCAGTTTGGCTGACTCTGTCAGCCCAGTGTCGACTGAGTTTACCTGTCTGTGGGATCTTTGTCAGCCCAGTGTCGACTGAGTTTACCTGTCTGTGGGGTCTTTGTCAGCCCAGTGTCGACTGAGTTTACCTGTCTGTGGGGTTTTTATCAGCCCAGTGTCGACTGAGTTTACCTATCTGTGGGGCCTTTGTCAGCTCATTGTCGACTGAGTTTACCTGTCTGTGAGGTCTTTATTAGCCCAGTGTCGACTGAGTTTACCTGTCTGTGAGGTCTTTATCAGCCCAGTGTCGACTGAGTTTACCTGTCTGTGGGACCTTTGTCAGCTCATCGTTGACTGATTCTGTCTATTGACCCCATGCTGACTCATGTTACCTGTCTCGGGTCAGCCCAGTGTCAACTGAGTTTACCTATCTGTGGGATCTGTTGACTGGTTCTGCCTGTCCGCCCAATGCTGACTCATGTCACCTGTCTGTGAATCCATGTCAGCCCAGTGTTGACCGCGTAAAATGACGACAGCGAGCTGATCACGGGCCCACAGCTTTCTTCTGACGACGTCAGTAAATTAACAACCAACTAACTATCAACCCTCCAAAAATGTCAAGCTCTCCCAGAGGACATGACCATCAAAGCTAAGACGACAGGTGGAAGCCAGACGGTTAGATTTCTTCTCACTGGAGACTGTTCTTCCTGCCTCTCTCATCTTCCGTGGCCCTCAGCAGTACTACATCCCCCACCACACACCACGTCAGCCCAGCTGTTGTGAGCAGGTGTCTGCTGCCGATGCTGTTCAAACATTCGTAAAAAAAGACTCCGCTGTGTGAGTGTGTCACAATTTCTGTCTGCTGATTGTGTCACATTAGCTGGAACACCACGACTCGCCCTGTCCAAATCTTCTCTTGTGTCATTTCAGTCATTTTCAGTTATGACTGTATTTTCTAGAGCTAATCGTGCGTCAGGGAGCACGTGTCACTGTAGGCTGGGTCGGAACACATAACACACTTACAGACTGACTAACACACTCACCAGCACAGACAATCTGGCTGTCTTGGAACGTGTCGATGGCTACTTACTATGTAAGTATTAATGTGCAGACAAAGCATCTGAAATCCGTTTTAGCCGACTTTCATAGACACAACTCTGATGTCAACCACTCTGACAGTCATTTATCTGATGTCGACCATGCTGACAATCATTCATCTGAAGTCGACCATACGCACAATCGTTCATCTAGTGTCGAGCATGCTGACAATCGTTCATCTGGTGTCGACCATGCTGACAATCGTTCATCTGGTGTCGAGCATGCTGACAATCGTTCATCTGGTGTCGACCATGCTGACAATCGTTCATCTGGTGTGACATGGACAATCGTCATCTGGGTTGACATGGACATCGTTCATCTGGTGTCGACCATGCTGACAATCGTTCATCTGGTGTCGACCATGCTGACAATCGTTCATCTGGTGTCGACCATGCTGACAATCGTTCATCTGGTGTCGACCATGCTGACAATCGTTCATCTGGTGTCAACCATGCTGACAATCGTTCATCTGGTGTTGACCACGCTGACAATCGTTCATCTGGTGTTGACCATGCTAACAATCGTTCATCTGATGTTGACCATGCTGAAAATCGTTCATCTGGTGTTGACCATGCTGACAATCATTCACCTGATGTTGACCATGCTGAAAATTGTTCACCTGATGTTGACCATGCTGAAAATCGTTCATCTGGTGTTGACCATGCTGAAAATCGTTCACCTGATGTCGACCACTCATCATATGGGGTCACTCTTCCACTGGAGATTCAAGAATTGATTATTCTAAAAACACTGGAAATAGATCCCAGTAGCAGGTACAGGTTGCGCAGAGTGAACAGATTCTTCCAATGTGTAGTTAACAAGTCACCCAACCCCATGCTGCACATAAATTTTTCAGTTCTACCTGTTCCTCCTTTTCCTGTCGGTGTGAGGAGGCTCTATTATGCTGCAGGTCGTGGGAGTGGTCTAGTCACGGAAATTCGACGAGTAATCAGAAACAATCAGTGGTTTAATTCCTGGTTATATCTAAGAGAAAGTGATCACCGATGGTATGAAATAATTGAAATATGGTAGAGACAGCGATGAGTGTGATGCTAGATCGTCTTTCCAACAATCAGAAGGTATTGCTGTACACGTGAATGAGTTTAAAAAATATATATATATATTTCATAGTTGTCGAGATTTAGACCAAAACTGCGGTTTTTAAAGGCATGTTTGTTATGTCTTACACCACGTACATTATTGGTGTGTGGGATGGGTGGATATGTACATTGTTTCTCCGCCTTTCTTAAATACCATAGGTATAATTATGATGTGTCTACGTCTGTTTCATAAAACCCATCATGGCGACTGGTATTGTTTTCAATCTTCATATTAGTTGTTTTTTTTAACATCACATGTTGTGATTTGTTCGTGTGTCTTTACCATTTGCTTGCCATTCTTTTTGACCATTTTTACAGTACAGAATCATAGACATAGACAGTCATAGACAGTGTGAAGCAAGACTCTCTCTCTCTCTCAACTTACGCACACAAGCGCACAGACGCGCGCGCACACACACACACACACACACACACACACACACACACACACACACACGCACACACGCACGCACGCACGCACGCACGCACGCACGCATGCACGCGCACACACACACACACACACACACACACACACACACACACACACACACACACACACACACACACACAAGCCATCGTTTTGAAATGAAAAGAGTTTGTCTTTTATTTTTCTTTTGACTGCAGTTTAAAGAATGCTTTGAATTGCAAGGAAACAAAAGTGATGTAATAAAACTTTTATAATTTTTTTGTAACATTTTCATGATGTGATCAATTTTCGTCATAGAATCAATGTCATGGCTATGCATGATAACTGTTATGTTTCTAATAAGTACATAATTATAATGCGCGTTCGTCTAGTGGATGATTTATTCATTTGTTTATTTTGGGGGGGGGTTGTTGAATCTGCTTTGTTGGGGCAAGTTAGAGAACTATGCTCCATTTCTATGATTCTTTTTATTACCTTCGCCAAGATTTGTTTATTACAGAAATAATAACATTTACGTCATAGACAGTGTGAAGCAAGACTCTCTCTCTCTCTCTCTCTCTCTCTCTCTCTCTCTCTCTCTCTCTCTCTCTCTCTCAACACACACACACACACACACACACTCACGCACGCACGCACGCACGCACGCACGCACGCAAACACACACACACACACACACACACACACACACACACACACACACACACACACACACACACACAAGCCACCACTACTATACATACTATTAATACATTTGTCGTTTTCCTTGAATGCCATTCTCTTGGAGAACTGGCCAGATCAATGATCTTGATACAGAGTCGAAAGCTTTTTCGAAATCAATAAAGGCAACATGTAATTTACGGTTCAGTGAAATTTGTTTCTGTGTTAACGCTAAGAGTGTAAGCATCTGACCAACAGTTGAGTAGCTTTTCTTAAACCCTGATTGATACTCACCTGTTATGTCATTTTGTCGTACCCACTCTTGTAGCCTGCAATTGATCATTGAACTAAATACCTTACTACTGATGTCACACTAAAATATACCTCCTTACTACTGATGTCACACTAAAATATACCTCCATAATTGCCAGGGACATCAGTCGCACCCTTTTAAAACAGTGGCACGATTATTGACTCTGTCCATCGTTCTGGAAATATCCCATTATCAAAAAGTGTATTGAAGATCTTGACAAAGAAATCAATAGTAACATCATCACCAGTTTTCAGTAATTCTCCGATAATTCCATCTGGCCCTGCAGATTTTCTGTTTTTAAACCTTATCATCGCAGTTGAAATCTCCTCTCTTGAAATTGGACGATCAAAATAAGAACACTCGGTACTGTTTTTAGACAAATTTACTTCGTCAGTTAATCAATAACATCGTCTTCGGTTTTACCATTTTCAGGAAACTCATAAAATGAGAAAACCAGCCATCAATAGTTATATCATTGGATGTATGCACTCTTTTCACAGGTATTCTGTGCAAGTGCTTCCCAAATTCTTTCTGGTCGTTTACCGAATTTGCGAGGTTATATAGTAGAGAACTGTCATTTTCTTTTTTCTTCCTCTCGATCAATTTTTTGTATTCTCTTCGTGCAAGTCAATATGTTTTGTTATCTTATTCATCTAGCGTTCTCCTGTATATCTGCAAAAGTCTTCTTGCCTTTAATTTAGTACTAGTGCATTCTGTATCATACCAATCGTTGTCTTGATTCCTACCGTCCATTCTAATTCGTCTCTTCATGCATTCAGCTTGTTTTATAATACACTCATTAAAAGTATCAAGGGCGGCGTTAACATCCTCGTCAATGAGAGCAATAGCCCGTCTAATCAATGAAAGTGTATCTTTGCTATTCATTTGCTCATTGAATAAATCAGCGCATTTATCTTGCCACTGGAATTTTTCATAAACAGCTTTTTTTTCTATTTGGCATGTCTTATTTCTATTGTTTTGAAGAGAACCAATGCTAAATTCCAACGGTAAGTGGTCAGAATCAATTCGTTCAGCTACATAAAGTTTACAAAACAGATGGATGACAGCAAACAAATCACGGGATGCTATGAAATAATCATTCACACTACTTCCAGTTTCTAGTATGTATGTGAAATGACCTTGACAGTCACCATTGCATACACCGTTTAAAATACATAGACCCAGTAATGTACACATATTCAACAACAACTTACCATATCAGTTTAAGCATTTATCTCCAGAATATCTGTCACTCATCACGGGTCTGTAGTTTAATTCAAAATTATTGACAATTTCATGTGCATTCATATCTTGTGCAACATCAGACGTTCTACTGTTTAGATCTCCAGAAAGAAGTAAAAACACGTCAGGCAGAACGTGTAAAGCATCAGCAATACAGGCTTCTAGATCAGTAATGCCATTTTCAACATCGCGAAACGAATAATATGGTGAATTCTCTGGTGGCACATAAGCAGAAACATGCAGAATATCCTTTGATAAGCCAGAAAGACTCTTACGAATAACAAACATTTTTTCCTCCTTTTGTTTTCTTTTTCGTTTTTTTCCCCCCATCTTTTCGACTTTAAATCTCATTGTATTATTGGCTAGGACAGATTGGAAGAATAGGCTCTGCCTAAAACTTTGATACTCAATCGAATAAAAGTTTCTGAGTTCCGAGTTCTCTCTCTCTCTCTCTCTCTCTCTCTCTCTCCTCTCTCTCTCTCTCTCTCTCTCTCTCTCTCTCTCTCTCTCTCATAAACGATTTCAATCAATAAAGTACGGCACGTTTGGTTTGCTTCCAAGACAAGTTTGTTTCAGTTATATGCGGGTATACAAGTCGGCCAAGATCCATTTGACACGGTCACGTGAAAGAAATAAGTCATACATTTGGTTAAAGGGGAGACTTGGAAAACAAAACACATAAATCAAATAGTAGAAACAACCATATATCATACAAGCTTACTTTGTGAGCCAAACGAATGTCAACACACACACACACACACACACACACACACACACACACACACACACACACACACACACAACACACACACACACACACACACACACACACACACACACACCACACACCACACACACACACACACACACACACCACACACACACACACACACACACACACACACACACACACACACACAACACACACACAAACTGTGAGACATCTTTAGAGAGAGACAGACAGACAGGCAGGTAGACAGACATACAGACATGTCGACAGACAAAGGGAGGGTTCAGACATTGAAATCAATGATTACCACACACACACACACACACACACACACACACACACACACACACACACACACACTCACACACTCACACACACACACACACACACACACACACACACACACACACACACACACACAAACTGTGAGACATCTTTAGAGAGAGACAGACAGACAGGCAGGTAGACAGACATACAGACATGTCGACAGACAAAGGGAGGGTTCAGACATTGAAATCAATGATTACTAATAAGCTTACTAATATAGCGTCCACATCTATTCCTGTCTGTATTTAAAGAAACGTTGTCTGCGAAACGCATACTGTTTGAAGGTGCCATACGAGCAATGTGATAGTGTGCAACGTACAGTTGATACGTGATTCTTACTGAACCGCTTTCGAAAAAAGGACAAGCATGGTATGAATCTTATGTCGCATACAACGTCTAAGGAACTAGTATGATCACTTCCGTTCAACCCAATCTGTATTAAGGAATGGGGCAGTGGAGTGGAACATATCAATGCTAAGTATTTAGTTGGGGCATGTGTGCGAACGTGTTACCAAAGGGGCCAATATCAAATACAGTGGAATGCGACACAGCGCAAGGCATCAAAACACAATGACAAGTAAACACTATGCAAGAACAACAACAAAGCACATCACATAGCACAGTTCAACTAAAATCTCTCTCTCTCTCTCTCTCTCTCTCTCTCTCTCTCTCTCTCTCTCTCTCTCTCTCTCTCAAGAAGTATTATAGTAATTTATCCATGGGGCTGCTAAATCCAACAAATATAAACAACACAAGTCCAACACCACACGAACACGACCACAGAAGAACACACACTGAGTGTCAAAGGTTAGCATGGCAGCTATTGTTATATAGACCCAAGATTTGGGGTTTGCCTATGCACTGTAGAGGGCGATATGCTAATTTTGCGCATGTGTAAACTAAGTAAACAAAAGATGCTTAAAATAGTACGGCTTTCCGGAGAATTATACGACGCAGGTGTAGAAAGGTCTTCACTGTATATGTAAGCGATAATACGATGAGGGAAATGAAATAGAAACATGTGTTTTGTATGCTGGTATCAACAGCATTCATATCATGAGTTTTAAAAATAATAATATATATACTTACATTACGTTCATAAGGAAGAACGTACCAAGAAGCATTAATGTATAATTAACCCATATATGCCCTTTTTTTCAAACAAAAGTTGTATATCTGAATGGCATTTGGTCTGTAATTACGCTATTTTGTGCTCATTTGGAGTAAAACTTTGATTTCAGTGATTTAGGATATTAAATATGACCGTCCCATAAATGGGACGGTGGGCACGAGAGGGTAGGGGTTTCTTGCTTTTTTGCATGACACTTGAAAGCAAAAAAAAGGATTTACTGATCTTTTATTGAAATAAAATCATTCAATATGCCAAGAAATAGCCACAAAAGTTAATTCTAAGCAAACTTTGCCTTTGATAAATGAAAATGAAATTGTTGTTCTTATATTTTGTGCGGAATGAAACAAAATCTCAAGAAAAGTTTGTCTTTTTTGTGAAACAATCAGAGTCTTTGGTCATTCTGAATTCAACTGAACTGGAGAAGAGAGGGCTGGCGTCTTGGATCATCAAGATTGAAGACATTGAAAGTGTCACTTTCCATGGTACTGCTGAAAGTATCTGTCATGTACCCCGACCTTGCATTTTGAGCACCGATGCTTGGTCTTCAGGCCGCATGCACCGCATCTCAGCTGTGTTGGCCCATCTTTCCACCAGGTGGTCCACACGGTCAAATCTGACCTCTTCTGCCACACGCTTGTCCATTCTTTTTATTACCTTCGCCAAGATTTGTTTATTACAGAAATAATAACATTTACGTCATAGACAGTGTGAAGCAAGACTCTCTCTCTCTCTCTCTCTCTCTCTCTCTCTCTCAACACACACACACACACACACCACCACGCACGCACGCACGCACGCACCGCACACACACACACACACACACACACACACCACACACACACACACACACACACACACACACACACACACACACAAGCCACCGTTTTGAAATGAAAAGAGTTTGTCTTTTATTTTTCTTTTAACTGCAACCTAAACAATGCTTTACATTGCAAGGAAACAAAAGGAATGTCATAAAACAATCATAACTTTTTGTTACATTCTAATGATGTGTCAAACAATTGACATTTATTTGGGACATTTTCATAATCTTATAATAAAATGTTTTATTCTGATGATTTACACTTTCTTTGCGTTGAATGTGTACAAAAAAATAATCTGTCATCTTTGCTCACTTGCATCTCCTCTCTCTCCTCTTTTCCCGTTTTCTCTCCTCTTCCGCTCATTTCTCTGTTCTCTTTCTGTCGGGATTTGATGAACAAGACTGGCCATCTCTCCTCTCTCTCTCTCTCTCTCTCTCCTCTCTCTCTCTCTCTCTCTCACACACACACACACACACACACACACACACACACACACACACACACACACACACACACACACTCGCACACACACACATCATCCGTCTCACCTTCTCTTAAGAGACAAACCGAATGACCGTATACGTAGCTAGAAGGGAAGTCTCAAGTAGCCAAACCAGCCAGTTTCATACAGGGAGGCCGAAGTGATAAAGGTGGTAGTTGTCACAAGGTTTTGTTTGATTCACCTGAACTGTTCGGCCAGCATAGCTCCGTGTGGTCAATGCTGTGTCCGTTCTTTCAATATTGCCTTTTTCAGTATAGGTAGAGGAGTTCAAGTTCTTTCTTTTGGTATATTTAAAGTTAATTCTTGTCCATGTACAGAGAAGAAAATCGGTCTTTTATGATAGTGGAAAATAGAAGGCGACACGGAAAAAGTGCTATCATCATGACTGTCAGGGAAGTGAGTCAGCTCTAAATGGGTGTGTGTGGGGGGGGGGGGGGGGGGAGTGTTATGTCAAATAAATCGAAGTTTTGAATAATCATTGAAGAACAACTTTTAGCTCAAAAGGTAGATGAAAGACAGCCCTATCTACACTGAAAAAGGCAATATTGCAAATACACAAAGAAGCAATAAAACAGGAGGGGGTGGCTTAAATACACCTTTACCAATTTTTTTAGGTCAAGGTTATGACCTTGACGTGTGACCTTCAAAACCGAAAATCTATTTTTAGCCATATCTCGGGCAGTGGTCGACATAGGAAGCTGAAACTTGGTATGAAGGTTGTTTGGTTTATTGCTCTCCAAAATGTCAAAGCAATTAAGGTCAAGGTAAAGGTCACATACAACATCAGACTCTCAAAATTGAGGGTGCGTCAATTGTTTGTCCCAAGACCCCAACGGTTTGACACAGTCACCTCAAATGTTCTATCGTGATGTGCCACCTGTCTCTCTCTCTGTCTGTCTGTCTGTCTGTGTCTGTCTCTGTCTGTCTTCTTCTCTCTCTCTCTCTCTCTCTCTCTCTCTCTCTCTCCTCTCTCCTACAGCCAAGTGAAGAAATCACGAGAATAATACCCACTCGATGGTCACGGCCCCTGACGGCCAATGGTCAGCTTAAGACGCCAAATTAACCACCTGGGGGCATGACGGCCGAATGGGTTTTTAATCCACGTGATTTCTTTACTAGGGGGTAGACAGACAGGAAAAAACAAACATACAAACAAACAAACAAAAAACCAGAACGCGACAAATTTATACTTCTTTGCCAGTGAAATATTCGGACAAAACGGCCGCTTACTTAGAGCCGGCCGTTTTGTCCAACCAGGCCGTTTTGTCCGACAAAAAATTGAAAGTCGGACAAAACAGCCGGGTTTTAGCCGGCCGTTTTGTCCGACCCGGCCGTTTTGTCCAACCTCGGACAAAACGGCCGGGTCGGACAAAACGGCCGGCTACACAGCTCCTTTCCACCTAATATCATCCTACCTATATTACTTAAAACCATTATTACTGTATCACTATCATCATATCATTACCTTTACTGTTATCTTCATCAACATCATTACAACAACACTGATGTCATTGTTGTTATTACCGTCATTATCAGTTTTACCATTATACTTATAAGCATTCTGTCCTATTATCACTAATCCCATTGCCAGCGTTAATTGTAGAATTAAAATAATGATAATACTTAGATACAATAACTTACTTATTAGAAAGAGAGAGGAGGGGGGGGGGAGAGAGAGAGGGAGGGACGAGAGAGAGAGATTGTGCATAGGTGTGAATATGTTGCCCCTCCCCTCCCCAAGTTAGTATGTAAACCCATCCCCTTCTTCCCTCCACCCTCATAGCATCAACACCTTAAAGTAGCATGTACCAACCCACCACTACAATCTCAGCCCACAATAACCTCCCACAAAACACACTTACTACCATATCTCCCACTATTTACCTCACACATAACTTATAGCTATCTTCCTTTCCCTTCTCACCACACTCTCTCTATTTCTCACATCAGTCTATTGTTTATTCAGATACTTGTCCACTCCATTTCCTTCATTTGGTTTTCTTTTATTTTCATTTACTATTTCCTCAACATGAACTCCTGTTCCTTCTTCCCTCTCTCCTGTGAATATGTCGTGTCAAATGCTGTTAACTATGCGGAACCCTTCCCCCCCCCCCCCCCCCACACACACACACACACATCCACGCACACACACACACACACACACACACACACACACACACACACACACACACACACACACGCACACACAAACACTCTCTCTCTCTCTCTCTCTCTCTCTCTCTCTCTCTCTCTCTCTCTCTCCTCGCACACACACACACACACACACACACACACACACACACACACACACTAACACACACACACTAACACACACACACACACACACACACACACACACACACACACACACACACAACACCACGCACGCACGCACGCACGCACGCACACGCACGCACACACACGCATACACATATAGTTATACACATATACAATAAACTAATAAATTCCAAGGATAAGTACCGAGCACCATTCCAGCAACTTACAGAGCAGCTTGGTGTTGCAATGACTGCAAGAAATATTCAATTATAAACAAAGCTTGCTCTTTTGTCTTAGATTGAAGAAATAGGGGGAGATAAGCATTCATATCTGTAGTGGTAGATGATTCTGCCTAATTAACAGTATGTGCTTGAGTGAGTGAATGGGGACAAATAAAATAAATGCTTCTCAAAATGAGCCTTCAACAAGCTTATAGTCTCCACGGGGGAGATTATATATATATATATATATATATATATATATAATATATATATTTGCAAACATTTTTTCATTTAATTTTATTTACTTGTTTATCTAATCAGTATACCTTTTGTTACAACTTCGTAACTAGTATTACAAATGTTATATTTACTATTTTCATTAATGTAATCATTATTCTTTACAATATGTCTAACATTCCAGTCTGCCACTTTTCTAGCCTCCTATAGCATCACTACCATTATTGTAGAGTTACAATCACAATTATTAACATAACTATTAATGTAATTATTAATATACCTATTGTATTCCATCCTTCCCATAGCATATCTTCTATTTCCTTTCTGTTCTTCCTGTCCTCCCCTCTGCCTCCTCCCCTTTTGTTGTTGTTGTTGTTTTTGTTTGTCTGTTTGTTTGTTTGTTTTCCTCCTCCTTACTATCAGAATTAATACCTTTAGTACCATAACTATTATTAACATTGTTATTTTTTATTTATTATTATTTTCATCTATTTATTCTATTACCATTATTATTTTTCAATTATTTATTTATGCATTTATTATCATTGTTATTATTATTATTATTATTTTTGTACAACTTATGTTTCATTTATTTATTTATTTGATTATTATAAAAATGTATTTTCTAAATATATTTCTGTATCATGCTTTTATTACCTTAACCTTCACTATCGTTGTTAGCAGTATCATTCAGTAATACTGTTGCTAGTATTGATACTACCACCACTAGCACTGACATCACCATCGCCTTCACCTCTGGGACTGTTGCTGTTTAAGAATCCTCTAACCCACTCTCCTTTCTCCCATACCCATACTTATTGACACCAAGAGTGGTAGTAATCCTGTCAATTTATTTTTTTCAATATTTTGACCATTATTAGTATTCCTATCAGTAATATTATTGTCATCATTACGACTTTGACTCACGCATTATTTCCCTTCCAACAGCCTCGTTCTCATTCAACGCCTTCTTCCTTGCGCTGAACTCTGAAGCGATCAAAGCTAAGTGAATTTTCGTTGTTCTGTTCATTTGTGTCTTATCTGAAGAAGACCTAAGAGGTCGAAACGCGTTGTGTTTTGTCTTGTGACTCGTTTGTCCATGTTTCTCTGGGCGGTTCGCTAACATTTATTTAAGATTTGTTTAGATTTCCGCCTGCAGTCGTCTCACTTTGCAACTATGTCAGTCGATGTCAATTGATGTCAATTAAAAGATACCTTTCACAGCTCCTAGATGATTTGAAAGTTCTATATAAAGAAAACCGGTCACTTTCTTAGATATGTTCATTCCAGTTTTGCCATCAGCAGTCAATAAGCCTCTGGCGAAATAAATCCAGAAATGTATTGACATATTCAACCCCTTAATTTAGCCATACCATTCCAGGTCCACTCTGATATAATGTTTCTCGAATCCTTGAAACCCATGTAAGTTGACCATGTGAGTCTAGCCACATCAGCATTTCGTAAGCTTTCACCGGCAGTCTATTTCCATCCATACATAATATCTTAAGCCAATATCTAATACACCGAACAGACGTATTTACATAAACAGGGTGGCGTCCTGTCTCTCAAAAATACTGCAAATGAATTATTCTTAAGTATGTACAACTTATGCATGATACACAGCAAGGCGTTCTTTGCTTGGCTTGCAAGGTCTTCACAAGCAAATACAAAACTATGTCTTGTGGGAAAATATACACCAAGATACTTACTGTTGACAATCTTCACTTCCTCTCCATTAAGAAACCATCTCTCTCACGCTGCAACATAACCACCTTTCCTGTATACAACAACATTACTCTTTTTTCATGTTAACCTTAAGCTGAAGTCTTGAAGATGCACTCCATAAACTATTCAGATGTGTTTTAAGACCAACTGGTGTTTCGGAAAGCAAGGCAATGCCATCCACTAATAACAAAATAAACAATTCAATAAAATCAGGAGTCAACGTTGCACCGTGCCTTCCTTTCTCTATGATTTCCAGGGCTAGCTCGTTTATAAACAAAAAGAAAAGTACAGGGCTGCATGCATCACCCTGTTTTACCCCTTTTGTACACATGATATAGAAGGTAAAACTAGCACCACATCTCACTCTTGCTTTCACACTACTATACATACTATTAATACATTTGTCGTTTTCCTTGAATGCCATTCTCTTGGAGAACTGGCCAGATCAATGATCTTGATACAGAGTCGAAAGCTTTTTCGAAATCAATAAAGGCAACATGTAATTTACGGTTCAGTGAAATTTGTTTCTGTGTTAACGCTAAGAGTGTAAGCATCTGACCAACAGTTGAGTAGCTTTTCTTAAACCCTGATTGATACTCACCTGTTATGTCATTTTGTCGTACCCACTCTTGTAGCCTGCAATTGATCATTGAACTAAATACCTTACTACTGATGTCACACTAAAATATACCTCCTTACTACTGATGTCACACTAAAATATACCTCCATAATTGCCAGGGACATCAGTCGCACCCTTTTAAAACAGTGGCACGATTATTGACTCTGTCCATCGTTCTGGAAATATCCCATTATCAAAAAGTGTATTGAAGATCTTGACAAAGAAATCAATAGTAACATCATCACCAGTTTTCAGTAATTCTCCGATAATTCCATCTGGCCCTGCAGATTTTCTGTTTTTAAACCTTATCATCGCAGTTGAAATCTCCTCTCTTGAAATTGGACGATCAAAATAAGAACACTCGGTACTGTTTTTAGACAAATTTACTTCGTCAGTTAATCAATAACATCGTCTTCGGTTTTACCATTTTCAGGAAACTCATAAAATGAGAAAACCAGCCATCAATAGTTATATCATTGGATGTATGCACTCTTTTCACAGGTATTCTGTGCAAGTGCTTCCCAAATTCTTTCTGGTCGTTTACCGAATTTGCGAGGTTATATAGTAGAGAACTGTCATTTTCTTTTTTCTTCCTCTCGATCAATTTTTTGTATTCTCTTCGTGCAAGTCAATATGTTTTGTTATCTTCTTCATCTAGCGTTCTCCTGTATATCTGCAAAAGTCTTCTTGCCTTTAATTTAGTACTAGTGCATTCTGTATCATACCAATCGTTGTCTTGATTCCTACCGTCCATTCTAATTCGTCTCTTCATGCATTCAGCTTGTTTTATAATACACTCATTAAAAGTATCAAGGGCGGCGTTAACATCCTCGTCAATGAGAGCAATAGCCCGTCTAATCAATGAAAGTGTATCTTTGCTATTCATTTGCTCATTGAATAAATCAGCGCATTTATCTTGCCACTGGAATTTTTCATAAACTGAGCTTTTTTTTCTATTTGGCATGTCTTATTTCTATTGTTTTGAAGAGAACCAATGCTAAATTCCAACGGTAAGTGGTCAGAATCAATTCGTTCAGCTACATAAAGTTTACAAAACAGATGGATGACAGCAAACAAATCACAGGATGCTATGAAATAATCATTCACACTACTTCCAGTTTCTAGTATGTATGTGAAATGACCTTGACAGTCACCATTGCATACACCGTTTAAAATACATAGACCCAGTAATGTACACATATTCAACAACAACTTACCATATCTGTTTAAGCATTTATCTTCAGAATATCTGTCACTCATCACGGGTCTGTAGTTTAATTCAAAATTATTGACAATTTCATGTGCATTCATATCTTGTGCAACATCAGACGTTCTACTGTTTAGATCTCCAGATAGAAGTAAAAACACGTCAGGCAGAACGTGTAAAGCATCAGCAATACAGGCTTCTAGATCAGTAATGCCATTTTCAACATCGCGAAACGAATAATATGGTGAATTCTCTGGTGGCACATAAGCAGAAACATGCAGAATATCCTTTGATAAGCCAGAAAGACTCTTACGAATAACAAACATTTTTTCCTCCTTTTGTTTTCTTTTTCGTTTTTCCCCCCATCTTTTCGACTTTAAATCTCATTGTATTATTGGCTAGGACAGATTGGAAGAATAGGCTCTGCCTAAAATTTTGATCCTCAATCGAATAAAAGTTTCTGAGTTCCGAGTTCTCTCTCTCTCTCTCTCTCTTCTCTCTCTCTCTCTCTCTCTCTCTCTCTCCCCTCTCTCTCTCTCATAAACGATTTCAATCAATAAAGTACGGCACGTTTGGTTTGCTTCCAAGACAAGTTTGTTTCAGTTATATGCGGGTATACAAGTCGGCCAAGATCCATTTGACACGGTCACGTGAAAGAAATAAGTCATACATTTGGTTAAAGGGGAGACTTGGAAAACAAAACACATAAATCAAATAGTAGAAACAACCATATATCATACAAGCTTACTTTGTGAGCCAAACGAATGTCAACACACACACACACACACACACACACACACACACACACACACACACACACACACACACACGCACGCACCACTCACACCACACACACACACACACACACACACACACACACACACACACACACAACACACAAACTGTGAGACATCTTTAGAGAGAGACAGACAGACAGGCAGGTAGACAGACATACAGACATGTCGACAGACAAAGGGAGGGTTCAGACATTGAAATCAATGATTACTAATAAGCTTACTAATATAGCGTCCACATCTATTCCTGTCTGTATTTAAAGAAACGTTGTTGCGAAACGTTTGAAGGTGCCATACGAGCAATGTGATAGTGTGCAACGTACAGTTGATACGTGATTCTTACTGAACCGCTTTCGAAAAAAGGACAAGCATGGTATGAATCTTATGTCGCATACAACGTCTAAGGAACTAGTATGATCACTTCCGTTCAACCCAATCTGTATTAAGGAATGGGGCAGTGGAGTGGAACATATCAATGCTAAGTATTTAGTTGGGGCATGTGTGCGAACGTGTTACCAAAGGGGCCAATATCAAATACAGTGGAATGCGACACAGCGCAAGGCATCAAAACACAATGACAAGTAAACACTATGCAAGAACAACAACAAAGCACATCACATAGCACAGTTCAACTAAAATTCTCTCTCTCTCTCTCTCTCTCTCTCTCTCTCTCTCTCTCTCTCTCTCTCTCCAAGAAGTATTATAGTAATTTATCCATGGGGCTGCTAAATCCAACAAATATAAACAACACAAGTCCAAAACCACACGAACACGACCACAGAAGAACACACACTGAGTGTCAAAGGTTAGCATGGCAGCTATTGTTATATAGACCCAAGATTTGGGGTTTGCCTATGCACTGTAGAGGGCGATATGCTAATTTTGCGCATGTGTAAACTAAGTAAACAAAAGATGCTTAAAATAGTACGGCTTTCCGGAGAATTATACGACGCAGGTGTAGAAAGGTCTTCACTGTATATGTAAGCGATAATACGATGAGGGAAATGAAATAGAAAACATGTGTTTTGTATGCTGGTATCAACAGCATTCATATCATGAGTTTTAAAAATAATAATATATATACTTACATTACGTTCATAAGGAAGAACAGTACCAAGAAGCATTAATGTATAATTAACCCATATATGCCCATTTTTTTTTTCAAACAAAAGTTGCATATCTGAATGGCGTTTGGTCTGTAATTACGCTATTTTGTGCTCATTTGGAGTAAAATTTTGATTTCAGTGATTTAGGATATTAAATATGACCGTCCCATAAATGGGACGGTAGGCACGAGAGGGTAGGGGTTTCTTGCTTTTTCGCATGACACTTGAAAGCAAAAATAAAGGATTTACTGATCTTTTATTGAAATAAAATCATTCAATATGCCAAGAAATAGCCACAAAAGTTAATTCTAAGCAAACTTTGCCTTTGATAAATGAAAATGAAATTGTTTGTTCTTATATTTTGTGCGGAATGAAACAAAATCTCAAGAAAAGTTTGTCTTTTTTGTGAAACAATCAGTCTTTGGTCATTCTGAATTCAACTGAACTGGAGAAGAGAGGGCTGGCGTCTTGGATCATCAAGATTGAAGACATTGAAAGTGTCACTTTCCATGGTACTGCTGAAAGTATCTGTCATGTACCCCGACCTTGCATTTTGAGCACCGATGCTTGGTCTTCAGGCCGCATGCACCGCATCTCAGCTGTGTTGGCCCATCTTTCCACCAGGTGGTCCACACGGTCAAATCTGACCTCTTCTGCCACACGCTTGTCCACAGGTACAAACCTTCTTGGACGGCCAGGTGCTGCATGAGAAGCCCATGCAAGGTAGACCCTGGAAACTGTCCTGCGGATGGCAAGAAGATCCAGCGGGTTGTTCTTTGCTGCCCCAGTTGCTCTGTAGAGATGCCACACCTGTTGGATGCAGACGTCCACACAGTAATAAAAGATGGCCCACCACCACTTTTTGGAGCGTATGGCAATCCTGTATTTGTCCACGTTCTGGTCAGTGCGATCGATACCGCCCATGGTCTGGTTGTAGTGGTGAATCAGGAATCATTCTTACCATTTCATCTGAAGAAATGTCACCCTCAGGATCATAAATTTGCCGGCGTTGACCATGTTGGAATACTGTGGCAGTAGCAGGTGCCTGCAGCTGACGCCATTGAGGTTAGATACTGTCCGCTCCCCGTCTTCTTCTCCGCTGTCTTCGTCAGTGTCCTCATTCACAGGAGGTGGCTCAATGTAGACAGTGGCTTCTTGGATGCTGCTGTCATCTTCCAGCATTGATAGAACTTGATGAACATTGTAGAGTCTGAAAGACAAGAGAAGCAAGTTCCTTCTTTGTATGTGTTAAAAAAAACCACCCTTCTCGTGCCCACTGTCCCATTTTTGGGACGGCACTTTAAACATTCACAAATGCAAGCAAGATCATTTTCTGAAAAATCCATGAAAAACGTTTTCAGATAACATCATTATCTCCATTATTTGTTCTTTGTTTGATATAAAAAAAAAGTGGTTTTGAAAAAAAAATACAAACTCACCATTTATTGCTTGCCATGATGCTCTCCAATCCACACTCAAAATTACAAATGGCAGCCTCCCTTGGAAAAGCGAAGGGAGATTAATTCCCCAGAACACAGCAGTTGGTCACACATAGCCTCCCTTGACCTGTCTTGAGCATATAAATCACTGTATTGGGTTCAGTTGACTTAGTATCATCATTACACTATTGCGTCCCATAAATGGGACGGTGGGCATATATGGGTTAAGATAGTATTCTGAAGGTACATACTGTCATGGAAGAATGTTTTGTTGCAGTCAATGTAAATTTTGTTCTAATTATATAAAATTGATTTATTTCTTGTTGCGTACTCATGTGAATAGGCTGATGGCCTCACTTTAAAGTCACGAGTCACGAGTCTCTCTCAAGAAGCAGCAGAAGTAAAGGTAACCAGCTCTTTACAAATATTTAGGGATGGTCTTGAGCATTAGCAATACTTTGTCACATGTTTGTAATAAAGTGAATACAAGGGTGGTGGTGGTGATAGAAATACTTAAGTCATTAAGAACACTAAACACGACCGTTACAGATTTGTTTTGGAAGCTGTTTGACACACAAGTCAAACTCATTCTGGCATAAGCATTTGAAGTAAAGGGATTAAAACAAGGGAGCAACCAAAGTAACAATGTCCATGTGTTTGTTATAGAAAAAAATATATGAATATTCGCCTGCATACATCAAACAAGCTGGTATATGGAGAAACCGGGAGACATTCTTTAGGTGCTACGACTGTTGTCACACAACGCATTTGCATACACTGAAAATGTCCACCTGTACTCCTCAACATAAAATTTCACGTACGTTTATATTCAATACATTCACATATACCATCTCTTGTCATGACTGTAAAGTGCATTAGATATTAGCTAAAACTAGCCAGATTCACCATATTAAGAATAAGCAGATAATCTTATGAAATGCTCTGGTTACACAACACGAATCTGGTCACGTTTTTTTTTTTTTTTTTTTTTTTTTTTTTTTTTTTTGCTGTCCCAACCTCTGCGCCACCTCAGAGGCAGTGTACCCACGCCGCTCATTCCGACACCCCGTCCACAGCCACAGCCCGGTCGGCCCCGCCACAGCCCCGGCACCAGCAATCCACAGGGAGCAGTCAATGTCAAGTCGTTAAGAGGCAACCCACCGGAGGAGACACTGCACTGCTGCCGAGTCATTTCGGTGGTGTTCAGTGGCGCCTGTTCTGATCTAACATACGCAGGACACCACTTACTAAGCCCCCTACTGACGACAATAACTGCTTAGTCGCGGAGCCGGCGTGAGTGAGCTCTCCCTCCGGAGGGCGCCACCACGTCCGTCCAACGACAGCCCCCATGGACTCGCCGATACCGGTGACCCCGACGGAACCAAACCAAGGCCACAGACGTGGAGAGGACGTCAAAACTGAGGTCACCATGAGAGCAGGGCATGAAGGGCCACAGAATTTGAGACATTTTTTTAATGCTGATCAATGAGAATGAGCATGATTAAGATGATGCTACGGATTTCCATTTCGGTCTGAGACTACATGACAGGGCTGTACTCTACGCTTCCTTTCATAATATATCCCGACGTCAACCAGGCCCGAGAGATACAGGCACCTGCAGTGTTGGTCAGGAAATTTGAGCAACACTCTCAGAAACGCATCCATTAAGTGGATGAAACTCGACTGTGTGGCCCCAGTCTTCCCAGCTGAGTCCGCAGCAAACTCAACTCTGGATAGGAGCCGGTCGGGGCAGAAAAACCCACATGACTTCTGATGGGATTCGAACCCACGACCTCCCAGCCGGGAGTCCGCGACGCTAACCACTTCGCAACGGCGGCTGGTGAATCTGGTCACTTTAACTGGGTGTCAGATGTACAGAAGACTAGCCGAAAATAGCTTCGGTGTTGTTTGGCAAGGGCAAGGAGTTGGTTATGAATAGGTTTATGGTGGAATTCAAAGACAGGCTCATTTCCTGTTTTAAGCAAAACTGGAGCGTAGAAATAAACAGTATCGATAAATATAGACATTTCTGTGCTTTGAAAAGCTTTAAGTGGTTTGAAAAATTGAAAATAATGGTTTTTAAGTCACGAAAGTTCAGATGACCTGGTCTGCCCATCTTGTAGTAGTGAATGTGCAACCGAAGACCTCTTTCATTTCATTGTATTGTTCATCCTGACAAACGTAAACGTTGCCGCGTGTTGAATTCTTTTTCATATCACCCAAATAGCTTCAATGTCGCCGAGTGATCTGATCGTAGTGAATAGGTTGTAAAGGAGCTAGCAAGATAAATACCTGAAGCCATGTACGTGAGAAAAAAGATTATAGAACAATGCACCAGTTCTTTTCGGGATAATTCCGTGTGTGTGTGTGTGTGTGTGTGTGTGTGTGTGTGTGTGTGTGTCTGTGTCTGTGTGTCTGTCTGTCTGTCTGTCTGTCGTGTCGGTCGGTCGGTCGGTCGGTCGGTCGGTCGGTCGGTCGGTCGGTCGGTCTGTGTGTGTGTGTGTGTCCTCTGTGTGGTGTGTGTCTGTCTGTTGTTGTGCTGTGCTCTGAGTGTGTGTGTGTGTGTGTGTGTGTGTTGTGTGTGTGTGTGTGTGTTGTGTGTGTGTGTGTGTGTGTGGTTGTGTGTGTGTGTGTGTGTGTGTGTGTGTGTGTGTAGATGTAGGTGAGTGCTGTGGATGGGAGAAGGGAAAGAGAGGGGCGAAGGGAGCGGAGAGAAGGAATGCAGGGAACCAGATGGGAGAGAAGGATCGGTGGAGACATGTGTTGGAGTGAATGTGTGTTCGTAGGAAATTTCAGCTTTGGCTACCGGTGAATACAATTGTTCTCCACCTTGTCTGTTGGGTGCAAGAGCTGAATGGAAAATAAAAGGTAAATCTCTCTCTCTCTCTCTCTCTCTCTCTCTCTCTCTCTCTCTCTCTCTCTCTCTCTCTCTCTCTCTCTCGATGTGGATTCCATGTCATGACGACCTAACATATTTGAATGCGATTGAATCAATTGGTATTGTTCAGTTATGCATCGTCCTCCCCCCTCATTGTGCCAATGTGAATCGGCACAACGCTTAGCACATTAAATTACTCGTATTCGCATTCGTATTCTCTCTCTCTCTCTCTCTCTCTCTCTCTCTCTCTCTCTCTCTCTCTCTCTCTCTCTCTCTCTCTCTCTGGTCTGTGCTCCGAGTAATTCTCTATGCCCCAAACGACCCTGACTGTCAGTCTGTCTGTGTCGCTTAGTCATTGTATGAATGTGCTCAACTGATTTCCGATTCTTTTAAGTTATAGTTTGCACATGTTTAGTCATATCAGGCTTTTAAAAGTAAAAACTGTGAAAAAAAGAGTGTTGTGTTCAAAGTGTTGTCTGTCTATTACAAACTGTGTGTTCTGTGCACTCAATCCTACACATGGAGAATCTGGTGAGTTGAACTTTTGATTTTATTTGAAATATTCTACGCATGAATCCAGACCAGTTAAACAGCATGCTGAAAGAATGAGGTACTGCTGGGGTTGATCGTTAACTACTCAAGTTTGGTTTTACTGTACAATTACAGCCTAAGCTAAGATTCGTTTTGACTGAGGACTTAAAGCAACTGAGTTTTGCACACATTAAGAAGAGAGAAACAAGAAAAAATCTGTGTAAATGGAAAATCCATCTGAGCATAAGACTACTACCACACCAAGAAATACGGTCTGAGTTGCCTAGACAAGAAAGGGTAAGTGAGACAAGTGCACTCCCACCATCAGTCCTCTCACTCATTGACACTGAAGTACGTTCATTCCAAGGGGGCAGAAAAAAACGGTTTGTGAAAACTGGAGAAAACTGACCTCAGATCCAAATATTTTAGAAACGGTCAACGGCCTTAAACTGCTCAGTCATAGCATTCCAGTATCATATCCTAAACAACCAAGACTAAACGCAAAAGAAAAAGAAATAATTTCTTTTGAAATTCAATTCAGAAATTAGCTCAGAAAGGCTAATAATTACTTGCGCTCCGGAGCCCTGTCAAATTGTTTCTTCAGTTTTTACACGGCCCAAAAACAAGTTTATCACATACCACCATGTTCATATGGACAGCCAACAAACACACTGAAACTGATCACCCCAGGGTGTTATGTGGCCTCTATAGATCTCAATGATGCCTACTATTCAGTGCCAATTCACCCAGAGCTCAAAAGATTTGAAATATGAATGGAATGGACAACTTTGGCAGTTTGAAGCCGTACTAAATGGTTTCGGACTAGCACCTTGTAAATGTACCGAACTTCACATCTGTACGTCTTTCATTGACTATTTTCTCGTAGCTTTGACATATGAAGCCTGTATCAAGAATGTCACAGAAACTTTGTGCACCCTACGTTCACTTCTCCCCAGTGAGTGCAACCTTGCCGTTGGTTGGGGAGCTTGCGTGTCTCTATGACCCCGAGAGCTATGCTGGCGGGAGATTCGTCTCCTGGTAGGGCCACCCAAGCCAGACAGATCAAAGGGTAGAGACCAGACAAAGAGCACTCAACTGGCCCTCCAGGTTGGGGGGTTTGAATTGGGCTAACAACCCGGTCCTAGAAAACAAACTTTGTTACAGAAACCGCAATGACATTTTCTGAGAATAGCATGGTTGGGGAAGAGTTCTCTTTTAGCAGAGCCCATGACGCGAGCTGGTGAAAGCCTTCAGGAAGCCAGTGCGCCGACAACTCTTCTGACGACCAAAGCCAAGACCAGGATAGGGACCTGGAACATCAGAACCCTATACGAGACTGGAAAAACAGCACAAGTGAGTAGTGAGATGCACAGGTACAACCTACAGATCTTTGGCCTGTGCGAGACTGGAAAAACAGCACAAGTGAGTAGTGAGATGCACAGGTACAACCTACAGATCCTTGGCCTGTGCGAGACTGGAAAAACAGCACAAGTGAGTAGTGAGATGCACAGGTACAACCTACAGATCCTTGGCCTGTGCGAGACTAGATGGACAGGAACAGGAAGAACAAGGCTGACAAGTGGAGACACCATCTACTCTGGACGAGAAGAAGACCAGCCACACACGCACGGAGTAGCGCTGCTGATGACACCCGAGGCGACGCGAGCACTGCTGTCCTGGGAACCAGTGTCACCAAGGATTCTCACTGCAAGATTCAATTCAAAGGGCAGGAAAACCACCATCTTACAGTGCTACGCCCCCACAAACGTAGCAGACCCAGAGGAAAAGGAGGAGTTCTACAATCAACTCCAAACAGTCATGGATAGAGTGCCGAAGAGAGACCTTAAGATTCTCATGGGAGATCTCAATGCCAAAGTGGGAACGGACAACAAGGGCAGAGAGCAGATTATGGGCATACACGGAACAGGAATACAAAATGAAAATGGAGAACTGTTTGTGGAATTCTGTGCTTTCAACAACATGGTCATCGGAGGCACTGTTTTCCCACACAAGAACATTCACAAGATGACTTGGAATTCACCTGATGGGAAGACCCAGAACCAAATTGACCACATTACCATCGGCAGAAAATGGCGCAGAAGTTTACATGACGTGAGAGTGAAACGAGGAGCAGACGCAGCATCAGACCACAGCCTTGTGATAGCTGTGCTAAAGACCAAATTGAAAGCCTACAAAGACCAAGCAGGCCGACTATCACATAAGTACAATGTACACAGTCTGAAGGAGAGAGCAACAACAGAGGAGTTCAAACTGGAACTGAGAAACAGATTCAGCATACTTGATCAGCTTGCTGAAGAAACAATCGAAGACCACTGGTGTGGCCTGAGGGAGGTCTGGCAGACGACATGTAAACAAGTGCTTGGAAAGAAGCAAACAAAACACAAAGAATGGCTGACAGCTGGAACATGGACCCTCATCACAGAGCGGAAGCACCTAAAAGACCAGATCAACCAGACCTAAGACCAAGACCACAAGCAAGAGTTACTGGCACACTACTGGGATGTCAACCGCCAAGTTAAGAAAAGTGCTAGACAAGACAAGAAACAATTCATCCATGAGCTCACAGAAGAGGCAGAAACAGCGGCAGGACAGAGAAACATGAAAAGACTGTATGAGATTACCCGAACACTTTCTGGAAAGACCAGCAACCCCAGTCGCCCGGTCAAAGACAAGGAGGGAAACACCATCGCAGGAGAGGCTGAGCTGAGAGCAAGGTGGGCAGAGCACTTTAAAGAGACACTGAATAGACCTGCACCACCTGTCCCCCCAGACATTTCACCACCAACCCAGCTTCTGGACATCAACACAGGCCCACCAAGCAAGACGGAAATTACCAAAGCCATCAAGTCACTGAAGTCAGGTAAAGCAGCGGGTCCAGACAGAATTCCACCTGAAGCACTGAAAGCAGACATCCAGACGTCAACAGAGATGCTGCATCCACTCCTAAGCAAGATCTGGGAGCAGGAACGAGTGCCAGAAGACTGGAAAAGAGGCCACCTGGTGAAGCTGCCGAAGAAAGGGGACTTGTCATCCTGTAAAAACTGGAGAGGAATTATGCTGCTGTCCATCCCGGGGAAGGTGCTGGCCAAAATCATGCTAGAGAGACTAAAGACCGCCCTAGACAAGACCCTCCGCCAAGAACAAGCTGGATTTCGCCAAGACAGATCATGCACGGACCAAATTGCCACCATGAGAATTATCATCGAGCAGTCTCTGGAGTGGCAGACCCCCTTGTACGCAGTATTTGTGGATTTCCAGAAGGCGTTTGACAGCATCGACAGAGATACCATCTGGAAGCTCATGCACCACTATGGCTTCCCACCCAAGTTTGCCATCATCCAGCAACTCTACGAGGATGCCACATGCCAGGTCGTTCACGACGGGAAGCTAACGAAGCCCTTCACTGTACAAACCGGCGTCCGTCAGGGGTGTTTACTATCGCCAACAATTTTCCTGATGGTCGTTGACTGGATAATGCGGCAGTCTACAGATGGCAAGAGGTCAGGAATCCAGTGGACTTTCGCCAAGCAACTGGAAGACCTGGACTTCGCCGACGACATCAGCCTTCTCTCCCACAAACAGCAAGACGCACAAGAGAAGCTGTGCCGGGTAGCAGAAGAAGCAGGAAAGACAGGCCTCCAAATCAACACAAAGAAAACAGAAGCCATGAGAGTCAACAACCAGCAACGAGACCCACTACGACTACAACAGGAAGACATCATTGAAGTTGACAAGTTTGTTTACCTCGGCAGTGTGGTCAGCAAAGATGGAGGTACAGATGAGGATATCAAGAGCCGCATCAATAAAGCCAGGCACACCTTTACTACGCTACGACCTATCTGGAATTCCTCTGCCCTCTCACTCCACAACACGATCAGAATCTTCAACTCAAATGTGAAATCTGTCCTTCTGTATGGTTCTGAAACGTGGCGAACAACAAAGACAAACACCCACAAACTCCAAACATTTATCAACAGATGTCTGCGAAACATTGTGAACATCAGATGGCCAGATGTTATTGCCAACACAGAACTGTGGAACAAGACCAAGCAAGTTCCAATAGAATTAGAAATCAGAAAACGGAAGTGGGGATGGATTGGCCACACCCTCAGAAAGTCTCCATCCAACATCACAAGACAAGCCCTTGAATGGAACCCTCAGGGCAAAAGAAAAGTGGGAAGACCAAGACAGACATGGCGAAGGAGTACCGACGCGGAAGTGAAGGCCGCCGGAATGACGTGGGCCGAGCTGAAGAAGATCTCCCAAAACCGTGTCCGCTGGAAGAGTGTGGTTGCGGCCCTATGTTCCCCAGGGAATTCAGAGGACTAAGTCAAGTAAGACGTTCACTTGGTTTTATTGTACACCCTGAAAAGTCTGTCTTTGAACCTTCTTATTAAATCCAGTATCTTGGAATGATCATTGACTCATTACCGATGAAGGTGACCTTGACACCTGACTAGATGCAAGATCTGATTACTTGTGCAAAAGAAACATTTAGAAAAGAAAAAGTGAAAATCAGACAGGTGGCAAAAATCACAGGGAAATTTGTAGCTGCCTTTTCAGTATTGAAGTTTGGATCATTGCATTACAAAAAGCTTGAGGCAGATAAGAAGAAAGCACTGAGTTTCCGTAAGGGTGACTTTGAACAATGCATGACCCTGTCCACCCTTGCTAAGACAGAACTACATTGGTGGATTGATAATGTTGCTGAATCATACAATGATATCTGGTTGAAACATCAGAACATTGTGTTTACCTCTGATGCTAGTTGGGGTTGTGCCTGCAATGATGTTCAGTCAAGGGGGTTGTGGTTACCAGAAGAAGCCAAGAGACACATAAACTACTTAGAGTTAAAGCCGCATTCTTTACATTGCAGTGTTTCCAAACACAACTAAGAGGCAAACATGTACGTATCATGATTGACAACACAACAGCAGTGGCATGCATAAACCACATGGGCAGCACTCACTCAGACGCCTGCAACCGCATCACCTTTGCTATCTGAGAATGGTGCTTAGATAACAAGATCTTTCTGTCTGCAGCCCACATCTCTGAGAGTTGTAACACTGCCGCTGATGCAGAGTCCAGGAATGCCAATATTGAGGCAGAGTGAATGCTGGCTGGACAGCAGTGTTCTTAACCAGGCACTGAGTACATTGCAGATGCAGCCTGACATTTACCTCTTTGCTTCCAGGTTAAACAGGCAGTTGTCAAAGTATGTGGCTTAACGCCCAGATCCACAGGCGCATGCTGTTGATGCCTTTTCACTGTCATGGACTGGGTTTGAAATCTATACTTTTCCACCTTTCAGCATCATCCCCCGGGTACTACAAAGATCCAGAAAGACCAGTGCACAGCAGTAGTGGTGGTTCCCAGTTGGCCGACACAGGTGTGGTGGCCAGTGTTGGCATCACTGCTGATCAAAGAACCGGTGCCACTGAGGGGCAGGAAGCTACTGACACTGCCCAGTCATCCCCACATGCAACACACACCCAGGAAAAGACTAAGACTGATGGCATGTCCGCTATCCACAGCCGCTAGCAACAAGAGGGGTTCTCAAACCAAGCAGCAGATCTCATAGTCAACTCCTGGAGACCGGCAACTCAAGCCGCCAACAATTCTGCTATTGAAAAACGGAAATCTTTTTCACAGAAACACGGAAATAGTCTTTTCCCCCAATTTTATCTGAAGTATCAGTTTTTTTAGCATACTTCTTTTCTTCAGGAGCTGGTTACAATAGTGTGAATGCGGCTAGGCGTGCCTTGTCTGCCTTCTTACCACTGTATGATGGGAAATCAGTGGGTTCCCATCCCCATGTGTCTCGTGTTGTCAAGGGAGTTTTTGAGGAAAGACCTGCAGTTCCAAAATACCATATTACCTGGAGTGTAAATACAGATTTAGAATACTTAGACTCACGTCCCGAAATAATAATAATAATAATAATCTAATATATAAATGGCAAATTCTGTGTGTGTGTGTGTGTGTGTGTGTGTGTGTGTGTGTGTGTGTGTGTGTGTGTGTGTGTGTGTGTGCGTGTGTGTGTGTGTCTGTCTGTGTCTGTGTCTGTGTACGCTATAGACTCAAAAACGGCTCAACCGATTGTCATGAAATTTGGCAGGTACGTCTGTTGTGACCCGAGGATGGTTTGGGGCTAATCTCTAAAAAAATAAAACCGTTAAAAACCGTTAAAACTGTTATAACGGTTTCAAAGACATCTTTTCCCTCCGCTTTTCTTCAAATAGCCGTTGTGACATTGCACAGGTACAGGACTACTTCTCTAAAATTAGAACCGTTGTTTGGCAGTTAAAAAACGTTATTTATAACAGTTAAAAACCGTTAAAAACACCAAACCCTATAAAAGAAACTGTTTAAAAGCCGATCTTCTTGAAATTTAGCAGGCACGTCTGTTGTGAACCGAGGATGGTTTGGGGCTAATCTCTCAAAACATAAAACCGTTAAAAACCGTTAAAAAACTGTTATAACGGTTTCAAAGATATATTTTTCCTCTGCTTTTCTTCAAATGGCCGTTGTGACATTGCACAGGTACAGGGCTACTTCTCGAAAATTAGAACCGTTATTTGGCAGTTAAGAAACGTTATTTGTAACAGCTAAAAACCGTTAAAAACACCAAACCCTATAAAAACTGTTTAAAACCCGATCTTCTGAGGTTGGCGGCCACGAGAGTCATCGGATCGCCACCAAACTTGACATAAGCCTACAGGAACATCCAGCGGGTAACATTGCGGGTGACAATGGGAAGACCAGCAAGAATGCTGTTACAGTAATCGAGTTTTGACATGAGGGAACAGATAAGTTGGGCAGTCCCTTTCTGTGTAAGATATGAGCGAATTGACGCGATCTTTCTCAAAGCCAAATAGGCTGAACGACACAGGTGACCGATCTGGACATTCATGGGCAGCATACTATCCAAATGGACACCCAGATCCCTCACACTGTCTTCAAAGGGAATTTTGTTGGTTCCAGCTTGAACAGATTTTTCAGAAATGCGATCCAAAACACGAGGTGCTGCCAACAGAGCCTCAGGTTTGTTTGTTTTTTTCATCATTTAGCTTGAGCTTATTTTTAAGCATCCATGATTCAACAGATTGGAAACAGTTCAAATTCCGATACCAAAAGCTGGAATGCAGCAGGCTCAGCAGCGTCGTGCAGCTGGGTGTCATCGGCAAAACTCTGATGAGGAATCCCGTGTTCCTCAATGACCATAGAGGGAGGTTGAATATACAGAGAGAAGAGAAGGGGGCCCAAAATGGAGCCTTGGGGCACAGCAAAGTCCAGGGGAAGGGGAGAGGAGACCTTGCCACCAACAGACACAGATTGTGTTCTGCCAGAGCTGTCTCTTAAATATCTCACCCTCAGAATGTGTATGTTACTAGCATTATCAACAGGACAGAGAGGCCAAGTTTTGCATTTATTAAAAAGGTGAAAGATTTTAAGATTTGCACAGGCTAAATGTTATCATTTTCTCAGGAAAGCACAAGCAGTCACGGTCAGGCTTTCATACAGAACCAGCAGAAATGTTAGCTTTTAGGAAAAACCCCAAACTATGTTTAGTTGAGCACTTACAAGCTTATCTGAAACGAACAGATGAATTGAGGAAAACATGTCAGCTGTTAGTTATGTGAAACCTCATGTGCCTTTGTCCAGACAGACACTGTCTCGTTGGGTCAAGGCTGTGTTGGGAAAGGCTGGAATAAACACAGAAACATACTCCAGCCATAGCACACGCTCAGCCAGTTGTTCTGCTGCTGAGTGCGGGGGCGAACCTTGATACAGTGATGAAGGCTGTGGGCTAGTCCAGTGACAATACATTCTCCAAATTATATAAACGATCTGTGCAGGAAAAATATTCCAGACTCTTCGAACAATCGCCCTTCCGTGCTGGAAGTTGGCCTGGCAGGTGAGCCGGTTGCTGGCAAAGGGACTGTAGTGGGAGCACAACAGATTGGAAGCTTGTGGAGGATCAATCCCGCAACGCAATACGCTCGGACAAAACTTCTTGTGCAAGGTATTGCTGTAAGAGGATGTGTTGTTAAATTGTCAAGTGCCAATCCCTTTACTTTGAAAGATGATACTGGCAAAGAAAAGTCCTATAATGTCTGGATCGACAATACGCCAATTTCTGTTGCCGATTCAGAGATTGAACATTCTCTCATTAAAGTCGGGTGTGAGCTATGATCGGCGATAAGGGCGGAGAGAGCCAGCGACGCTGTTGGAAAACTAACCCGTTTCCTTACAGGAAGACGTTTCCTATTCATAATGCTTCCCACTCGTACCCCTGGAAAACAAACGCTCAAGCTTAGTGTATTCACTGCAAAGGTGTATCACCATGAACAGAAAAAGGCAAAGAACAAACAAACGATTTGCTCTAAATTGAAACATTGCAGTCAGTGGATTGACCCGGGATTTTGACCATGCTAGTGTTACGGACTACGGCTTGGAATGAGGTATATTTTTGTATGTTCGGTTACTATAAAAAATATTTACACTCAAAAGATATACTTTACGATTCATGGATGAAATACGCATATGCTCTATTAATGTCAGAGCTTTGAAAAATAAAGGTCAGAAATTTGATATAGCATGTCTCCAAGAGGTGCACATAACAACTAGTGAGTACCTTAACCAAACAAACAAAATGGGTTACTTGCTGGCAGTTGATTTCTCAGAAGCCTTTGATTCGTTGTCAAAAGATTTTCTGTGGCATGGGTTTAAAGTTTTGGGGTTTCGGAATTGAATTTAGAAAGTGTGTTGCCATACCGACAAAGAACCTTGCCAGTTCAATAAATCGTGGAGGATGGCTCTCTGAACCGTTCAATCTTTCTTGTGGAATTAGACAAGGATGCCCCTTTTCTCCATTAGCCTTTGTTCTGACAGTGGAGTTGTTAGCGATTAAAGTTAGAAATAGCTCCATATCTGGCATCAACGTCACATCCACTGTTCCAGATAATAATATTCCTTTAAAAATTAAAGAAATGGCCGACGATACAAATCTGTTCCTCTGAGATAAAAAAAGATATGGTCAAATCTTTAGAAATCTTTACAACATTTCAAAGTTTCTCGCGCTTACAGAAAACGAAAGCCTTGCGCATGGGAAGGCAGATAAGAGAACCAAAGCTTCCTTTCACAACAGTAGCTAAAATACAGATATTAGGCATTTATTTCCAGTGATAGATTGGCTAGGAACATTGAAGGTTGTCACCGATCGGCGGTACTAAATCAGCACGTCCATGTGTTTAAGAGTAGTGGTGGTACAAGATATAGAGCGTGTGCGCGTATGCGTGCGAGAGTGTGTGTGTGTGTGTGTGTGTGTGTGTGTGTGTGTGTGTGTGTGTGTGTGTGTGTGTGTGTGCGCGCGCGCGCGCGCGCGCGCGCGCGGGGTAAGACTGGGGTTTAGTTAGCTAGAGTTAGGTCAAGTTCCTCAGGGTTAGGTAGAAAGATTAGGCTAGGTAGGAGGCTGGGGAAATAGGACATACAGTATTTTTGCCTTCCAGTCTTCATTTATTGAGGGAGTGGTAGGAGGAAGTTGGTTTCATTCCCGATTGTTACCCTTTTGTTACTTTGGTTCTATACCAGAGAAGGCGGGGCAGGATATCGGTTGTTGTTGTGTTGTCAAGTCTGTGAGTTGTTGTGGTAAATTGTCGTGTTGTTGCACGAGCAATAACTAGTCCGTTGGTCAGGCGTGTCAGCTCTGCGGAGGGATACACTGCTCTGACCAATCGTTGTTTTGTGTGGTGAGTAGAGTTCGCTTGATTCCGACCAGGGCGGAATGCGTTGGGGTAGCTTCACTTCGGTCCCTGGTGTTCGTCGGAGTGGACGTACTCCTTGTAGGTGCGGCGGCAGCGCCGTTAGTTTTTGAAGAGTGACTTCGAGTCATAGTTAGTGCCAGGTCCTCGTCGGGTTTGGGTGCCCTTGGCCTGTGCTGAGTCGGTGTCGTCCTTGTTGGCAGCCACTGTCAGCCAGTTGCAGAACTGGTGTGGTTGATCGTCTGTATGTCCAGGTTGGTGATCTGTTAGGTTCGTTGTGTTGTAGTTCGTCGTGTTGTCTTGTATTATGGCGAGTTGTACTGTAGTTGTCTCATGTTGGGATTAGTTGTATGGTGTTCGTTGCATATACTGGTTGTCTGGTATGATGTTGTCTTGGTTCCGTGATTGGAATTTGTTGTCAGCCGGTTTGTGTTGTCACCTTTTTCCTGTATATTTTTGTAAGTAATGTACATAGTGGTTCCTGAGTTCGATTTTCTCAGGACAGTTTGGCTAGACAATGTGGGTTCAATATAATGACCGTTGATGGACAGTGATGTAGATATTGTTTGTGGTTAGTTCATGGTAATGTCAGTGGGTTCAATAAGAGGGTAGTACGAGGTTGCATTGGGTTGAGGATCATAATATGAGTCAGGTGCAGATGTGTCTGCGTGAATCATAGAGGGGTTTGATGATTGTGCTCAATCTCAATTGTAAATAGTAGGAGTTCGTTGAAATTGATTAACAATTCCGGAGTTGACCTGCACAGCATTGGAATCGGTTAACTGTGTAGTAGGGCTAAGGCCAATTTATGGTCGAGTGGTTTATACTGGAGTACGGTCGTGACTATTCAACTTATATTGGTGTCTTGTCACTTTCGTTACGAGTTAGGGTTCTCGACGCGGGTGTCGTGCGCGTGCAGACTGTATCTGTGGCGTACGCATTTGGCACAGGACAGTGAGTCCATATGGTTAGAAGTTTTGTAAGAAAGTGACAGTCGTCACACGTGCAGGGATGTATGTATTTGTGACAGAACGGGGTTGGAGAAAGATATCTTAGGTTGTGGGGAGGCAACCCAGTTATGAATTTTAGTAAGCAGAAAGAAGGGAAAGGTAAAGTTTAAGGCGAGTAGCTTAGCAGTTGATAGGATAAAAACGGATGATGTGCAGCATGTAATATTGTATGAAGTGTGGTTGTGTTGGCATAACAAGGATTAACCACTGGGTTATCTGACAAGAGATGACATGAGAGTGAGGTGCTGGATGGAAATTTTGGCGAACAAATCATGTTGTTTTGATATATGATTATAATTGACAGTGCAAAGAGGGGTAATAATGTGAAGGATTGTGGCTGCGAGCCGATTCTCTTGTGTGAACATGCTGGAACTGTGAACCGCTAAGAATTGATAAGTTTTGTTGTTGTTGTTGTTGTTTTCCCTCTGAGAGATGTGTATTACTACTGGTTATTGTGTGGAGACATTTCCTTGTGAAATTGGCCATTTCCTAGATTATTTAGTATGTCCTAAGGGGGCCCATGGAGTCCGTGTTGGATCGCTTAGATTGGTTTATTTCTCCGAGAATTGGGTGTGATTCATAATTTCATATGTAATAACGTGGATTGGCTCAGAGAGAATATTGTTTTACCGCTGTTGTAAGGGTTGGCAGGAAATGGGTCTGATAACCCCAAAGTGAGTAATGGGTTGGGGGATGTGTTCGAAATTCAAGGGGTCACTCTCATACCCGAGTGGAAAGTAGGCAAGGGAGATGGAGAGTTAAAGCTTTACCAAGTAGCCTATGTGCCTTGATGACTCGGGTAGTAGCAACACTACAGTAGTGGCCTACAGTTGTGTCAGCAGGTATCCTGCTCCGTCCTGAGGCTGGGGCCAGACCACCGCAGTCTACTGCCGCGTGCCGGCAGGTGAGCGGCGCTTTCCAGTACCTGTTGTTTTCCCGGGAGAGGGAGACCACCCAGGCCGTCTGCCTTCTGTGGGGCAGCTCTCCTCCAGCTACCGGTGCTCTTCCGGGAGTTCTCCGGCACTGGTTCCTCGTCCCGGTTTAGGCGTCCTGTGAGAGGGCGCTGCACCAGGCCTTTTCTTCCACCCTTGGTGTCCGGCGGGGCCTTCAGAGGAGGAGGCGTCCTACGAGCCCCGGACCCGTCGAGAGGGCGTCTGGTGTGTGTGCTTTGGGTGTCGTGCCCATCGCGGGGAGGAGTCAGACTGCGGGAAGCCACGGTCAGCGCCGGGGCGCAGAGTCTTCGGGGAGGGTGTCGGCCCGCGGAGGAGCCACGGTCAGCGCCGGGATGCAGAGTCTTCCGGGGAGGTGTCAGCCTGTGAGGGGCCACGTACAGCGCCGAGGACTGGAGCTTTCCGGGCCGGGATGGGTTGTCCTATGTTTGTGATAGAAGGGGTGTAGTGTTAGGCAGTAGGGTTAGGGGTGTTAGCTACTGCCTCCTTTTAGGACGTAGTGGCCGGCACAGTGTAGGGTACTTGTCGTTGCCTCCCTTAGGGACGCAGCGACCAGTTTGGTAGTGGTCCCGGGTTAAAAGAGAAGGGTGAGTCCTGGGGAGAGGTGTGGGTGGTAGCGGTCGTTAAGAGATTAGAGTCCCTTTGGTAAATCCTTGTCCCTAGTAGTTAGTCACCACGTGTGCGGGCTATCGCTGTGTCCCCAGGTCACAGTGGTATACTGTAACTGGTGTTTCAGGTTAGGTTAGGGTCTTCCAGGTCATTATAGTAGAGTAGGGTGAGACAGCGGGAATTGGATACTTGTGTGCAGTTGTGGATGTGCGTGAGTGGTAGCGCCATGGAGTGTGTGTGAAATAAAGAAGCGTGCGTGATTGTAAAACTGTGTTAGTGTGCTGTGTTGTCTGACCTAGTGTGTGATAGGCGTGGGTAAGGGTGGTAGGGCCGTCCGGCTTAGCGACCGTGACACTTTGGTGGAGATGCGGGGTACCATAAGGGGTTCTGGGTAGGTGATAGGTAGCTAGGAGGGAGGTAAGGGGGGTGTTGTGTCCGGTGTGTACGTTGTGTGAAATGTAAGTGGGTGGTTGGTGGGAGCGTACCAGTACCCTGGGAGGTGGTACGTAGTGTCCCTGTTCACTTCAGGCAGGTTTCCATTGGCATTGGGCAGGGCACTTGTGTTGGTGTGAATGGGTTGGCGCTACCGAGTGAGTGAGGTATAAATGGTCAATAAACATTGAGTGGTTGTGGTAAGTGAGTGATTACACCGTACAGTGTAGGTGAGGTGCCGGAGGGTACCAGGTGTCCTTTGTGTCCCTTACATGTGGTATAACCCCAGTGAGTAGGTAGAGTGGTACCCAGCCCGTGACTGCACGCTGTGTGCTCGGATATCCTGTGGGGATTAAGGGCAGAGTAAGCACAGGTGACTGTGTGGGAAGCACGAGGGTGCGCAGTGTTGTGGCATAGGGTATGCTGTGAGTGCACCTGGACTTGAGGGGTGCAAGTGCACTGTGATCGTGTAGGTGCGGCCTACGAGAGACAGTGAAGCCTGTGACTGTGGGTAACTGGTGCGCGTGCACAGTGGACAGTGGACACACGGTGTCACGTGATTCAGTCAGTGACCAGACAGTGCATTGGTAGTATTGTATGGGTTGGAGCCCATGTGGGTATATGTATGAGGTACACAAGTGTGGGTGGAGTTATGCTTGGTGCGTGACTCATTGAGAGTATTGTGTACTTGTGCAGAGTTGTTTCCGGGGCTAGTGCGTAGTCAGGAACCTCCAGTTGCGCTCAGATCGCATACTGTCCATTGCTAGCTCTGTGGTGGTAGGGGTACCCTATGTCTAAACACACCCGAGCCCATCCGCAGTACGACCCCGATAGTGTCATGGATCCACAGGCCCCTACGGCGGATACCAAACCTAAGGTTAGTGACCAGGATGCGGGGGTGGATCGAGAACAGGGGACGGGGGGCTTATGCAAAGTTTGCCAAGTTGGGAGCGGCGATGGGTTTAGCTGGGGGAGACCTCGCCAAGTTCGTCACAGACTCAGTACGTAATGAGGATGAGAAGACGGCGAGAGAAGCAGAATTGGAGTTCCGGATGGAGGAGAAAGTGAGGCAGAAGATGAGGGATGAAGAGGAGAAAGCTGCTAGGCAGAGGGAGCTAGAGATGCAGCAGAGGAAGATAGAAGAGGAGGAAGCTGCTAGGCAGAGGGAGCTAGAGATGCAGCAGAGGAAGATAGAAGAGGAAAAAGCTGTTAGGCAGAGGGAGCTAGAGATGCAGCAGAGGAAGATAGAAGAGGAGAAAGCTGATAGACAGAGGGAGCTAGAAATGAAGCAGAAGAAGATCGAAGAGGAGAAAGTGAGGCAGAAGATGAAGGATGAGAGGGAGCTAGAAATGCAGCGGACGCAGATTGAAGAGAAGGCTGCTAAGCAGAGGGAGCTAGAGATGAAGCAGAAGAAGATAGAAGAGGAGAAAGCTGCTAGGCAGAGGGAACTAGAGGTGAAGCAGAAGAAGATCGAAGATGAGAAAGCAGCGAGACAGCTGGAACTGGAACTGCAGAGGAAGAAGATGGAGGAAGAAAGGGCAATAAGGGAAATAGAAGCTCAAGCACGGCAAGCCGAGTTAGATCTCAAGAGACGAAGGGATGAAGCCGAGTTAGAGGCAAGAGAGCGAGAGCTAATCATACAAGAGAGACAAGCCTTAGATGAAGCAGCGCATAGGAAACGCTTGATTGAGGTGGAGGAAACGAAGCATGTCCACCTTGAGCCGTTAGGAGAGAACGACGACGTGGACGCTTTCATCGCCCAATTTGAGCGTGTAGCCCAGATGTGCAAGTGGAGCAAGACCTCATGGCCCACACGTCTGATGTCTCTGCTGAGAGGAAAGGCTAGAGAAGCGGTGATGCGGTTAAGTGCGGATGAGTTAGGCGACTATGATCAGATAAAGAGCGCCCTGTTAAGCCACTTCAGGCTAGATGCTGAGGCCTACCGAGAAAAGTTCAGGAGCATCAGGAAGGACGCTGCTGAGACTTTCGGCCAGATGCTGGGAAGGATGAAGCGGTGGTTTTCCCTCTGGTGTGCAGCAGCGGGCAAAGATGAGAGTGTGGCAGAGGACGTAAAGGATCTGCTGTTCCAAGAACAGTTTTATCAGCTATTGTCTCCAGAGTTCACAATTGAGGTGCGGAAGACATGCCCGAAAACTGTGGAACAGCTTGCAACAGAAGCTACTGTTTTGGCAGAGGCCAAAAGACTGGGGAGGAAGGCGAGACAAGACCGAACAGTTAACCAGCCCAACCTGGGTAATACACGTGAAATAGCAGGGAGCCAGCCCGCAGGGAGGTCCCAACAAAGTGATGGTGCACTACAGCAGCTGAACAGGAGATCAGAAGGGCCTAGATCGACCATAGTTTGTTTCAACTGCAAGAAGCCAGGCCACATCGCTAGGAAATGCCCTGAGCCCCATTCTGTTGGAGCTGTTCATTGTTGTGACCAGCCCCAAGCTCGAGTGGTCCCTACGTTGTGTCGCCCATGCGCTGAGCAGCGGTACGAGCCTGCGTGCATTGTAGAAGTTAACGGGT
>CM065725.1:69798794-69826294 GCA_033310375.1 Conus canariensis
GTGTTCGTTGCATATACTGGTTGTCTGGTATGATGTTGTCTTGGTTCCGTGATTGGAATTTGTTGTCAGCCGGTTTGTGTTGTCACCTTTTTCCTGTATATTTTTGTAAGTAATGTACATAGTGGTTCCTGAGTTCGATTTTCTCAGGACAGTTTGGCTAGACAATGTGGGTTCAATATAATGACCGTTGATGGACAGTGATGTAGATATTGTTTGTGGTTAGTTCATGGTAATGTCAGTGGGTTCAATAAGAGGGTAGTACGAGGTTGCATTGGGTTGAGGATCATAATATGAGTCAGGTGCAGATGTGTCTGCGTGAATCATAGAGGGGTTTGATGATTGTGCTCAATCTCAATTGTAAATAGTAGGAGTTCGTTGAAATTGATTAACAATTCCGGAGTTGACCTGCACAGCATTGGAATCGGTTAACTGTGTAGTAGGGCTAAGGCCAATTTATGGTCGAGTGGTTTATACTGGAGTACGGTCGTGACTATTCAACTTATATTGGTGTCTTGTCACTTTCGTTACGAGTTAGGGTTCTCGACGCGGGTGTCGTGCGCGTGCAGACTGTATCTGTGGCGTACGCATTTGGCACAGGACAGTGAGTCCATATGGTTAGAAGTTTTGTAAGAAAGTGACAGTCGTCACACGTGCAGGGATGTATGTATTTGTGACAGAACGGGGTTGGAGAAAGATATCTTAGGTTGTGGGGAGGCAACCCAGTTATGAATTTTAGTAAGCAGAAAGAAGGGAAAGGTAAAGTTTAAGGCGAGTAGCTTAGCAGTTGATAGGATAAAAACGGATGATGTGCAGCATGTAATATTGTATGAAGTGTGGTTGTGTTGGCATAACAAGGATTAACCACTGGGTTATCTGACAAGAGATGACATGAGAGTGAGGTGCTGGATGGAAATTTTGGCGAACAAATCATGTTGTTTTGATATATGATTATAATTGACAGTGCAAAGAGGGGTAATAATGTGAAGGATTGTGGCTGCGAGCCGATTCTCTTGTGTGAACATGCTGGAACTGTGAACCGCTAAGAATTGATAAGTTTTGTTGTTGTTGTTGTTGTTTTCCCTCTGAGAGATGTGTATTACTACTGGTTATTGTGTGGAGACATTTCCTTGTGAAATTGGCCATTTCCTAGATTATTTAGTATGTCCTAAGGGGGCCCATGGAGTCCGTGTTGGATCGCTTAGATTGGTTTATTTCTCCGAGAATTGGGTGTGATTCATAATTTCATATGTAATAACGTGGATTGGCTCAGAGAGAATATTGTTTTACCGCTGTTGTAAGGGTTGGCAGGAAATGGGTCTGATAACCCCAAAGTGAGTAATGGGTTGGGGGATGTGTTCGAAATTCAAGGGGTCACTCTCATACCCGAGTGGAAAGTAGGCAAGGGAGATGGAGAGTTAAAGCTTTACCAAGTAGCCTATGTGCCTTGATGACTCGGGTAGTAGCAACACTACAGTAGTGGCCTACAGTTGTGTCAGCAGGTATCCTGCTCCGTCCTGAGGCTGGGGCCAGACCACCGCAGTCTACTGCCGCGTGCCGGCAGGTGAGCGGCGCTTTCCAGTACCTGTTGTTTTCCCGGGAGAGGGAGACCACCCAGGCCGTCTGCCTTCTGTGGGGCAGCTCTCCTCCAGCTACCGGTGCTCTTCCGGGAGTTCTCCGGCACTGGTTCCTCGTCCCGGTTTAGGCGTCCTGTGAGAGGGCGCTGCACCAGGCCTTTTCTTCCACCCTTGGTGTCCGGCGGGGCCTTCAGAGGAGGAGGCGTCCTACGAGCCCCGGACCCGTCGAGAGGGCGTCTGGTGTGTGTGCTTTGGGTGTCGTGCCCATCGCGGGGAGGAGTCAGACTGCGGGAAGCCACGGTCAGCGCCGGGGCGCAGAGTCTTCGGGGAGGGTGTCGGCCCGCGGAGGAGCCACGGTCAGCGCCGGGATGCAGAGTCTTCCGGGGAGGTGTCAGCCTGTGAGGGGCCACGTACAGCGCCGAGGACTGGAGCTTTCCGGGCCGGGATGGGTTGTCCTATGTTTGTGATAGAAGGGGTGTAGCGTTAGGCAGTAGGGTTAGGGGTGTTAGCTACTGCCTCCTTTTAGGACGTAGTGGCCGGCACAGTGTAGGGTACTTGTCGTTGCCTCCCTTAGGGACGCAGCGACCAGTTTGGTAGTGGTCCCGGGTTAAAAGAGAAGGGTGAGTCCTGGGGAGAGGTGTGGGTGTAGCGGTCGTTAAGAGATTAGAGTCCCTTTGGTAAATCCTTGTCCCTAGTAGTTAGTCACCACGTGTGCGGGCTATCGCTGTGTCCCCAGGTCACAGTGGTATACTGTAACTGGTGTTTCAGGTTAGGTTAGGGTCTTCCAGGTCATTATAGTAGAGTAGGGTGAGACAGCGGGAATTGGATACTTGTGTGCAGTTGTGGATGTGCGTGAGTGGTAGCGCCATGGAGTGTGTGTGAAATAAAGAAGCGTGCGTGATTGTAAAACTGTGTTAGTGTGCTGTGTTGTCTGACCTAGTGTGTGATAGGCGTGGGTAAGGGTGGTAGGGCCGTCCGGCTTAGCGACCGTGACAAAGGTAATTGGAGTAATAAGATGCATCAAATGAATAGACTGATTCGAGAATGGAGTAAACGGGATACCAGTTCGCATGTTAAGATTGTTGCAATAAAAACATATTTGCTTAACCAGTTTCTTTATGTCATGCAATCTATAGGACTTCCAGACTATGTGTTAAACAAAATTAACTCAACCGTTTACAAATTCCTGTGGAAGAAAAGATTCAACAATAGAAAAGCTTTCGAAAAAGTCAAAAGAAAAGTAATGGAAGCAAGTATGGAGGAAGGAGGTCTTAATATGATTAATTTGAGTAATGTTCAAAACTGTTTGTACTTACAATGGGTGGGCAAACTCTTTAAAGCCACTGAACAAGTAAATTAGGCATTAATACCCAGATGGCATTTACATCACCTCGCAAAGAAAGATACTTTTTGTGTACACTGCAGAGCCAAAGACCTAAAAGATTTAAGTTTAATCGGTAATGAATTCTGGAAAGACGATTTAATATTTTATCTAAACCACAAAATATTAAGAAAACTGAACGACATCAACAAAAGCAATTTCCACTGTCAACAGCTTTTTATTAACAATTTAATTCGATATAAAAGCAGGTATTATATTTCAAAAACTGGGTAAAGAATGGCGTTGAGCAAATCAAGGATGTAATTCATGAACGTGAAAATAGACCACTGACTTTAGAAGAAATGCAGAAAATGGTTGGACAGAAGAGAACCCTTGAACTGTTCCAGTAAGATGCTTTGATCAACTCCATACCAGCTCAGTGGATCCAGTGGATCCAGTCAGGTTAAAGATGATCTGGGACGCTCCCCTGTCTTGCTAGTATGTTAAATACAAAGCCCAAACAAATAAGGAAACTAGTAACGCCACATAAGGAGACTCAAACACCTGCTGCGAGGGCATTCTGGAACAGAAAATTTGGTATTGAATTAGACAAATGCACATGGTGTCTAGCTACAGACGTTATAAAAGAGGTAAGACCTGGAGTTCTCCACTGGAAAATACTCAACATATATCCAGCTAATATCATGCCTAGCAAAATGAAAGTAAAAGACTCAAACAAATGCTCATGCTGTCCTGACACAACTGATTTCATTGAACACTTTCTCTGTAAGTGTCCAATCGTTTACAACTTTTGAAGGTTTATTGAGCAAAGAAATTACTTAGAAACACAAACTCATATTAAATTATCAAACATAGATGTATTATTTGGCATCAATAAATCGTTTGCTTCGAAGACAAATTATAAATGCATCAATTTTATCATATTATTGAGTAAAATGTGTATTAGTTTTTTTTCAAAAAGACGAACACGGGTATCCCTCTGCAACTCATATTTGAAAAAGAGTATAATATCCGAAGGGGTTTAAAAGGAAAACTTCCCTAAGTAGGCAAGAAAGTGTAAGTCTCGTTGTCAAGACGGGATGTCCTGACTGTTCCAACCACAGGGAGAGCAGAGTCAGGCACTCATACCACACCCACCGGAAAGCACAAGAACCCAGGATGTACACACACAGATAATATTTATTACACAAAACAATTGCTTCACACACACTCACACTCAAAGTGGGGTTGGAATAAATACAAGAAGAGGGAAAAAAGACAGAATAACAGAAAGTGGGGTAAAGAAGAAGATTGGATTACAAGGGGCTAGCTAATCTTAGGGACAAAACAAATGAAAATAAAACCAAACTCCCAGGGTATGCCTGTCATGTGATGTAGCCTCACATGGCGACATGTGACGTTCCGTCGCGTACGCCCTTACTTGTTATAAAGCATTTCCCTAGGTAGGGAAAAGAAAAGGTAAAAGAAACAATAATTCACGTGGCCTGACCAGTGTGATCGGTGTCGCTGGTGGCTATAGACGTAGGGCGATTATTGGTTGAATGGACGGACGTTGTCCATTCGTCAAATAACCCAGGGCTGGTAATGCGTAGAGTTAGACGAGTACTCACTGAATGTGTACTCAAAAAGAGCGCAGGAGGGAAAAATAAGGAATAGGAAGGAGATGGCTTGGGGACACTGACCGGACAGGTTGTTTGAAGAACGAGTTCCACCTGCAATTCACCATTACCAGGTGAGGTATAGACAGATGGGGAGAGAAAGAGAGAGTTAAGAAAAGGGGAAAAGGGAAAAGAATTTATCATTATTCAGATTCTGAAATAGATTACTTACACGGACTTCATTCGTGTTTCAGCCCTTCCCGGTGCTGTGGCAGCACCAGTAATGATAGAGGCAACTGTGGCAGTTGTGTGACAACAGTGCTGTGGCAGCACCTAATTGCGAAGAGGTCGACAACTGCCGGAGTCGTGAGAAGATTTAAAGAATCTGTCATGTTGTCCCAAAATGAATGTTAAATGTCCCCCCTTAGATTGGAACTCGCTCGATATACCTATATTTTAAGCCATCTTTTTTATTCTTCTTTGAAAGTATAAATATTGTTTCTCCAGTGAGGAGGAGAAACTGTTGAAAGAAGTATCTGGGAAATAGTATATAAAATTAAATGAAATTTGGTTCCAACTAGTGGATCTGTGGAATGCTTGTGCCTCCACTGGAGTGGAGAAACAGGAGTTATAAATTGGAAAACAAATTTGTCATTATTTGAAAAACTGATTATCGTTTAGTAAATTATTCCCCGGAGCGGAGGGGGAGAAGAAGAGTTATTGTAGTGCGCCTTCTGGTTGTTTGGAGAGATTGCGTGTGCATGGAGTGAATGCTGGGCTGAGTGCAGGCATGCATTTATGCACAGTGTGACAGTGGTGAGGCCGATGTGGACTTAGGACAAGGTTTTTTTTTGTACCCCCTCCAAGAAAAAAAAATCTATTTGTACCCCTCCAGAAAGAAAAAAATAAGATTTCCCCTCCAAGGAAAAAATTAAGGGAGGAAAGAGTATTATTGATTGTTGTGATTATTGTTTGTAGTCTTTATTTTTCATTTGTTTCTGTATGTGTGTTTTCGAGTGTTTCAGATTTCTTTTGGTTGCTCTACTCTGTTAGGGTTGGTTTTTTTGTTTGTTTTTTGTAGGATTTCTTTTTGACCCTTTCCCCCCTCAGGACCGATAGCCTCAACCTCCTCTTGCTCGTACCTGGCAGCAAGGGGGCAGGGCGTTGAGGAGTCGCTGTCCTTCCCCTAGTTTAGATTTTGTCTTGTCCCTTCCCCAGGACTGATAGCCCCAACCTCTTCCTGCTCTAATTTAGTAGGGGGGCATGGCGTTGGGGAGTCACTAGTCCCTCCCTCTCTCATTACTGTCTAATTCTTTATCTTTCCGCTCGTTTCATTTGGATTTTCCCCCTTTCCCCTCCGAGTGTGGGATCGACTTCACCTCCGTCACTCAACTAGTGTAGGTGGTGGAGTGGATTACAGCTCACTCCAAATAAACATCTTTTCTTGATTGTTTTTTTTTCTGCTTGTATATTTATTAGATTAATTGTTTATTGCGTTGAGTTTTAGTATATTGTGTGTATTATTTGAATACTTCCCCGTCTCCAGCTTTACGGGAGACAGTTGCCATTAGGGTGCTGTCTGAGGACCTCTTTTGCTTTTTCTGATTTCCCCTATCTATACTGGACCTGTCTATTCTTTCATTTCCTTTTCACCCCCTTTACAAAAAATCTCCAAACCTTCTCTTCTATAGGCACCTATCTAGCTTTTTTTCATCATTGTCATCTTTTAGGTAGGATTTCCGTTAGTGTACGTTTTCTCCCCCTCTTTTTAATTGTTCGTTGATTCATTTGTTTTGTAACTTTGTATTCACTTATTGTTTAAGGCGATTCATTTGTTCTGTGATTCATTTATTTTATTGTACCAAGAAACTAAGTAAGAAAGTAACAAGTGCAATAAGACCAGTTAAGAACATAAACATTATAAAGAATTTATTTCCGGGAAAAACTTTATATTTTCTGTTTTCTTTTCATTCTGAAAAAAAGAGTTATTAGTACTGCATTTCATTTTCTTAGCTGTCTTTTTCCCTTTCGGAAAGAATATTGGTGAAAATCTCTTTTGGAAAGATCACATTGTCAATTCTTATTAGTGCTTCTGTTTTGTAAGCCTTCATTATTTTTCTGTTTATATCGGCATTTAAATTCTTTATTTGTACATTCTGTAACAAAGTTGTTTTTTTTAAACGTATATAACATCACATATCGCCTTATTTCAATCATATTTAGTCATTGTTTCTTGTTTGTTTGTGGTAACTATTCATGATGGAAAATTTTGATGAATATGTATGACAGGCCGAGCGTTTAGGCTTTGAAGGTGATAAATTAGCGAATTATGTTCAACAATGTATGGATAGGGCAGACAGAGAGAGAGAGCGAGAGAGTTAGTTAGTTAGTTAGCTGGTGTTTATAGGGTCCAGCGGACTACTAGGAGCCAAATCAGGACCTCAGCTATCATATCTAAGTCTCTAAATACAAATACCCACACTAGTATTAACACATAGCTTAAAATTTATGAGGACAAAAGCACAATTATCTGTTCAACTCCGACGACACCTATATACATAATTAAAACACTATATTTTATAAAATAAGTTTACCTCTTTCAAAAAAGAAAAAATAAGATCTACTGAAATCTCACGAAAAAGAACTGATAAATCACTGGTGGAAAAGAACTTCTCTCTGATACACATCAAATCAGCACATTCTGTCAAAAAATGATTAACACTGAACAAGCTGTCACACGCAACACACAATGGGGGGTCTTCCCCTTGAGTATCCAACTGTGCGTTATATAGCTGTGCCCAATATGTAACCGTGACAAAACCGATTCCTCTTTACGGTTACATACCACCGATGGGAAAGGAATAGTTAAATCTGGGCAAATTTTAAACAATTTATTATGAATTTGATTACACCATTCACTCTGCCACAGTTCACGACAATACAAACTAGATTTATGACGTAGATCAGAGTGAGGAACAAACTGCATAGGCCTCCTGGAAAGACTTGCACCGAGAGCTTGTTTGGCTGCTTTGTCCACCACTGAGTTACCATAGATTCCCATGTGGCTGGGGACCCACAAGAAAACTATATGCTTTCCCGAAGAGACAAGCCGAGTATGAAGATCATGAATATCAGCCAAAACTGGATGTGAAACTTCTCTTGTCGATAGAGCCGACAATGCCGACAATGAATCCGATAAAATAAGGAAATCATTCTGATCTGACCTGGACACCGCACTGAGGGCCAGATTTAAAGCCTTTAGTTCAGCAGTATAAACAGACGACCAATCCCGCAATCTTAACAAAGTAGGCTCCTGAAAATTGTTATCACACACAATGGCAGCTGCAGCCCTCTCACCTTTTTTAGAACCATCTGTAAAAATCTTGATAAAATCTTGATAAAGTTCACATTGCCCAAGATAAAGTTGTTTATATGCAGCACTCGAGGTGACCTCCTTTCGAAATTGAGTTAAATATAAATTAATCTCTGGATTGGCGACTTTCCAGGGAGGTACATCAGTCTGTAATGGACCGTCATCAACAGCATCAAGGTCAATGCCAGCTGCCCCGAAGTGGGGCAAAATACGAATACCCAGTGGAGGAATCTCATTTGGCTTTAGATCATATTTGGCTCTAAAAGGCGGGTTCATGACAATATCATAGGCAGGGTTTTCTGGATTAGCCCTCAGTTTCAGATAGTAATTCATGGAAAGACACAACCTCCTTAGCTCCAGAGGGGGTTCACCAGATTCAGCATACAAACTCTCTTTTGGAGATGTGCGAAATGCTCCCAGAGCAATCCGCAGTCCTTGATGATGAATTGGATCAAGAGCTTTGAGGTAAGATTTTCTTGCAGAACCATATACCACACACCCATAATCTAGCTTTGGTCTCACCAAAGCCCGATACAATCGCAACAAAGTTCGCTTGTCTGCACCCCAATCAGTGTGACTAATAACCTTCAAAACATTCAAACCTGACTGGCAAGATTGTTTAATGTACTTAATGTGAGGCAAAAAAGAAAGCTTATTATCAAAAATAACCCCAAAAATTTCACTTGTTTGGAAACTTTAATTACTTGACCATTGAGACTGATAGCTGGTTCTAAGACCTGAGATCTTTTCCTATGGAAATGAACACACTCTGTCTTAGTAGCTGAAAACTTAAATCCATTTTCAGTAACCCACTGCTGAACACGATTAACACACAACTGAAGTTGACGCTCAGCTGCAGCCAAAGTTTTCCCCTTGGCAGAGATGGAGAAGTCATCAACAAATAATGACTTATCAATTCCAGAATTTACTGACTGGACAATGTTATTAATCTTGAGATTGAACAGAAGTGGAGAAAGGATGCTACCCTGAGGGACACCCATCTCCTGCTCAAAAGGATCCGAAAAGGTCGAATGAAGCCTAACACTGAAATGCCTGTTAGACAAAAAATTAGCAATAAACATTGGTAAATTACCTTTGAAATCAAGTGCCTTCAAATCCTGGAGAATTCCATGCCTCCATGTTGTGTCATAAGCTTTTTCTAAATCAAAAAGAATAGAAACTACATGTTCTCCATTAATCAAAGCATTCCTGATAAAAGACTCATATCGAACCAGGTGATCAGTAGTACTGCGGTTGTTCCGAAATCCACACTGGGAAACATCTAAGGCCCCCAGACATTCTAACTGCCATAACAATCGAGAATATACCATTCTCTCCATAGTTTTACATAAGCAACTAGTGAGAGCTATAGGACGATAGTTGTTAGGGTCCGAATGATCTTTCCCTGGTTTAGGAATAGGGATAACAACCGCCTCTCTCCAAGAAGGTGGAAAATACCCTGAACACCAAACATGATTAAACAGAGACAACAACACCTTTAAACCCTCAGCTGGCAAATGTTGAATAAATTGATAATGAATGTCATCTGGTCCAGGAGCTGAGTTGTTGGCTTTCAAAATGGCGTCCTTTAACTCATCCATGCTGAAAACGCAGTTGTAATCCTCAGAACTATCTGGCACGAAGGAACAAGATTTTGACTCTGCTGATCTTTTGATACGCTGGAATTCCTTGCAATAATGATCAGCTGACGAATTTTGATGGATAGTAACAGCTAACAAGTTAGCAACCTCCTTTTTATTAGTAATAATCGATCCATTTACTTGCAAACATTTTATAACTGATGTAACCGACTTTCCCTTAATCTTACGGATTAGTTTCCAGACTTTCCTTGAATTGACCTTAAAGGACAGATTTGAACAAAAATTTTTCCAAGATTCTTTCTTCTTAGTTTTAAAAGTATACCGACACTTAGCCCTACACGCCTGATGTTTAACTTTGTTCCCCACCATAGGATACCTAGCAAAAAGTCTTTGAGCACCTTTTCTCTTACCCTTCAAAGTTTTGCACTCTTTATCATACCAAGGGGTCTTAACATCATTTGGTTTATCACGGGACTTGGGAATAGCTTCCTTAGCACTCTCTACAATCACTTTAGTGAACTGCAAAACAGGATCATCATAACTCCGCAACAGATTCATAGGCAGTCTACTTAAAATCTGTTGCTGATAAAGACTCCAATCTGCAGAGCGAAACTTCCATGTTTCCCGAGGGGACTCCTGCATTTGCTTTGTAAAATAAATAAAAATCGGAAAGTGATCACTCCCGCTTAGGTCCGAATGAACCTGCCACTCTAAGTCCAAAAATAAGGAAGGGTCGGAAATGGACAAATCCAAGTGAGTCAAAGAACCAGAAGGAGAACAAAAGGTCGGTGAGCCTGAATTCAGAAGACAGAGATCATGATCCGATATAAAATCCTCAAGAACTTTCCCTTGAGAATTGGTGCAGTTACTTCCCCACTGTGGAGAATGGCCATTCAAGTCACCCAATAAAAGAAATGGGCGAGGGAGCTGAGAAATTAAACCATCCAACTGACTCTTCGAAATCACAGAAGATGGAGACAGATACAAACAACATATCGTAACGACCTTGTTTAACGAGATACGAGCTGCCACTGCCTCCAGATCCGTCTGAAGTGGAATTTCTGTATGTAGTACCGAATTATGAATATAAAGAGAAACGCCTCTCCTTGAAAAGTCTGCAGAAGCTGGCTTGAGTAAGCAGGAGAAACCAGGAATCTCATGCTTCTTACTTGCAGTTAAAAGGGTTTCCTGAAGAGCAATTACCGAAGATCTATACTCTGTCAATAATAGCTCAAGGTCCCGACAATTTGCTTTAACTCCCCTTATGTTCCACTGGAGTATGTCCATGTTAGGTTGTTAAAAGAATATCTATCAGCCCTCTTCTCCAGAAACTTCACTGTCCACCAAAGAACTAAAACGGTTCTTCAAGACAAGGTCAGAAACCGATGCTCCTGATAAATTTCTAAGTTGTTTGTTGCCATGCTTGGAATTTGCTCTTACTGGACTGAAACCTGCTGCACCAAATACCTGACTTCGAGATTTTCCCCTAGGAGGGTCTGGAGTCCGAAAAGGACGCTCCTCACTGCGTGCCTGTCTCGTACTGCTGTTATTGGCCTGTGAGCGAGGGGACATCTCTTTCCTCCGATCCTTCACCCCTGACCTCTGATCCACAGCACTTTGTGCAACTGAAACACTTCTTCCCTCACCAGCAGGGACTGAAGCCTGTTGTACACTGCTGGACGGAACACTATTGCATTTCTGAGACAAAACCTCAACTGATTGTTCAAGTATAGTAAGCCGATCCAAAACCGATGACAACAATTCTGTCAATTTCTTCTCCAGAGCAGTGAATGGAGCTGCTCCCAGATCATCACCCGATGACCGGTTCGCAGAATCGTTAACCACCTTCTGTGCATAAGTCGCAGCCGAAGGAGTCCTGGCCTCCACTAGCCTTCTAGCCTCAAGAAAGGAACATTTCCTCTCAATCTTTACTTTCTGAATCTCGCATTCCTTTTTCCACACTGGACAACTTTTTGAATTTGCTGGATGATCACCCTTACAATTGACACAGTATACAGCATTTATACAAGATTCATCATGCTTCTTCTGTCCACAGTCACGACAGATCTCCTGACCCCGACAAGCTCGGCTGGAATGCCCAAAGCGTTGGCACTTGAAACACCGCAAAGGAGATGGTACAAAAGGCGTAACTTTCACTCGGACATAACCCACTTTGACAAACTCTGGGGGAGATGGCATAGCAAAAGTCAAGAATAGTGTGTTGGTTTCGATTAAGTCACTTCCTTTAGAGATTTTAACTCTATGGACCTGCAGAACACCCTGACTTTCCATCTCAGTCCGAATTTCTGATTCAGCAACTCCAGCCAAGTCAACACATCTGATTACCCCTTTCGAGTAGTTGAGAAAGGGGTGAATGGAAACCTTAACTGTGATCTGCATGAGTTGAGAACCATCCCTTTTCAGCAGCAACCGAGACGCCGCTTCCGTAGCACAGTTAACAAGGTAACTACCAGATCGGAGTCTTTTGATCATTTTAAATCCTGTGGACGAAACTCCCTCGAACCACTTGCAAACAGCGAACGGAGAAATCCGAGCAATGGATTCTTTCGGATCTTTTGCTTCCACTAAAAGGAAGCTTGGCCATGTGTTTTGGATACCCTTTCTCTTTGCCACTTCTCTTATCTCATTATCTGAATCTGAATCTCTATTCATAGTCTCGTCCATAAGCGTGCCATGTCCATCATCATTTCTTCTCTTTTTGTTAGGGGGTAATTGTTTAGATGTCATAATGAAAGGAAAAAACTTCACCTCCCCTACTCCCCACCCGCCATCGAGTGCCCACAAGGGCGATGCCCCTAAGCGGTCCTCCAGCAAAGGGAAACACCAGGGTTATAGTGCAGGTATACACCGCGTGGCATGCGCTCCACCCCATCCACCAGGCTCATGACCAACTGCCGGGAACGGACAGGAGGCCACTCACCTGGCTTCCAGGACAAGCAACGTGGCACACGGTTTGACCCATGCCATGCCCACACTGTGAAGGCGACCGGTTGACAGCATTGGGCCCATGCTGCCCCCCGTCTAGGGGAAGTCCGGGCCAAAGTGGCGTGTTGAGGGGCACGGATCCTACTCCGAGTCCCTCTCAACCACCAGGACACCATTCTCCCCCGACACGGGCCGCACCGCACGGTCAACACGGTGGACCAAGAGGCCACAGAGAAAATAGAAAGTGCTACAGAAGACTTGTGAAAAAGGAAAAGAATAGGGTAAAGATCCGTAAAGGCAGAAGATAGACAAAACAGAAAACTGCAGATTAATAAGGAGAATGCTGAAAGAGAAATGCAGGTGAAAGAACCATGGGTAGGCAGAAAAAAACACAAAAAACAGAGAAAAAGAAAGCCCACTTAAAACAAAGTCCCACCCTCAAGGGGCACAAGAGGGTGACCCTGAGAACTAAAAATAAGACACCCCACCCAGGTCCCCCAGGGCAGACCCCGGTGGGGGAGAGCGAGAGAGACAGGAAAAACAGAAGCAACTAGAAGAAAAAAGATAAAGAACGACAAGAAAATTTAAAAAGATTAGAGTTTGAAGAAAAAAAAAATACAGAAAGAGATGGAACAAAATCAAAGAAAACTAGAGTTAGAGGATAAGGATAAGGAACGGCAGTTTAAACTGAGACAACTTGAATTAGAGACTGATGCGAAAATTAAAAGATTACAGGCATCGAGAGAACCTCCACCACCTCCACCGGTCGGTTCCGCGAGTCCATTTCATCCGAAGTCAACATACATTCCGAAGTTGCCACCGTTCGAAGAAAAAACCGACGATATTGAGTTTTCTTTTTCGGTTCGAGAACCACGCCACTTCTTGTGGTTGGCCGAAGGAGAAATGGACGTTGTTTATCGCGTCACTGTTTAAGGGGAGTGCTTTGGCACTATACCACACACTTGCGGTAAAGGAAGGGTTGACTTGGGATCAATTTAAAGAAGAACTCTTAAAGAAGTTTCAGTGCTCAGCTGACCGTTTTCGTGAGCGTTTCCGATCTATTCGTCCTGACAAGGGAGAATCATTTCCGTCTTTTTTGATAAGAATGAGTCACTGTTTAGACAGATGGATAGAGCTAACAAGGACGAATAAGGCTTTCGAATCACTGCGAGATTTGCTACTTCAAGAGCAACTTTTTCAAAGCGTCAGCAAAGATTTGGCCACTTTTCTTAAAGAAAGACAGTTCGATAGTATTGACGAAATGTGTCAGATGGCGGATCAGTACTGTATTGCTCATCCGGATAAAGGTGTTGCCCGCAAGGAAAATTCGTCCCTTTTCGAGTCTCACGCAGCATTTCAGATACATTCTGGACAAGGAAACTTTAGAAGAGGAAATCGCGCTTCATTCCAAGGTCCGCACTCTTACACGTCTTTTGGCAACAGACGACCTTTCCATGGTCAAGGCCATGTTGGTTCTGGCGGTTTCCGTCAGTACGAATACTCTCCACCGGAAAGACCTTTTCCTTTCCGAGGGCATGGTGAACAACAACCGCGAAGACCCTTTGGTCCAGTGCGTGGACAAGGTCGAGGTTCACAAGCCAGTAACCAGTTGTCCGCCGACCAAACCATGCATTGCCATTTTTGTGACGGCAAATTCCATTTGAAACGGGACTGTCCTTTCAAAGGAAGTGGAGCAAAGACTGGATTTGTTTCCACTACATGTGAAGGTCTTGTTTTGGCACCAGATCAGTCCATTGATGGTCTTCTTTTGGAGGATTGTGCCATTAATGGTTTACAAGGCTCCGTTTTGCGAGATACAGGTTGCACCACAGCTGGTGTAAGGAAATGTGTTGTTCTACCAGATCAATATCTTGACAGTGTTCAGAAATGCAGATCGTTTGGTGGAAAAATTTAAACTTTTCCACTTGCAAAATTTCCGTTGATACACCATACTACTCCGGGTCGCTTACCACCTGTGTTATTGAGAATCCGGTTTGCGATTTGATTTTGGGAAATCTACCAGGTGTTACGACAGTACATGGTGGTGCCGGAGGATCTTTCGTTCCTTGTCTTATCAGTAAAGGTCAAAAGTCGTAGAGCAGGGAAAACCAACAAAACCGCTCAAGGTTTCAAAACTGGATGAACTAAAAGTTACGCCAGATGTTTTGAAGACCATGCAGAGCAGCAACGAGACATTGACGACTGTACTGTCTACTGCAAAGCAGAGTGTCTCTGACAAACCAACGGACAAGCCGACGTACATACTGGACTCTGACATCCTCTACAGGCATGTACCTGGACAAGACAACAAACAGATTGTGGTTCCCAAACCACTGAGGGAAACGGTATTACATACGGCCCATGATGTTGAAAAGGTATTCCATGTAAACATGCTAAAAAAAGTATGTTGAACGTACAAATGTTGCCATTAATGAGTCGATTGAATGGATGTGTCCAGTGTCTGGAACAGATGTGGCTGTTACAGAAGTCATTGATTCTGATTTTGTACCTGATGTCACATACAGAGACAGAGCAAAGACTGTACAAACAAATGTGGGATTATTAACATCTACCAGTATAGATGATACTGTACCTCTGCCCACTCTTTCTGTCAAGGGAGAAACTTATCGTGATGTCATTGTGTGTGATGATCTGTCTTTGATTCAGAAAGAACAATTGGAAGGTATTTTGAAGAACTTTCAGGATGTTCTGACCGATACTCCAGGGACAGTGACAGCAATTGAACCCCATACTATTCACTTGAGTACGGAAAACCCAGTCCGAGTCGAACCATACCCCTCCCATTTGTGAAAAAACAGGTTGTCGAAAGAGAGATTCAAGTTATGCTCGGGTTGAAAGTTATTGAACCGTCCTCGTCACCATACAGCTCACCAGTTGTCTTGGTGGACAAACCTGATGGCTCGGTGCGGTTTTGCATCGATTACAGGAAGTTAAACAAAATCACTGTGTTTGATGCAGAACCTTTCCCAGACATTGAGGAACTTCTTTGTCAACTGTCAGAAGGAAAATATTTTGTCAAAATAGATTTGACTAAAGGATATTGGCAAATCCCGATGGCTGAAGCAGACAAGGAAAAAACAGTTTTTCAGACACCTTTTGGTCTGTTTCAATGGACGAAAATGCCATTTGGTTTACAAAACGCCCCAGCTTCTTTTGCCAGAATGATGCGCGCACTAAAACTTCATGAGTGTGGAGCAGTAAGTTTTTTTGATGACATTTTGCTTGCTGCAAAGTCATGGAACGATCTTCTGGAGAATTTGAGAGCTGTTTTTTGTAAACTTCGGAATTTTGGTTTGATGGCTAGACCATCCAAAATTCGTGCTGGATTCCACACTCTTGAGTTTTTGGGTCATGTCGTTTCTGTTGGGAAAATGACACCAGAGGAAAATAAAGTAGAAAAGATCTTGGCCTTGAAGAGACCCAGTACAAAGAAACGGATCAGATCACTCATTGGATTGTTGTCCTATTACAGAAGATATGTACCGCACTTTGCGTCATTGACAGCCCCTTTGAGTGACTTAACAGGAACAAACAACAAAAGTATCGTCTGGTCAGATGAGTGCCAGAAAGCTATGGAATGTGTTCAGGATATCCTCAATTCATTCCCTGTGCTGCTTTTGCCCTCTCAGAGGATTTTGTTTTGAGAACTGATGCCAGCTCCAATGGCATGGGAGCTGTACTATTGCAGGAAAAAAATGGATTGTTACACCCTGTCCAATATGCAAGTAAAAAGTTCTCTAACACACAAGTTAAATACTCAACAATTGAGAGGGAGTGTCTTGCCATTGTTTGGGCTTGTGAGAAATTTGCCAGATTCCTGACTGGAAGACAGTTTCGGTTACAAACCGACCACAGGCCATTGACGTTTTTGCAGTTGTCCAAGACCAAAAATAGCAGGCTGTTGAGATGGGCTTTGTCATTGTAGGAGTTCAAGTTTGACATTGAGCCATTACCTGGCACTCAGAATGTCATGGCAGACTTTGTCTCGTGCATGAGTGCACAGTATCCTTCGTGCTGCTGTAACTGCTGTTTGTTTTCATTGTGCACAAACTTTATTATTCTGCTGTTTGTTTTCATTGTGGAAAGACTTTATTGATATTTTGGCAGAGTTATGTCTGCTGACGTCAGTCTGAATTGATAAGTAGTTTTGACTGGATCTTTCTCCCAAAGTGCATATGTATTGGTATTGGTGGCTCATTGTAGGATGCTATTTTGTGAATGTGTGCAGAATACTTCATTTGATGTCTTACAAGTGTTTTTTTTTTTTCACATTGGTCCATTGGGAAGAATGGAAAAAAATGTTTAACTTTCGAGTGGACTACTATATTGTATACTTTTGCTTGATCAAGGACTTTTCACTTGCCAAATTTTTCTCATCAAGTGAGTCATGAGGAAATTCTCATTTTGTGAGGATGTTGGAAAATGTTTTTGTAAAAAAAAAAAAATAAAAAAAACAAGAAAAACTATGTTTACATTTTGGTATATATATATATATGTTTGGCATTTGGAATAATCAGCATTATTATATGCTCTTAGTGTATGTGTGATTTTGGAATGTGATTTTGGATCTTTATGATGCATTAATGGAAACTTGTATAATGGAAAATTGATGATTGATGGCTGAAGTTGTATGTTAACTAGATATGTATATGTATTTTTTTTTTAAATTCTTGGCGAAAGTTTTTTTTTTTCACCCCGGGATGGGGGGTGTCATGTGATGTAGCCTCACATGGCGACATGTGACGTTCCGTCGCGTACGCCCTTACTTGTTATAAAGTATTTCCCTAGGTAGGAAAAGAAAAGGTAAAAGAAACAATAATTCACGTGGTCTGACCAGTGTGATCGGTGTCGCTGGTGGCTATAGACGTAGGGCGATTATTGGTTGTCCATTCCTCAAATAACCAAAAGCTGGTAATGCGTAGAGTTAGACGAGTACTCACTGAATGTGTACTCAAAAAGAGCGCAGGAGGGAAAAATAAGGAATAGGAAGGAGATGGCTTGGGGACACTGACCGGACAGGTTGTTTGAAGAACGAGTTCCACCTGCAATTCACCATTACCAGGTGAGGTATAGACAGATGGGGAGAGAAAAAAGAGAGTTAAGAAAAGGGAAAAGAATTTATCATTATTCAGATTCTGAAATAGATTACTTACACGGACTTCATTCGTGTTTCAGCCCTTCCCGGTGCTGTGGCAGCACCAGTAATGATAGAGGCAACTGTGGCAGTTGTGTGACAACAGTGCTGTGGCGGCACCTAATTGCGAAGAGGTCGACAACTGCCGGAGTCGTGAGAAGATTTAAAGAATGTCATGTTGTCCCACAATGAATGTTAAATGTCCCCCCTTAGATTGGAACTCACTCGATATACCTATATTTTAAGCCATCTTTTTTATTCTTCTTTGAAAGTATAAATATTGTTTCTCCAGTGAGGAGGAGAAACTGTTGAAAGAAGTATCTGGGAAATAGTATATAAAATGAAATGAAATTTGGTCCCAACTAGTGGATCTGTGGAATGCTTGTGCCTCCACTGGAGTGGAGAAACAGGAGTTGTAAACTGGAAAACAAATTTGTCATTATTTGAAAAACTGATTATCGTTTAGTAAATTATTCCCCGGAGAGGAGGGGGAGAAGAAGAGTTATTGCAGTGTGCGCCTTCTGGTTGTTTGGAGAGATTGCGTGTGCACGGAGTGAATGCTGGGCTGAGTGCAGGCATGCATTTATGCACAGTGTGACAATGCCCAACTATCTCCCTTCCTAACCCGCTAATATAAACGAGGTGAGAGAAAAAAGAAAAGGAACAAAATAATAAATCAACAGAACAGGGCCTAATCTCAGATTTAAAAAAAACTACAAATCAATTTAAGTGAAAAGAAGAAAATGACACACTGACATGTGCCCTCACGCTCACATGATACAACAGAATCTGTCCACCACTTATCTTTCGGAGTGTCAAGTAGTCTTTATGCCTGGCTCCAGCGGTTCCTGGAAGTGCCCAAGCAGAGTCTTGAAGTGTGGCCACGAACGCACACCTGGCTGACAGTCACTTAAGAAGTGGCCACCAACATATAGACAGGGTCACTCGAAGGGTGGCCGCGAACGAAGGCCAGGTCACTGAAGGGTGACCCCAAAGAAGACAAGGTCGCAGAAGAGTGGCCACACACGACGACCGGGTCACTGAAGAGTGACCGCAACTGAAGACAGGGTCACTGAAGAGTGGCCACAACTGAAGACAGGGTCACTGAAGAGTGGCCGCAAACGAAGACGGGGTCATTGAGGAGGTTGCGACTGAAGGGGTCAACCGGATCGCAGTCTTCCGGATCGCGGACCGCACGGTCTACGTTACTGGATCCGTCCCGGCTGTCCAGATCCCCTCAGACGGTTCCCAGTCGAAGGCAGGCGTGCAGGCCAACGTGCACACAAACCAAAGAACAAGCCCTAAAGCCTTGATTAGAATTGTGTCTCAGCCCGTTAATTATAGTGGTCAGACTGTCAGTGGGGAGGCAGTACAGAGGTCAGTGGTCAAGAAAAAGAAACAAAAACAAATAGGACTCCACAACATGTCAAGTAGGAGATGAAAGGGTGGCTGGAAAAAAAAAGTCAAAAGGTAGAATTACAGGAAAGGGAGAAAAATATATACAGAAACAAAGACCAAAGTAAAGCCGAGTAAGTGATACAGGTAAGGGTGGGAAAAGAAAGAGGGAGGTGTCACTAGGAAGGGAAAGTATGTTGAAGGTGGAAAAGAGAGGGGAAGTCAGTCTAAGTAAGAGTAACGTCGCACACATTACATATTATAATAACTGATATAACATTTCAACTCCAGATTGTCCCCTCTTTTTCCTTTGTCTTATCCTCTCACTTTTGAAATGAGGGGTTGACCATAAAAACTTTCCCTTAGATTACCCCAGTAAATTTTGCAAATTATGATTTATGAAATTTAGAAATATTACAGAATGAACTGACAAAATTGCCACTACAGAATTGTGGCTTTAAAAAAACATTCTTTCGACTCCCATATGAATTTACCATAGAACGGAAGAAAAAAATAGTGAAGAAAAATAAAAAGGGCAACCAAAAGGAAATATTAAGACTTGTCGGCCACACCCTTCGCGCTCGACGTGACGACACAGACAAAACGGGAAGGGGAAAACGAGCGATAGCGGAAAGAGTGCACGGGGGAAATTTAGAAAAATAGCTATATTATCAACAAAAAAAAAAAAAACTTTGTGACCCCCCAAAACCGTGTATTGACCAACAATTCCGCCATTGCTCGTTGCCGTGACCCGAAACTAGTGGAGAATAAACCCGAGTACCAGAAGGATAAAAACATTCTCTACAAACGAGAATTTGAAATAATTTTGAAGAAAATTAAATTTGAAACAAAATAGGAACTAAAAATCCTATCACGGGGCGACGAGAAACGTGCGACTCAACGCTCTAATTCCGGAATACTTAAAACTTACCAGCAAGCTTGTGGATGAAGAAACTGGTCGGACGCCCAACCAGCGAAGGATGGCGTCCCGCTCCAGGAAACCCGAAGTCCCACAGCGAAGGGGAACTAACCAGCAACGAAGCTGAGCTACGGAAAGTTCTGGCCAGAGGAGAGAGAGCTCTCCGAACTGTAGCAGGTCTGACTTCGCAAGTGCCAGACCAAACCTTTATCAAACTTAATATCTTCTTCAAAAGCAGAGCTAAACTAATTGATATTCCAATGGAACAACTAGTATTGAAAAAAAGTAGCACCAGGAATGGCGGTCAATGTTATACCATACCTGCATCAAATATTGACAGCCACTTACATTCATTTTATCCTAGTTCTGTACGGCTGTGGAACTGACTGCCGGGTGACATCAAGGTTGCCACAAATGCAGTCTCATTTAAAAAAGCAAATTGATACGACAGTTTTGAGATCTGCATATTGACGATTTTCTATTTTCACTTCCCCAGATATTTTATGGTTACCTGGGCCTGCATCTGGCCATTGCTTTTAACTTTTTGAATATCGTGTGCGACCCCTTGTTGCCAAATTTTGCTCCAGGGGCCAACAGACTGAGTCGCACTTTATTTTATGTTATTTTATTTTACTTTTTAACATGCGCGCTGGTGACCTACTCGTTTTTGAGTGAACCAGTATTTTAGGAAGAAGAAGAAACCCCGGTTTCAAGCCGCTGGCACACCTCCCGTTAACGAAGTTCATAGCCGGCCCACGTGAACTGCCTGAATCTCTCTAACTCTGCAGAACATGGCTGAGGCCAGAACCACGTGCAGGAGGAAGGAAGGAGGTTGAACAAGTACTATACATGGGGAAAAGAATGAAAAATCTCGGGCTAAAATAAAACGCCACACTACATAGATAAAAAGAGGACAGATTATATTGAGGATGGGGAAATAAGGAGGGTAAAAGCCAGTATATAAAAAAAAACGCATATGGGCAGGATATCCGACCGTGACACTTGTATGGAATTGAAGTTATCCATGTACTCACATGTTTTATAAGAAAAAAAAACGAAAGAGAAAAGAGAAGGAAAGAATATTACATCATCCATGTGTTTAATGTGAGAGGGAGGGAGGGTGAGGGGGAATAGGGGAGGATCTCCGCAGAGAGAGTTGCGGGGCGGGAGAAGGGGAGGGTCCGGAAATCCGGGGAGGGGGATATTCGTTGGGAGAGGGGGGGGGGAGGAGGAAGTGAAGGAACACTCGTATGCCCATTGTATAGCTTCTTGGCTTTCCTCACGTCTTCCTTGCGGACCTTTTCTTTTCGCTGTAAGGCAGTCTTCATCGGGGAAGAGCCAATTGGTGAGACGACATGTAATATATATCGACATCCATCTCCACGATGCCGTCTCTGTCTGCCTGTCGGTCTGTCGGTCTGTCGACTGTCCCATTGTCGTTCTGTCTCTCTCTCTCTCTCTCTCTCTCTCTCTCTCTCTCTCTCTCTTCCTTTTTTTTTTTTTTTTTTTTTGTGGTGGTGGGTTGCGTTAGGGAGCTGACGCGCTTGGGTAGAGGGATGGAGAGGGAGACGGGCAACTGAGACCAACAATATCCTTTCAGGCGTGTGTACATACGGGAGTGGAGAGGGTGGGAGCAGAGGGAGGGTGTGATGGACGTAGGGGGAGGGGGGGGGAGAGAGGAAGAATAAACATAGAAAAGGGACAAAAAGGGGGAGGAAAAGGAAAAGGGGGAGAGGAAAGAAAGGGAAAGAAAAAAGAAAAAGAAAAAACAATTAAACAAACAACAACGCTCTTACGCCTATTGTCACGCGTCTTGGCTTTCCCCATGTCTTCCGTGTGGACCCTCTCTTTTCGCTATAAGGCTGGCCTTACCGGGAACTGGCGAGACGATTTGTCACCAACTTAGCATACATCTCTACAATGCCGCCTCTGTCTGTCTGACTGTCAGTCTCTTCTGTCTCGATGAAGAAAAAACTGAAAGAAAAGAAAACAAGTTTTTTTTTTTTATAAGCAGCACATTATCAGCGTGAGAGTGCCAGTACACCACACATTAGAACATTAACAAACGCAGACACTTTGTATCAAACTGACGCGCACGAACTGGTACAGGTCGCCTCAGTGACAATTGTGGAGTGTGGCCCGTCCATTCCTAGGTGGGCAGTGGACATGAAGTGCGTGATTCCTGTCGGGAGTATGGTTGCCTGTCCGTCCGTGGAGGGGGGAAGGAGGAGAACGCATAAACTCGCCGGAATGGTGGGTTTTACGTGTGTAAACGAACGCTCGTGAAACTGGAGTTCTTCGATGTGATTGGGGAATTCCGTGCATGCTAGTGCTGTTTTGCGAGTTCCCGAGGTGAATTCGGGGTGTTGTCGTGTGTAGAGAATGTCAATATGGCGGTTCAACCCCACCACGTTTGATTTTGCCTCGCAAACCCCCTTTTTAGCATCCACTTTTCTCTATTTTGCTAGTTTAGCCCTGTTTTTACAAAGCAAAAAAAAAAAATAATAATAGTAACAAAAACAGAGTTTAGCCCTCCTTTTATAAAAGCAGAAAAACAATATTAACTAAACAGCAAAATAAAAGATGTTATAAAGGGTTGCGAGGCAAAATGAAATGTGGCGTGGTTGAACCGCCATATTGACATTATTGACATTCTCTAAGGCTTTAGACCAAAACAGGCATCCATGCCCGTTTGTCCCAGTTAGAGGAGCGCAGCGTTATAAATAACTGTTCATACATGCACGCCTGTCCTGGTTACGAGCACCACCATCCTGTTTGAGTCATACTGCTAAAATTGGACGTTCGCACATGAACAGTTATTTATAGTAGCAGTTGCCAAGGCTGATTTTACCACAGCATTGCTGCCTGCCTCTTTCACAATTCACTGCAGCTAAATCAATAAGGAGTACATTTGCAGCTCCTCCTCGCACAGTAAGGTATACACCGCACCCTCCTCTTTTTTCATCCGGGCTTGGGACCGGCATTGGCAGAGTTAGTGGGTTTTTGTTTGTTTTTTTTTAATTATTTTTTTAAAGTAAAATACTGCTTTGGCAGAGCTTTTTTGGCGGCTCTTGATCGCCAGTTAGTACACCTGTCACTGAACATTCGGAGCTTTTTGTAGAGACAGTGGCGCTACCCACTACCCCACCCCGTTCTGTTAGGTGTACAAAAGAGAACTCTAATTTTGCGAGAAGTTTCGAAACTCAATATTTTCTTGCAAGTACTTTGTGATCAGTCTTCGTTTGGCGAACAAATCATTGATGCTGATGCTAAGGGTTGTGAAATTTTGGATAATTATAAAAATGTTTTGAAAGCTGCATCAGTTTTCTTGCATATGAATCATCCATATTCACGTTTGTTCGCAAAAATGAACGCCATGTCCCAGTTGTTTTTAACCTTTTAAACATTGATTGAGCCTTTTCAACCCAATGGCCCATAATCAGAGCATGATGGATGTTTGTTTGTTTTTTTTCACCACGTTTTAGTAGATGAGCACCGCCTTGAAGAAATGGAATCATTTCTTCAACAGTCAAAAACTGATCAAAATCTTTAATTTCTTTTTCAGTAATATTAACCAAAACTCTGTCTTGAATCAACAAGCTTGCAAGGCGGTTGTGTAGTTCTTCGGCGGTGGGTTCTTGTTTTTCTTTCTCCTCACCTTCTAAAAAAGCAATACTTCTTTTTGATTTAGAAGGTAAAGAACAAGGTTCACCTGATTTTCTTTGTTTAGATACTCTGTCATTCTCTCGTAATAAGACAAATGCTCATCAACAGCAAGAGGCTGTTCCTCTGTGAACAAAACACGTCCGTCTTCTTTGAAAGCCATGACTCAACTGAGAAGCGTCGGTTGGGGGCGCTGGGCTCTAGATTAGCATGCCCGGTCGCGCGGTTGTGGCGTGATATTGTTTTGACCAATCGCAGTTGCAACATTTGCTGACGTAATAATGTTGCAACGGGCTGCGCAGCCTCTCTCACCTGCCTGCTGCTACGTGTTTTATTGATTTGTGGTCAGACTGGTTATAGGCTGTTTGAGAGAATGCAGACACCATTTATTTTTGAAAACTGTTTGGCAGAGTGCGCTATAAGTGCCGTTATTGATTGTGCGCGGGCGATGAAGTTAACAAAAAAGTGAATGAATAGGAATATAGGTTTCTGGATTCTGGATTCGACATTAGAAAAGTAATTAGACTCAGAATCAAAAACTTACTTTGAGAATATTTCGACAGGGTCGCCCTGTCTTCTTCAGCTCACTGTTGCTGTTGTGGCAGCGAGGCCTGGTGGGGCGACTGTTGTGTGGGGTGAATAGTTGTCAGGATCTGATTGTAGATGGGGGGAAGTTCAAAACCTTGATCTCTGTTCAGGCTGGGGCGTCTAATCTTGATTTCGATGGCTTCTTTAACTTTTCTTTTTGTGAGGAAGGGCTCTGTAGATAAGATCTTGGTTTCTTGGGGGCTGAAACTGTGACCTGTGGCTTGTAGGTGTTCGTGTATGGCAGAAGTAGATGGATGGACGGTCTGATCCAGGTCCACGATGTAGTAGAAATGATTCTTGTAGTCGAGGATCCTCATCGTGTTGGGGGAGTGTGCGTGTTCGCTCCGTCGAAAAGGAACCAGGCAAGACTCGTCAATCTGGAAAACGTCCAACTTGACCCCAAACATGTTTTCGGCCTTTTCCAGGTCGGTGAGCGTCGTGCCCAGGAACTCCTCTTCCTTTTCTTGGCCTGTGTTCTCATACCATGTTTCAAAGAGAAGTCGGGTAGGTGTTTTAACACTTTTAAGCGACGCTCCTCGATGCAAGGCGAGGCACCGAAAGAAAAACAAACCCCAGGTTGTCGGTGTATAGAAAAGAGTGGTTTTCGTCCTTCACGAGTGGGTAGATGCCCTTGATGGTCGTGATGAAATCAGATAGAGGACGATCGCAGCAGCCAGTGGGGTAGTCCGGGAGAGGGTTGATACAGAATCTGGTTGAGGCGATGGAATGGACCATCTACTTTGAGTCGGGACATTGCAGTCTGGCGTGTTCCCAGACATCCTGGTCGTTAATGTCTTCCAGGAATCTCTCGATATCTTGTCTGTTGCTGATCAGACGAGGAGTGTCCGTGACTCGGACGTTGTTTTTGGACGCATGAAAGAAACGATAGTCATCGTTGTCTCTGTGTGGCTGAGGTTGATTTTAAAGCGTTTGCTTTGCCTCTCAAAAATGGCGTTGAGACGGTCGTTCCAGTCCGGTCTTCCCTGATCCTCCCAGCTGATGTTAAACATGCGTTCATGCTTGCCCTTGAAAGAATGAGAGCGAATGGCGCTCCAGTTGTCGGCGTAAATCTGCCGGATTTCGGGAGCAATATCATCTTGATTGAAATCACCACCACTCCTCAGATCTATTCGTCGCCTTTTTTTTTGCCCAACAGACTGATGATAAAGTTTTCTTTTTTTCTTCCTGCTCTTTTTTTCTCTCCGTTTTTCTTCTTTCAATCTTTCTTTGTTTTTTTTTTTCCTCTTCTCGCAGCCGTTTGTTGTCGTACGATATCAAATGTAAGTCGAAATTCTCTTTTCTTACGAAATTTTCATGGCAAACGGTGCAAAATATGAGATGTGTCTAAAGTATGTACAGATTGCATATGTCTTTTGCAGGTTATATTTCTTCTGGAAAGATGCGTGACAGACCTCGCAGACGTGGTTTTTAGTCTCCATAATCTGTTACAAAAAAAAAGAAAAAAAAAAAAACGTTTCCTCGATTAAAACTCATACCGCAAATACATGTCATCTAAGGTTGTACGCCACGGGTAAGGACATCACCATCATGTAGCATCAACCTCATCTCATTTAATGTTGTACCTCCCAGGTAAGGACATACCATCATAAAACCCTGACCACTCATATCAAGGTTAACTCCCCTTGTCTTCTGTGATAGCGTGTATATACTCAGTTATGAATGGTCACAGCGCCTAATAAGTAAAACATATTAATGACTGACTCCGGAAAAAATGTCCACAAGAGAAATTCACGTACATATATGCAACTTTTCGACAATCCGTGTCCCCTCTGCGTTTACACTGGACCCAACAAGTGACACACATCGTTAAAAAGCTCACAGCTGTGACATTTAAACTGTGTCAACTATACTTGCCTTGTCTGAAATAGTTATCCAATCTCATTCAGGTTTCCCTCATTTTATCAAAAGGGTCGCTTAGAGTGGTACCGTTTTCTAAACCCTGTATCTCAAAAACTAAACATCTGATTTTGCATGTGGTTTTCTCCGATACAACGAGCGTAAAAAGTGTTTTTAGATCATGTAAAACTTCCAAACGACTGGTGATAAGAGACTCATTTCGTGATGGAAGGTCACATTAAATGTCGTATCTCTCGGCCAAGGACATACCTTCATAAAACCTTCACAATAAACCGTGAAATGAAGGTAAGAACGTTTCTGATTTAACGTTCACTGGTCAGTGCTTTTTTCATAAAGGCCCAAACGTTACATAGTAAGACCCATTTTAAACTGTATTATTTCTGCAAAATGTCTGCTGCTGAAATAATAATTGTGATGAATATCTCATTGGTAAGCATTTTCTTGAGTTTATTAATAAAGGTCAGGACCAGAGCGCAGGACCAGAGCGTTATCATTATGTTATGTGGAGTAGTATTAGTAAAGACGAGGCGACGGTTTAACATTTTAAACTATCTAAATGTCTTTAAGGACGTACGTTGCGGTTAAGGACACTCTCGGTAAAGGGACGTAATAACGAGAGGGGACGGTTGCTTCCCTTAGTCGCGTGCCGGAAGTGACCTTGCGAGGGGTGAAGGTCAACCCCAAGGTCAACGCCACACGCTGAACTTCAGCGCGATTGCCTCCCTTGGCTCAGCCGAAACGACCTTGAGAAGAGGAGCACCGAAATCTCAAGGTCAACCGTACACAGTATACTACTGCCATTGAGTATGCATTGAAGAGTTTCAGGAAGGAAGTATTGCAGAAACATGTGAAGATATTCACCGATAACGTGTGTACTCTTACTTACCTTCCTGATATGGGTGGATCTTGGTCAGAAGAATGCAATGACATTGCAAACAGAATCTGAACATGGTGCATTGTTAAAGAAATCTGGCTAACTGTTGCACACATTGCAGGCAAACAGAACACCGAAGCTGATGAAAAATCAAGACACTTTTGTGATAATACTGAGTGGAAGTTATGTGTTTACTCAGCTGATTCATAAAGTTGGGAAGCCAGACATTGATCTTTTTGCCTCGCATTTGAACTTTCAGTTCAAGCCCTACGTGTCCTGGGGCCCTGATCCAGAATCTGTTGCTGTCGATGCCTTTACTCTTGCATGGCAAAGTTGGACGTTTTATGCTTTTCCTCCTTTCAGTCTGATTCAGAGAGTCCTGACAAAGCTGGAACGAGACCAAGCAGACATGGTCCTGGTCGTCCCCAATTGGCCGACGGCAGTCTGGTACCCTCAGCTTCTACGTCTACTTACCATGGAGCCCCTTCTTCTGCCAAGAGGTCGGCATGTACTTCAGCTGACACACAGCAACGCCGTCCATCCACACCACAAAAACCTGCAACTGCTGGGAGTGTCCGTCTCAGGGAAGCAATT